>CM060686.1:139164930-139530500 GCA_030686995.1 Artemisia argyi
TATATACTTTTTAACCATTGGATTAATTGATCAATGGCTGAGATGATTTGTGCTTTTTGTGTCATTAAAGGAAAGGTTAGGAAAACTTTGTAAATAGGTGAGGGGGCATTAAAGGTATTTCGTGTAATTCCCTTTTACTAACTGTCCCATACATTTAGGAGGAAAAATTAAAAACATAATTAAAACCTGCCATACAAAAAATCACGCAGCAATAGTTTTTCTCTCCTAAAAAAACCCTAGCCACTAACCGCCACATGAAGCCGTCGCTAATGGTGTATCCGGACACCACCTAAACCATAGCCGACACCACCGGAAAAATTTAGTTGTCGCCATCTCAGTCAACATCTTCAACCCCGTCGTTCGTCGTCTATCCCTTAAACACGAGTTTCAAAAGCTATAACCACATATCTAATAGTTTGTGGTTTAAATAAATATATTTTTTCTTTTAAGTTTTTCATATTTGGCTTGGATCTTTTAGTGGTAATTCATGGTGTTGGATCTGTTTAGTATCTCATCTTGCTCTCATCGGTTAGTTTAAATCACAGGTTTTCAGATCTAATTTGGGTAGGACCTTTAATTTGCATATTGGCTCTTTTCTTTCTTTTTGTTTTCTATATTTAATTGAAGCAAATGGCCAACCAATATGTGCAAATGCACCAATTGACCAACTGACAATCTTGAATTAATAAAATACGAGCCCACTTAGATAACAATAATAAAAAAAAAAACTTTAGAAGTTTTTTTTTTTTTTTAATTTCATACTATTGATTTTTGTTATAGATGGTTAGATTCTCAAGTAATATGTTTGAGGTTATTTTTTTAATCTTGTAGGGGTTTAGTCACCATTTTTTTGCTTCGTATGATTTAAAGTGTGCAAAACATGTATGCACATAAGGTTGCTTCGTATTATTTTTAGTCTTGTAGGTTGATTTAAATTGTGTAAAACATGTATGTTCAAAACATATATGTTTTAATTAGTGGGATCTAATTAATGAAAACCATATGTTTGAGAACATGATGTTTTTAAACATGTATGTTCTGTTCAAAACAGGTATGTTTTAAAACATGTATGTTTTAGAAAATGGTTACTTATAAAAGAAATGCTTAAAACATGTATGGTTTAATAAACTTATTGTTGCTAATTTTTGTACTTTTCTTTGTATCAGGTGTAATTACAAGAATGTTCACGGTTACGGGTGTGCATATATGTCCGAATTTTGAAAAAATGTTGACGGCTACTTGTGTATAGATCGATTATATTCATATATTTATGTTTTTAGAAATTTGTATTTTAATTGTATTTCAATTGATATCGAAGTTTGTATATAACATTTATGTACTTGGTTTTGTTATAAATTTCATTATATTAAATACATATATGCACATAACTATTTTTTGAAACATATATTGCAGCAATAAATCTAGAAATATGTTATCTTAAAAAAAACATGTATGCATTTTGACTAATTGAAAACATGTATGCACCTTGACTATTTGGGAAAAAACATGTATGCACAAAAAAAATTAAAATAATTAAAAAAAATACGAATATTTTTGTGCAAAAAAAATAAAAAAAAATCCGAATTTTAACATTTATAAAAAATGGGAATTATAAAAAAATAAAAAATAATATGAAAATATCTTTTACTATTATACCCTTTTGAACTAAATAAAAATAACAAAATGCTATGGAGCATTAAATGGTGTACATTATGTATTATTAGTTGTAAAATGGTGGTTTTCGCAGTTCTTGCAGATAAGATGGTTCTCGTAAGAAAGAAACCCTATATATATATATATATATATATATATATATATATATATATATATATATATATATATATATATATATATATATATATATATATATATATAGTATGGATCTAGTGAGAAGAATTAATAAAATGAGAAGAGTGAGAAAAAATTATAGCCACATATTTCAAATAAGGAAAGATAAATAATAGGAGATGCATCTATTTTTTATTGGTGCATCTAATATTTGTGATTGTAGTTTCTTCTCATTCTTCTCATCTTAACTATGTTTCTCATTTGATCCTAAGTCTATATATATATAGTTAGGATCAAATAAGAAGATTACTTAAAATAAGAAGGAATAAGAAGAACTATAACCACAAATCCGAGATGCACCGACCTAAATTAGATGCATCCCTATAATCTTAGATGCATTACAACGCACTATAGTGTGTTTTCTAGCTTTTAATCAAATGCATATACGTATATTAGATGCATTTCATGATTTCTCTTATTTTTTGTTCTTCTGCATGTGCCAAAATCATGAAAATCAATTTGCACCATCTATACATTAAATTAACTTTCGAAACTCAAGATGTTGCATCTATATGAATAAAAATGCATCTATTGCAAGTCGTTGTATCTCAAATGCGTGGTTTTGTTCACTTCTTACGACTTCTTATTTTAATTTACTTCTTACTGGATCCTTACTATATATATATATATATATATATATATATATATATATATATATATATATATATATATATATATAACAGGAGGTGTTTGACCATTTTATGCCAAATAAGCATGGTCAATGCCCAGTCATCAAGTTTTGAGCGTCATGTCATCAGTATTCTGTGCCATGTCATCATGTTTTGTTAAAATATTCGGCCATGTATTTTTTTCAAAAAATACATGCCTTGATTCGAACTCAATACATCCTATATATTAGTTGGAAGGTTAACCACTGGACCAACATCTTTTTATTGTTATCATTGGTTCAGCCATGGATTACAAATAATATAAGTAAGCTCTGTGTTTTTTAAATTTTGTACTGATTTGGATAGTTATTTATTTTTTTACTGATATGCATGCATGCTTATTATACGTGATTTTAAAAGTTAAATATTGTTCTGTTGTAAATTAAGTTATATGATAAGTATGGAAATTATTATGATATATCTTTTGTCAATATCATATAACTCTTTATTTTGTAACCCTAATTTTTGACTATATATAACGTATTATAGGAAGCGCATGTATTCATAAAGTAATGTTGATTCATTCTATTATATTCAACTATGCAGCCACAAAGACAATCGCTTAGGCTTTCAAGATCGAACAGTAGGAAAACATCTGAAGGTGTTCAAACAGATGCTAGAATTCAGAAACCAGGTTTATATATTATTAACAAGTTTATGTTAGCTAACTTTAGTTATTGATTGTAATAACATTATGTATATTTAAAATTTTGATGATTTTATAGCAACAAGGAAAACTAAAAGCCAAATCTCAACAATGGTTTCATCAGGTACAGTTTTTTTTTAACAAATATATATAAATTTTAAAGTAGTTATTATATGATTATTGTTTGTTATTATTATTATGATTCATGTTTTATGAATATCTGTTGTTAAATATACTTTTCAGGAATAAGTAAGTAGATTATCAAGAATACCAATGTTGATTCTGCAGGTTAGTTTTACATTATCTATTAATCATACATTATTATGAAGTTTTATTAAATAACAAAGGCTATTGTTAAAGTATTAACAATATAATATTACGTTTTTTGCAAAAGCAGATGACCACTCAAACAATGAGGTTTTATCAAACTCTACAGGTTAACTTTTTTGTTTTGTATATATATTTTTTTTAATTTAATAAAATAATTTACAATTATTAAAACTGAATATATAACATGCAGTATATGTTTTCTGTTTTTTTTTTAATTTTATTCAGATAACCAACATGCAGATGAAAGTAGTGTTAGTAAAAGTACAGTTACAAAAGATTTCATGATTGAATCTTGAATGTGATACACCAGGAAGAAGTTCTAACAATAAGAATTTGAATTCAACAGGTTTCACAAGAGGTATTTTTGTTAAATTTTAATATAGTTTTAATATTATATATTTAGTTTGTATATTAATATTACAATTAATTTATAGGAAGAAGTATATCTAAAAAACAGATTGACAAGTAGTATGCATAAACCGTCTGACAAAGAAAGTTCTGAAGGTAATTTATCCGTTTTATACTTTTTTTGTTATTTATTTTTATAATAATGGTTGGAAAATCTAATATGATTATGTATTTAATTTGACATATTGTGCAACAATGAAAATGTATAAACCGGCCGATAAAGAAAGTTCTAAAGGTAATTTATCAATTGTTTATTTATTGTTATTCTTTTTTATTATAATGTTTTTGCAAATATAAGTTGATTATGTATTTGATTTGGCAGATGCATTAATGGTTGAAAGTGATACTCCTTTAGCAAATTCTAGGTCTCATTCTATGAATTTAGGGTGGATACAGAAAGGTAAAATTTTTATATTTTATGTTTGTGTTATAACATATATTTTATTAACTGTTTAAAACTATTTTTATTAGTATATTGATATTTGTTATGGTCAATTAATGTTAATTATAGAATCAGAAAGAATGTCTTACATTCAAAACAAGAGAAAAGATCAAGGAATGGTATGTATACTATTTGTTGTATTGGTTTATATAATTTAATCTGTTTATGTATAATTGTTTACGTATAATGTTTATTAATAGGGAATAATAAAATTAAAGAGAATTTTGGATATCAAACATCTTATTTTAAATCTGGTGATAGTTTCAGAGGTATGGTTCAGTTAAAATAAAAGTATGTATAGTGTTTTATATATGCATTATTTACTAATGATATGTTGTTGTTTTATGAACAGGTAAAAGTTATGAACCATCAAAAAGAAACAGCAGAGCTGAATGTTACAATTTAGACAGACCATCAGCAAAGCAGACTTCTTTATCTCAAAGTTTTCAATCAGCACCTGTGATAAATGATCAAACTATTACTGCCATTAAACATCTCAGTCCAATGTCCAATAGCATGGCTATTAAAGGAAGATGCATATCTCTGTGGCATTCTCACAAACTCCATGAAGAACATGATCCTTACAGTTTGGATTGTGTTTTTCAGGATGTAGATGTAAGTTTTCTTTTACAATGAATGTCATATAATATTTTTCCCCGCTTTGATAACATAATTTATTTGTAATATTTTTGTAACTCAGGGAAATCGAATACAGATTTATATCGAGAAAGAATTGATGTTCAAGTTTGAACCACTTATCCAAGAGGGTCAATGTTATATCATATCTGATTTTGGTGTGGCAGAAAACAGTGGAAGGTTACCGTTGTTGCCAAATAGATGAAAATTTTCGTTTTATAAAGGAACTCAAGTAACAAGAATAGAACAAATTGACGACAACATTGTTGGTTTCATAAATGAACCATTTGCAAGCATTTTAGACACCAACAATGAGTATCATGAACATGATTGTGTTGGTATGTTTATATCTGTTAAATTGGCCACAAAATTATTTGAAAGCATTTTTATATTGAGTTGACAATTTTATGATTTATTTGCAGATGTAATTGGTACAGTTGTCGGAATTGGTAATATTGTTACTGTAAACAGTGCTGGAGGACCAAAATTTCGAAGGACTGTTGTTATTGAAGATGCAGAGTGAGTAATATATGTTTACATAGTTTTGTAATAATCAAGTTTACATACATATAATTATATTGTTGAATTTTATGCAGATCTTATAGGCTTGATTGTACATTTTGGGATAATTGAGCACACATGTGGGATGAATACGAACGGAAATTAGATGATATTGGCCATTTAGACATTCTTTTCATGTTTGGAAAAGTTAAATATTGGGATAGTAAGTTTTTGAAATTACTATTTATGTTGAATAATTGGAATTACAATGTATGTAGTTTCTGAAATTATATATTTTTTTATATTTTAAATACTACAGATAAACCAGCAATACATAATGCTCTATTTGGTTCAAAGATCTATGTTAACAGGAAAATCCCTCAGTTAATTTCCTTCCGAGAGAGGTAATTTTTTATGACACTGTATATTTAATTTTATCAATGTATATGTTATTTTATGTAAATATAAAAGTGACGTTCTTATTTACATTTTTCAGTTATGAAGCACAAGAAGGCTATGAAGCAAATGATTTTCGTATTCAATCGTACACGCAGGATATGCATGTTGTTACACCTTCTGAATTTATGCAAGGTTGTTTAAAGAGAATGGTTGGCATGATTCGTAGCATAGAACCGGTAAGAAAGTAATAGCTTATACTTTGTTATTTTTTAGTCTTTAAATTTTAAATTACATTAAATATATTTTAAATTGTTATGTTTTTATGTATACAAAATAATTTAAATAAGTTATTTATTTTATTTTTAACAAATGTTTACTTAAATACTGTAGAAAACATATTGTGTTGTTTATGCTAGAGTACATAACATACAATATGAAAGTGGTGGGCTTATACAGCTTGCAAGGCATGCAATTCTAGAGTCACAGCTATTTCATCCAACATAGGAATAAGTTCACGGAACAAGAAACAATTGTGGTACTGTAAAAAACATAAAGAAACATACGCTGTTGCTTCTAGGTATAAAAATAAATCTTTTTAATTTATATGTTTAAAGATTAAAATAAATAAAAGGTTTTAAGCGTTTTATAATTTTCAAATTCATATGTAGGTTCAAAATAATTGTTCTTATAGTTGATGAGAGCGGAACTGCACAAGTTGTCATTTTCGACAACAATGTTCATAAAATGACTGACTTGACTGCATGAGAAATCATGGAAGAACATGGAATGGATACAGACCAATATTTCCTTGATGAACTTAATCAAATTATTGGGAAACAATATCTTTTCAAGATATTGTATTCCGAGTTTAACCACAACAATAATAGCCACATATACCGTGCAGAAAAAGTGATTGAAGATGTTGATACAATCAACTACTTCAAGATGGGGTTCTTGGATAATGAGGTTTGATGTTGATAATGCTACATAAAAAAATTTGTAGTTTATTTGTTTAAATAAGTAGACAATATACAATTTTATAATGAGGCTAATTTTTATTTTAAATTAATGTAGATTGATGATGATAATTTAGAAGATGATAAATATGAATTAGAAGATGATGAAAATGATTCATTAGTCTCTGAAGAAGGTTTCAATACAGATGAAGATGGCAATGTTTTAAAAAATTCTTCAATTCATAACAACGAGGTAACTTAAAAACGTTTATCATATTTGTTTAGTGATATGTCCATATTTTTTTAAAAATAGTGTATTTAACTAACACACATTAAACTACGCAGGAAACTGATGTAAATGTTATAAAGCAAAATGTTGGTCATGATTGTCCTTCGTCATCTGCCAATGTGAATGAGGTATTATGACTTACCTTATTAAGTATATAAACATTTATATTTAACAATAAATATAACTTTAAAATATTTTTCTATAGGGTTCAAATAATATGCATGATGAATTGTCAAACAAAAGTATATCTATTAATGAGGTAATTTAAAATTTGAATTTGCTGGTTTATAAATTTTGTTAGATGTTTAAAATAAATTAGCATATTAATTTATTTATCAATAAACACAGGTAGAAGACACAACAACTGAAGAGACTCATCGTAGGAAAAGAGATCGTAGTTTGTTTGATGAATCATCTCATGAAGAAGAAGAACACGAGAATACGAAACATTCAAATAAGAAGATGGTGTCAACAAATGTCGACAAGGATGTTTGATTTCCGATTTTCATGGATTTAATTTTGTTTGGGCATATTAAGACGAATTTTATTTCATATTTAAATAAACTTTTGCGCATTTAATAAATATTCTATCTTTTATAGGATTAATATTTATATAATGTTTTTATTTAGTGTTTTTGTTTAAAGCCCAATAATAGAAGCCCATACAATATTTGAATTTTAGTTGTTACTTTGTTTTATGACAAGGATTAACATAACATGTATGTTTATGATTAAATTTGAGGTAACCTTAAAAAGTATGCAAGTGGTATAGCTGATAATTCTTTTGGACTTCATAATCATGACTTTGCATCACACATAATTTTTACTATACGTTTATGAATTGCATGTTTACATTGCAATACTATTTTTTTTTTTAAGGTTTGTTTTCATCTTCCATTATTACTTTTAGTATTATAGTTCACAAATCAATTTAAATCAATTTTCCATGTTTATCTTTAACTATAACTAATATCTTTATACTCCATATATTCAGTGTAAAATAAGTATGTTTATAATGTTATAGTATAACAGCTTATTCTTATCATATATTTTCTAAACCTTTAAATTAATAAAGCGTGTCTAATACATATATAAATACATATTTGATTGTGTTGATTAAGTTAAATATTGACCACCTAATAGAACTATTTGATCTAATGAAACATGTAAAACGCCTGTAGGATTTTTTAAAATTTTAACTGTTATTATAAGCTATAAATAATGAGACAATGTAGTATCTCTAATATTTATAGTTCACAAATCAATTTAAATAAATTTTCCATGTTAATCTATAACTATAAATCATATCTTTATACTCCATATATTCAGGCTAAAATAACTATGTTTAAAATGTTTTAGTATAACAAGTTATTCTTATCATGTATTTTCAAAACCTTTAAATTAATAAATCGTATCTAATACATATTTAAATACATTAAGTGATTTTAATTTTGTACACACAATTTCCTAAAAAGTAAACACGCAATTTCTATATTAAAATCCTAATTAATGCTAACCCTTTTGTCTTCAATATTCTGAGATAAATACCTGCCATACTGATTACATTCCATCTCCCCAGAAACATTATCACTTCGTTTCACATACCTACATTCTCTCTTAAAAAAATCCATGGCTGCCAATCAAGATATTGTTCAAGTTGCAGAGATCTTAGGTACTGAAAAATCAATGTTTTAAATCTATTTCTTATTTAACCTAAACTATTTATATGTTATTAAAATAGTTATTTAACATGCATGCAGATGTATGATGAAGCGAAAAATGAACCACTTTTAGGGGGTCATTTAAGCCCGGAATTGAATTTATTTGATCAAATATTACCCTAAATCATTCCTTTTGTGATTTTAGGTACTTTGAGAGTGAAATCTGGAAAAGGAAGCAATTCGGACGTTTTTGGAGCATAAAAGTGAAGAAAACGCCAAAGACTTAATTTTCCATGTTGAGAACAGTACCTGACGGCGTCAAGAGGAAGACCCTGACGGCGTCAGGAGTAAAAGTGGTGACGACCCAGTGCAAACCTGACGGCGTCACAACAAGGGCGTCAAGAGTTAAAATCGTGACGGCCTGCATAAGGTGTACACATGACGGCGTCAGACCCAGATCTAGGCAGTCCGAGGAACTATTTGGCGGCGAGATGACGGCGTCAGACATTTATTCTTGACGCCGTCACCTTCTAAACTCTATATATAGTTTTCTATTTTTCATTCATTAGAGAGGAACTTGTGTGGAGATAATTAGGGCCGAACTTTGTAAACCCTAACTCATATTTTACAATACTTTCAAGGGTTTTCAACCCTTGAATCCTTTCATGTGCTATTAAGATAAGTCTTCTCTTTAATTCAATCAATATGTCTATGTGTTGGTTGATTATATCTTTTACTTGTCTTGATTTCAACATGCTAGGCTAGATTTATCTTGTGTTTGCTTAGATCTAATGAAACCTAGATGTTAATTATGTGTTGATTACTTGTTTATGGTTGTATTGGATGAATGATTTCAATGTTAGGCTTAAGAAAACTGGTAGATCTCCATTGTGTAACATGCTTGAACATCTTAGGAAACATGAACCGATGTGTACTAGGTTTTATTGGTTGTATTTAATGCATGAGTAAATTCTAATGATCCAATGTTAGGAGCTTCTTAGCTGGCTCGACATAGGAGTGAAGTAGGCACTCATAGGATTGGGGAAGTAAGTACGCCACCCCATGAATGGTATTAAGGAATACAATCCGTCATCCGCGCAACTATAACAAGTAATTAACGTGTAAAAGATATCTAGGGAGTAGTGAAATCTAAGTAAACACAATTCTCCCACATATTGCTCACAACCTTAGTTTAATTTAGTTTTATTTTCATTTTAGTATTTTATTTTGATTGCATCTTAGTATTGGGTTAGTTGACTAGCAACTAATTCCGCCCAAATCCTTCAAACCCGAGATTTTTACTTGCTTTCATAAAATTATAAAAATACAAAAAGAATCATCCCTCATCTCTAGACCTAGTCTTTAGGTTTTTTAATCCTAGCGACACTATTCCTAGCTGAACGATCAATCCCCCGGTACCTGTCATTATACTATACTACATCGATCAGGTACACTGCCTGGTGGGGGTTGTAAGCTTCTCGAGATCCCTCGAGAGGTAAAGCCTGGTGCAATCCCCACGCATCAATGTAGTTCAAGATAATCATGTCCAGGGTGGTGAAGACTCCATTGCTGCAGTGTATGATTGGCTACAGGCTCAAAAACAAGCAGGAAAAAAACGCAAATGGGAAGATAAAGAGGAGAAAAAAGAAAAGAAAAAAAAAAACAAATAAAAGAGGGGAGGAAGAAACACAAAGAACTTATGAAAGAAGTTAGGGATCATGGGAGATCCAAAAAAATGAAGCCATCCACTGAACCTGCTTTGGATGCCAATGAAGTTGAAGATGAAGTACTTGAAACATATGATTATGATCAATTTCATTTAGCATTTAAATTTGAAGATTTGTAGATTTGTTTTAATTTAAGTTTTTATGTATTTTATTTTTAATTTCAGTAATATTAAGACTTTTTATTTATGTTTTTAAAGTATTTTATTGACTTTATATTTATCTTTCAAGTAATTTGTTGAATTGCATAATTTATATTAATATTAATTCGATATTTGATACTTTAAACAAAATAAAAATAAATGATGAATCAATTAGTTAATAAAACAATTTAAAATACTCCAGCTAACACTAATATGGTTTTATAAATTATAATTTAGATAATTTACAAATATTAAAAATGATATATCCAATACTTTAGTATATCTATAACCTAAATTTATAAGAGGCTTAAATTCGTTAAATGTTTTTATAAATATCTTTATACATTATAAAAAAAATAGATTACAACATAAAGACAAATAATTCAAACCAATTAGTAAACACAAATTTTAAAAATATTATATTTTACAAATTTATATTTTAAAATTTTTATTATGATAAGAATTTTAAATCCGATATAAGATATATCCATTCCTTTAATATATCGAATTCCTAAGTCTAGAACAAATCTGAATTCGTAATATGAATCTATATGTATATTTTCCTAATTAATATAGATGTTAAGCATCTATAAATATAGGTACATAATCTCGGTAATTCATTAATCAGTTTGGTTAGTTCCCATCACATTATCACCATAATGACAAAACGAGACTCCATGAAGGTATTCTTTTTTTTTAATTACATTATGATTTTTCAATATTCATAGTATAATATACGCATATGTTCATGTACATTATAAATCTTTTGGTACATATTATAACAATTAGTGTATTTGTTATTTTTTTTTTGTAGAAATCCAGAAAACACAGACTTGATACCAAGTCTTCCATTAAAACCAACTTGAGTTCAATACAAGAAACCATTGTAATTTCCGATAACGAAGACGTATGTGATTTTACTATTTTTCAGCTTAGTTGTAGTTATTTTTTTGGTAAATAAAATAGTTCTATTGCTATTTGATTTTGTAGATGATTAGAGGTATTTGTTTGTGTGTTTTTAAATGTTTTACACAAAATGCTTATGATCTAGAAAGATGTAATTTCCCAAAAACATGTTGTTTTTAAGTTGTACATAGTTTTATAATGAAAAATTAAGTTACAAAATATAATGGGAATAAAAAAAAACCAAAAAAAATAACTTGGAAAAAATATCAACAAGGGTTGAACCCATTACTTCAGGATAAAGCTATACGTTACAAAAACACATCGGAACCATTAGTGTTCTTGGGATTTTCTCATCCTTAACTACATAATTAATTCTTTTGTCAAGTTTTATTCCTTTTAATCCTATGAATTGTTTCCATAATATTTAGTCCTTTTACTAATTATTATATTTTTATAAACTTTTTATACATTCACAATCTACCAAGTTTATACAATATGTATGTCAGATAACATGTTTAAAAGTTTGTGATATGTGCAACCTAATAACTTTGGAAATGAACGTCGAAGACTATGTAAAAACAACAAAATTTGCAACGCAAATACTATTGAGCTTATATCATCAGATGATGAAAAGAAATCCCCAGCCATGAGGAAGAAACAAATCATTGATCTAACTTCATCAGATGATGAGGACAGCAACAAAAAAAAAAAAAAAAAGACATAAAAGATTTGAGTCATAATGAAGAAAATAAATTGTTGGTAAGATTTTCAATTGTTTTGCATTAATTAAATAACATAAATTATGTTTTGATGATATGTACTTATTTTTATAAAATTTCGCATGAAAGATATCTGATGAAGATGCACCAATATCTTTTAAACGTGCCAAAAGAACAGACCAATATGTTTCATCAAAGAAACAAGAATATATGCTCTTTGACGAGGATACAGATGATGAGGATTTTAGAAATAATGCAATTCCTAAAGATGGGGTTTGGATTAATGTGAATGATCTAGATGAACCTTTCTATGATCTAAAGGAGTATAAGCCCAAATATATTATTCCAGATGATGATATTATTGAAGACTCCTCAACAGGTTTTTTGTTATTAATTAGTTGTTAACGTTTGATAATTTTTTTGTATAATTACTTATTCAATAATAACAAACCATTAAACGTACTAATACATATTTTAAAAATACAAGGTGATTACAAATATATTGTGCTTGACGAAGAACATGATAGAGAAGAGTTGGACAAACATAACCATTGTGAGGAAGACATGTTTGATGAGATGATTGATATTGATGGAAAAGTGAATGGAAAACAAAATTGCACTAACTACCTTGAAGACGAGGCTTGGGAAGTTGATTCGGATGCATATAGTATAAGATCAGTGAGTTCTGGCGATAATCTATCAGACTTCATTAATGATAACACAACAGATTATGAAACAACTGATGCTGACGATAGTGATGATGAATTTTGATGAAGCATCCCAATTTCATTTAAGATTTTGAATAATAAGTTTTAAACATTATCATATATTTTTGTTTTAAAAATGTTATCCTCATATGATTGTTTTTTTATTTATGGAAAAATAGTATTATTGATTATCTATGTTGAACATTCTTCCCTAGCATAAATCATTCAAGTCATAATACTTATATTGAAAGCATCAGTGCATAGGTCACAATTGTCTAGACCAGCATTACCTCGGCCTCCATTGCCTCAGTCAAGCTTGGCAACTAATATGTACTATTTTTTAAAATAGATTATGTTAAAGATTTTGATTTTGGATAGTTGGATCTCTTTCTAATGTCGTGGTTGGAGGTTTACATTGTATATATACTTAAAATTGTATTTCTCTTCACCTGATTACTAACATCAATTATATACTTAAAGCTTCACATATATAAAACTAAACACATATAATTAATGATTAACACTAACTTCCTAACACATTATCTACACAAAAATACAACCTTCATATACATTTGTCACATTATTCGAAATTAATACGTTCAAGGGAAAATCACAAAGCATGGTACCACTTGATCGATTCCATGGAAGCTTAATATTACAGAAAATGTTTTCCACAATTGTGTAGCACATAAGGTACCTAACATATAAACAATTGTTGGATAAATACATAATAATTATCAACAGTCTAGAAAAAAGGAACTAAAGTGACATTAAAAATAAAAAAAACAAAATAAATAATAACACAATATTTTGTGCATTAATTTACAAAATTGTTATTATATAAACAAGATAAGTGTCAAATATTAACCTATATACCTTTACAGATTATTAAATCTTAATTAATGATATATACTATCAAATCAAAAACAAATACATTTACAGATTATCACATTTTAATTAATGATATATACTATCAAATCATATCCAAAAAAATACAGATTTAAGTATAAAAAATAATGGAATGAAGAAAAAATAAACACTATACCATCAAATATTTTGATTGAAATTTTTTATAATTTGCATACCTTATCATGTCTAATACAGCCACACAAAATCCATCTGCTAATGTTTCAAACAATGTTGATACTGACTTCTCACGCCGACGTCCTGGAAGACATAAGCAAAACAAAGATGTAAAAACACCCAGACCACGTGGACGACCAAGACTTTATGAAGATTTATCAAGTAAGTATCAAATAAGATATACAATTAGAATCAATAGTATAACTCTATTTCGTACAATTCTTATACTAACTTATACATGCACATTTACCATATAATCAATATGTTTGATATTATTTAATCTAAACAGATGAAGCAGGTGTGATAGAACCACACTCACAAATAGATTTTAACACTTAGACGCAGAGGACGACCTCCAAAGAAACAAACCAATGAAGATAGTGTTGTTCAAACCACAACTTTAAGACCTGGTGATATTCAGTACAATCCATTTGGAACCCAATGTAGTAAGAGGAAATCTGACAGGCTTAAAGATAAATTATTACAAGGAAGACGGAAAACACTGAATGCACGAAAAAAAGATTCATTCATTGGAATCTATAATGGTACAAACACTTCATACAGTATTTAAATACTAACTCAATACCAATCTGTATAACTAAGTAACAACTTAATTGTAACGTTAATGATTACAATATATTTTTTTACCATAGTACATTGAGCATGGAGATCCAATATTTCCGTGTGAAGCATGTGGTGCGTTACTATGGCATGCCGAGAGTATGGTAGGACAGACACATAAAACAACAAATGAATATTCAATGTGTTGTGGAAGAGGGAAAGTAAAATTAGGTAATGAAGCAAATGAACCTCCAGAAATGAAAAAAATGAACCTCCAGGTTGTGGAAGAGGGAAAGGCGTTATAATTCTATGTTTTCATTCACTTCACTAGGCACAAGACAAGACATGTCTGTTACAAATAGACGTGGTACTGTTACAGAATACAGGGCCAAAATTACCATCAAATTGGTGCATTGCTACCAGAAGGAAACAAACCACCTATGTTTGCGCAGTTATATATTTACGACCGACCAAATGAAATAAAGAATCGGATAAATGGAGTCAGCTATGATACATCAACAGCAAAAGATGAGCATCCTATGGACCACCAATTAACAGTCGATTTACGTGACATGCTCGATACAATCAACCCATTAGTTGCGCAATTTAGAATGGTTGGCGAACAATTTGTGCATTCAAATGAAAGAAATAAATTAAAGCTATGCCTCATTGGTACAAGAGAACGAGATAGAAGAGAATACAATCTACCAACAGCCGAGGAAGTTGCAGGACTAATTGTAGGAGATTTTGATTCGGCAACAAATAAAAGGGACATAGTACTACACATGCAAGAAGGCGGCATGAGACGAATTAGTGAACTACACCCCTCATATCTTGCACTCCAATATCCACTGTTATTCCCATACGGTGAGGATGGTTATGACACTGACATATACCATTTTGGTGTAACTGATTATACACCAACAAACAAAAAAACAAGAGTCTCAATGAAGGAATATTTTGCATACACATTGCAAGATAGAGAGAACAATTTGTCAATGATACTGAATGCAAGGCGCTTATGCCAATAGTTTATTGTTGATGCATAAACTATGATAGAGTCTGAACGTATGTCATATGTTGAAAAAAACCAACCAGACTTACGAAGAGAAACTTATAACAAATTAGCAAAGTTGGCCCAACATGAAGACTCAGGAGTGAAGCTACGAGGTAAAAAGGTAATATTGCCATCATCATTCACAGGCAGTCCAAGGTATATGATGCAAAACTACTTAGACGCAATGACAATTTTCAAGGTTTACGGTTACCCAGATTTGTTCATTACGTTCACTTGCAACCCAAATTGGCCAGAGATTGAACGTTTTATGGAAGAAAAGGGGTTAAATTCTGAAGACAGACCCGACGTTATCACTCGTGTATTCAAGCAAAAACTGTATACTATAATGAAAGAATTCAAAGATAAAAATTACTTTGGTCGTCTTAAAGCAGGTATTTATATTATTAAATATGAGGTATAAGTGCATTATACATAATTTAAAAATGCATTGTATACTATATATAACATTATAATTTTGCCACAGCTGTTTACACAGTTGAATTTCAGAAAAAAGGACTCCCGCATGCACATATTTTGCTGTTTCTTGAAGATGATGATAAGATCAAAACAACGGCGCACATTGACCGGTTTATACACGGGACGCAAACAATATGCGGGCAACCAAAAAATATGATTCACAGGACCGTGTACAACTAGAAGAGGAAAAGTGTATCATCAGGATGTTACTTATTAAATAAACTGCCATGCAACATACAACTAAAAAGCTACTAAATGATATGGTTGATGTTACTTATTTAGTAGCTTATTTAGTTGTAAGCACAAATTACATGTGTTTTTTGTTAATGATATTGTTGATGTTACTTATTTAGTGTCTAACAATTGATTAACAAAGTGTAGCATTTTATTTAGTTTACCTTTCTAATTCAACAGCTTAGTTATTAGGAAACTTTTATCAGGATGACACAACAGTTTATGTTCCAATATGTCCGACAAACAGAAGAAACTCATCAGGTACTAATAATATTTTTCTACAAGTACTACAAACAAAAATTAATAAACTAATAGAATAATTAAAAAAAAACAAAAAAAAAACTTACATATACATTATAATTTCCATAACAGATCTTACCTGATGTTTTTACCGAGTATTTCAAAGAACAGAGCGACATGCTTTATCTCAATGGCACCGATAGGTACCGTTACAAAACAAAGATAAAAACATAAACGGAAAATGGGTCTTAAGTGACAGTGAGTGGAAAACCTTTGTTGAATCAAATGTACCACCAAGTGCCACAACAATCCACTTTGTAAAGATAGGAACAGACGACTACTATGTCACATTATACGACAATATTGGGTTAGAATTTGCTGGATATGATAGAAAGACAATAGGTCCAAGAATGATAAGGTGTTTGGCAACTTATACTCCAGGAATAACGGTATGTAACAACTAAAATACAATTACATTATTACTGACTAAATACTCATTATATTACATTGATATTTTTCATTCTACATCTTTATGCATACAGGTTTTACCGGGAGATTTCTTACAAGATATTTGGCAGAATACATTCACACTTATTTCCGCATGAATGATGTTCCCCGTTCGTCATAGAAGGGTTAAACCATGGGAAGATAAGATATTCAGGATGAATGGACTGACCGGTTATGGATGGGATGACTTTGTTGTAACAGCAGGAATACAATGGGGCCAACAACTTGTGTTTACAAATCTGCCAAATTATACATTGTCGGTAGTAGTGATAGGTGGCTACGATGGTCTTGGTCTCAACAAAGAAGATATACGAACAACATTCCTCAAAAGGCCACCCAGACCAATACTTAACCGTGATATCAATGGTAGTTACAACAAAAGTTTAAAAACTATAATTTTTTCATAATATCATAAACTATACTTACAATTCATATTGCAGATCCAAGAATGCATCATATCTGCACATGGTACCACCACGCGGCTCATGTCAATGAAGAAAGGGTAGTCTACACGAAGTTCAAACCAGACGCTGGGTATGACTATCCATTGGTAAGTCATCTAAACTAATTGGGTCAAAATCACCAACGGAATATTATAATTAGCATATGATACTTAACAAATTATGCATTCAACAAACAGATAATCGAATCAGATATATGGGATAACTTAAACATGGATACTTACAAAAAAGGAAAGATTGTTCACATGGACTTGCAATATTCAATAAAGTTCAAGGTAATTGCGGACAGCAACAACCCTTTTAAGATCAAGTCGTTAGTGATAGAAGGCAATTGGAAACAATTTGAACTAGAATGTGGATTTGAAGAAGGAAAAATGATGCGCATCAAACTGTTCCATTACGAATTGCAAAATGAAGATGCTAACAACAAGAAAATACCAATATTTCATGTTTGTTAGAATTACAAAGTGTATTGATGGTTGTAATTCAACTGAAATATGCAGGATTATGAAATAACGGTTTTAGATAAATTAATCGGCTATATGTTATGTATGTCTTTTCGATTTCTCATCTTATAAAGCCAATGCAGCAGCAAATCACGCCTATTATTGCACTGAACATATGAAGCTTTCGTAGGCCAAATGAATTAGACTTCTTTATACTATGCTCATTGTACTTGACTCTTTCAATTTTTTAGAGTCAATAGAGTCTTTGTCATTTTTATAATGATGACTATGAAACTGATTATTTTTGTGCAGGTTATTCAGACCTGAAGTCATGTTTTCAGGCTTAAATTTGTATTCTTTTCAATCGATATACTTATTGTGGGTAGAGTATCAGCATTGTGGTTTACTATATTGATAATTGTTCTTTGAGGTATATAAAAGAGTGTGCTCTGCCAAAAATGTGATTTCAAGACTCTAGAGAGCCATCATGACAGTGTCAAGGGACCTCTTAAGTACCCACTTTCAACCATACAACTTAGACACTCATGTATATTTTTCGCTTTCATGATGTATATATGTATTCTCAATCAAGGCTAAACAGAGTATAAATGCACTTTCCAGTATTTCGATTAATTATAAATCTTTATAATTTGCATTTAGTTATATGCTTAATGATATGCCTTCAAAACGGCTGGGTTATTTTGACTGTGTAACAAGTCAAACTGCACAACTTCACATTCTTCATAATAGGTTCATTATGCAATTTTTTAAAGTTGGATCACACAGCACTATGACCTAAATTCAGCATTCGATACACTTGCATAAAAGATTTTGATCATAGTCATTAAACACGCTTCTAAACAGTTTTTGGATTACCAATTAACCATCTAAATCAAAATACACAAACAACATCACATAATGTGCATTTAATACACATGAAAAAACGGAACACGTATTTCTTGACCACCTTCCAAATCATTAGAAGGCATTACACTAGCCCTTCATTAGTTTGTCCATCACATCACATTCATACAACACATATTCACAACCATCAATGGATGAAATTATGCATATTACAATGCTAAATTTATAAGTCAACCATACAACATTAAATTAAAAATACAAGTCATCAACACACGTCAAGTTAATACATAACAAATAACTATAAAAGATTACTATTATCCGTTTATTAAATTATAATGTATAATTACAAGTCTTGCCCGCCCATTGGGCGGGCTTTGAAAATAGTATATATATATATATATATATATATATATATATATATATATATATATATATATATATATATATATATATATATATATATATATAACTAAAAAACTTAAACAACCTTAAAAATACATAAAGAAAAACCACCAACCAATGTTATCTCTTTGTAGATCAAAACCAGCCATACACATTTACCAAATCCCCTTTCACTTTTCTTTCAACAAAATGCAGCCATCAACAGAAAAAAAAATTGTCCATGTTCTCTTGTTAACTGCTTGAATAACTACAAACTATCCACAATCACAAATTAATTTCATCAACAGCCCCAACACGAATCACTAACATACTTTCATTTTGTGTATTCTCATGATCAACATATCAGTGGGTGTATCGGAACATATATTGACCGGTTATGAACACGAGATCTAAAGACAAAACTAGAATAGATAGGCAGGATTTATGGAGGATTTTACGGCAGGTTTTGATATGATATGAAGCTACTGAAATCGCCAAAAACTATATGACTGAATGTTGGCGTATGTACCCTCCGGACACATGCCGTACGGTGTATATACCTTCCGGATCTACATTAGACAGAGTATATTCAAACATATCCAAATAGAACAGACTAACATCCGAAAGGTACAATCAATGCCCTCCGGATTCTAATACCCGGATGATCCAGTCCCTCCGTCCATGAACCAAAGTACAGATAAGTACAAGCAAGTACATGGTAGTGGAGCATAAACTAGCAAACACTAAGAGATTAAGTATAAACCAGCCTGGCACTCCATATGAGCAGCCTATAAATAGAGAAATCTTCATTTAAGGTTAACTAATTCTCCCACTCTCTAAACATTATTTATACTTTATCTCTCTAAGAATATATACTTACTCTCACGCCGGAGGTTGGTCCTGGGATACCCTCCCGGGGCGAGACTAATGGACGTATCTGTTTTGTAGATATCCGAAGGAACACACCATAAGCAAGGACTACTTTGAATCGAAAGGACCAGTCATAGTCCGAAGGATTCATTTCGCTTGTCTAAAGTAGAAGCAAGATTTTACTTCAACAAATTGGTGCCATCCGTGGGACCCGTCATTCACTCTACCAAAGCTATGAGATGACAGGCCCCACCCCAATAACACCCGAAGGCAGTGAAAGAAACAATGATAATAACTCTCAAAATAACATTGAGCTAATCCAAAGTCACATAACCGCACTGAAAGCTCTAATCCAGCAATATAATACCGGAGGAAATACCCCAATCAAACCCATCCAGCTTGACTTCGATGATGGAGAATCCCAAGATAACGGAGCCAAGAAAGCCGAAGAAGAACCGGTAGATGATCTATCCAAACCTTTCAAAGCGGCATCTAAAAGTCCATTTATCCGAAGGATCACTGACTTTTCCGGACCCAAGAACACGAAGTACACAATGCCCTCCCATTTAAAATTGTATGATGGGACCACTGATCCGGACGACCATATTACAAGATTTGAAGGAGCAGCCAATCAAGGTGCATGGCCCATGCCAATATTGTGCATGATGTTCCAGCAGACCTTAGATGACGCCGCTAGGGGATGGTTTGATCATCTCCCGCGAGGTAGCATTGACAGTTGGGACGTTTTAAGTGAACAGTTCGTACAAAGGTTTGCCCTTCGAAGAAAATGCGTTAGGGATCCTATGGAAATCACAAAGATCATCCGGAAAGCTAATGAGGCCCTCTCAGAGTTCAAGGAACGATGGACGGACGAAGCTAGTCGCATATCAGGCGTACCAAAGGTGATGCAAATATCCTCTTTTATGGACGGTTGCAAATGTCCGGAGCTAGCAAAGAGGTTCTCCGAGAAAATTCCCCAAACAGTAACCGAAATGATGATAAGGGTTGATGATTTCATCCACTCCGAAAGAGCGTATCGGTTGACTAAAGTACCAAGGGGAGAAAGGATGGATAATTGCCGAAGAGATTATCACTCTAATTCATACAGCCGAAATGATCAAAACACACAACGACCCTCCTTCAGAGTAAATCGCAGAAGAGATATCCACCGAGAAGAATTCAGACCCCGACGAAATGACCACTTTACACCTTACGGTCAGGCCAGAAATGAAAACACCAACAGGGCAGACTACAGAATGGATTACCGCCGTAAGGATGGAAATCGGAGGGACACCTGGCCAATAGACTTAAACACGCTCACCAAAGCTCCCAAAGAAATCATGGCAACTGAACATCAACTTAGACTCCCGGCACCACCCCCATTGAGAGGAAGACCATCAAGGGAAAATATGGATAAGTATTGCGACTACCATGGAGAGAAATGTCACCTCACCAACGATTGTCACAATCTGAAGGAGCAGCTAAAGAAAGCTATGGAAACGGGCAAGCTAGACCATCTAGTCAAGGATGTCCGACAAAGAGATAGAGCACCTCCCCGAGGCAATAATCCAACTAACCATGGACGAATCATCAACATGATTCGGTATCAGGAAAGAAGGCAAAAGCGTAAAGTCATAGATCAGGGGGAAGAATGGATGAACGCCCCTATAAGTTTCCCCCCGATCCTTCCCGGAGATGCTTTCGATGAACCACTTATAGTCGAAGCAGAAATCGAAGGATTCACAGTACGAAGGGTATACGTCGATCAGGGTGCTTCGGTAGAAGTCATGTACGAGCATTGCTTTTTAAACCTCGACCCCTCCATCCGGTCCCGACTGGCAAAAACAAACACACCATTAGTTGGATTCGCAGGAGAAGCTATAAATCCGTTAGGAAAAATTAAATTAGAAGTATGCTTCGGAAGTGAAGGGTTATACCGCCGAACAACCATGAAATTTGCAATAGTCAGATCCCCCTCCCCATACAACATAATACTAGGGCGTTCCGGAATTAAGAAACTAAGAGCCATCCCTTCAACAATACATTCTATTATGAAATTCCCAACACCAAGAGGCGTAGCCACCCTAGTCACTCGGTCGATCATCATTTCGGAGTGTAGAAAGCTGGAAGAAAAATTCTTACTGGAGAAGGAAACCAAAATAGAGACTCCCCCAATAACCACAATTGAAGAAGAAGTTACAGGAACTGAAGAAGTATTGGTCCATCCGGCATATCCGGAACAATTGGTAACGATAGGAAAAAATTTCTCAAAAGAAGGACGAAGACAGTTAATAACCTTACTTAAGAACAGCCATGATGTCTTTGCCTGGGAACCATCGTACATGACTGGTGTACCTCGATAGGTGGTTGAGCACAAGCTCAACGTAAATGTCCATGACAAACCTGTTGCACAAAAGAAGAGATTCTTTTCAGAAGAAAAGAACCAAGCCATAAACAGGGATGTAGAGGAATGGTTAAAATCTGGAATAATAAGACCAGTCCGGTATCCAACATGGATCTCTAATCCGGTGCTAGTAAAAAACCGGACGATAGTTGGAGAATGTGTATCGACTTCAAAAACCTCAACTCATCATGTCTTAAGGACTATTATCCGTTGCCTGAAATAGATTGGAAGATTGAATCAGTAATGGGATTCCGATACAAGTGTTTCCTCGACGCTTACAAAGGATACCATCAAGTGCAGATGGCGAAAGAAGACGAAGAGAAAACGGCCTTCTATACTGATCACAGAACATATTGCTATGTTAAGATGTCATTCGGTCTAAAGAATGTCGGAGTGACATATCAAAAGTTAGTAGACACCGCCTTTCGGGCGTAGATCGGACGAAACTTAGAAGCGTATGTGGATGACATGGTAATAAAAAGCCAGACAGAAAAGGATCTGCTAGCTGACATAGCTGAGACGTTCGACAATCTCCAGAGAATCAATATGAAGCTGAATCCTAAGAAATGCTCCTTCGGAGTGGAAGAAGGAAAGTTTCTCGGCTATATGGTGACTTCCGAAGGAATCAGGGCAAACCCCAAGAAGACCAGAGCAATTTCCGACATGCAGTCACCAAAATCACTAAAAGAAATGCAAAGCCTAAGTGGCAAACTTGCCGCACTAAACCGTTTTCTGTCCAAGTCGGCCGAAAGGTCTTTACCTTTCTTCGAAACCCTGAAGAGCATCACCAAGGATAACAAAGATAAATATCAATGGACAGAGGCAGCCGAAAAGGCTTTTCAAGAAATGAAGAAAATGATCTTGGAGCTCCCTTGCCTAGCTACACCAAAATCCAAGGAAGATATGTACCTGTACCTATCGGCCACAAACGAAGCAATAAGTGGGGTAATGCTAGTTGAAAGAGAAGGACGACAGATTCCAGTACATTATGTAAGCCGGACGTTACACGAGGCCGAAAAGAAGTATGATCCGGTAGAGAAATTGGCTTTAGCCCTCCTACACCTGTCCAGGAGATTGAGATGATACTTTGAAGCCCACCCTATTAAGGTCATAACGGATCAGCCCATCAAGCAAATACTAAACAAATCAGAAGCCTCCGGACGGTTAGCCAAATACACAGTAGAGCTTGGGGCTTACAACATTATTTATATACCAAGAAAAGCAATCAAAGGACAAGTACTGGCTGATTTCATCAACGAGATACCCATCGGCATGGCCAATCGGGATCCAAAAGGGAGGGGCAAGGAGATATACAATATCTCTCAAACTGAAGAATGGATCCTATACACCGACGGAGCATCCAGCAAAAAAGGCGCCGGAGCAGGATTAGTACTAATCAGTCCGGAGAAGGAAGAATACACCTATGCTCTCCGACTGAACTTCGATGCCACCAACAATGGAGAAGAATACGAGGCGCTGTTAGCCGAACTAAGTATCGCAAGAAAAATGCACATAAAAGCACTAGACGTACGAGTAGACTCAAACCTAGTGGCAAGTCAGATCAACGGAGAGTTTACAGCATATACGGAGAGTATGACAAAGTATCTCGCCAAAGCCAAAGAATACATTGCTTGCTTCGAACACTTCAAAATAAAGAATATCCCAAGAGCCCAAAACCAAAAAGCAGACGTACTAAGTAAACTGGCATCCGTAGCATTCGACCACTTGACAAAAGAAATCCTAGTAGAAGTGTTGGAAAAACCATCCACTGAAGAAGAAACAATTAATGCAATAGTAGTAGAAGAAGAAGAAAATTGGATGTCACCCATACTCCGGTGCCTAAAGGAAGGGATATGGTCGGAGGACCAGAACGAAGCCCGAGCCCTTCGAATGAAAATAAGCCACTATACGTTGATTGATGATGTGCTATTTAAAAGTCATATCTAGGACCAATGCTACGGTGCGTAGGACCTCTCCAAGCTAATTATGTAATCTGAGAGGTGCATGAAGGAGCGTGCGGAATGCACTCTGGACCACGATCCGTAGTAGCTAAACTCATGAGACAAGGTTACTACTGGCCAACCATGCACCGAGATACTAGAGAAGTAATCTAGAAATGTGACTCATGCCAAATACATGCTCCGGTCCCTAAATTACCTAAAACAGTGTTGACCTCCGTCATGGTACCATGGCCTTTCTTCCAATGGGCAATTGACGTGTTAGGACCTTTACCCGAAGCTCCAGGGAAGGTTAAATATGTAATTGTGGCAATAGACTACTTTACAAAATGGATGGAAGCAAAACCGCTAGCCAAAACAACCGGCAAAGAAGTAAAGAAATTTGTATGGGACAACATCGTTTGTAGGTTCGGACTACCTAAGATAATCGTCACGGATAACGGAAGTAACTTCGTTGGAGACCCATTCAAAAGTTGGTGCGAAAGATTGAATATCACACAAATCAACACAGCCGTGGCTCACCCTCAAGCCAACGGATTGGTGGAAAGGGCCAATAAAAGCTTAATGAAAGGGTTCAAATCGCGGTTCGGAAGAGAAAGAGCCGGATGGGTCGATGAATTACCAAATGTACTATGGGCATTCCGTACTACCTTGAAAACTAGCAATGGAGAAACGCCTTTTAGTCTGACCTACGGAAGCGAAGCAGTCATCCCAGCGAAAATCGGTATGCCTACCTTTCGGACCATGATGGCTAGCGTCGAAAACAACGATGATGAAATCAACCTAAACCTAAATTTGCTAGAAGAACGACGAGAAATGGCGGCAATAAGAGAGGCTAAGTATAAAAAGAAGGTGGAGCAATATTACAACCAAAGAGTTAAACCCGAAGCATTCAAAGTAAGAGACTTCGTATACCGAAAGAACGAAGCTAGCAGAGTGGAAGACCAAGGAAAACTAGGGCCGGACTGGGAAGGTCCCTATCGGATAACAGAGGCTTATCAACACGGCACATACAAACTCCAAACCATGGACGACATAGAAGTACCTCGGACCTGGCATGCTATTAATTTGAAAAAGTGTTTTATGTAATCGGAGACATCCGAAAGACTTATTGTAAGACTCGTGAGCCATTTTCTTATCCCTAATAAGACATTTCATGCAGTTATGCCTTGAAGAAAGAATTGTTTTTTATCTAATGACACGTTGCCTGAACAAAACCCCAAGTGGGTAATATATAAGGCCAAGAGCCGAAGGGCACAAGTTGCCTGAACAACAAAACCCCAAGTGGGTAATATATAAGGCCAAGAGCCGAAGGGCACAAGTTGCATGAACATCAAAACCCCAAGTGGGTAATATATAAGGCCAAGAGCCGAAGGGCACAAGTTTCCTGAACAACAAAACCCCAAGTGGATAATATATAAGGCCAAGAACCGAAGGGCACAAGTTGCCCGAACAACAAAACCCCAAGTGGGTAATATATAAGGCCAAGAGCCGAAGGGCATAAGTTGCCCGAACGAAAAACCCCAAGTGGGTAATATATAAGGCCAAGTGCCGAACGGCAAAAGTTGCCCGAACGACAAAACCCAAGTAGGTGACACCTAAAGCCACTCGCCTAACGGCACCGATTACCCTAATGGCCAAGAGCCAAAATAATTTAAGTACTTAGCTGCCAAAAGATGGATCAATAAGGCCAAAAACATAACGGTCACAAGCTAATTTACGAGGAACAAACACCCTACGATAATTGATATATATCCTCCGGCATATATACATACATAGCTTGAAAGAAACATAAAAGCAAATAAATACGAATGAAAAAGTAAAATGATATATATATATTCAAAGTTCAAAAGCTATTACATCGATTGTTCCGAAAGACCTACTCTACCAAAAGACGGAACAATAATACATCAATTCTTCATGTTATCACTAAGGGGTAGCACCAATCAACGAAGGACCCAATCAAAACTAGCAAGGAACCATAGATAAAGAGCTTCACAGGGAACCCGGAGTACCTAAATCCATAGTCAAAATGGAGGTACCCAAGCCCCAACGTACATCAACCCAACGAAAGGAATCTTGATAAAAGCTTCACAAAAGATCCGCGATACCTATACCCATAGTCAAAATGGAGATATGCGGATCTTTAAAACAAACCACTTCAAACAAAGGCCGAGACATTCTGATCCGAGGAGTCTTTACCGGAAGGATTTTCAAGTTGAGGCCCAATCACTGGCCCAGAAGCTGAACCTGAGGTAGTAGTTCCTTCGAACTCCGAAGTAGGAGCAGGATCAGGAAGCAAAGCCATGAGCTCATCATACTTGCGGTAAATAGTCTTGCGGATTTTCTGGATGAAGGGATAGTCTTGGGAGAGTGCTTGATCATATAACACTTGGTACTTCTCATCAGCTTCCATATCTATGCCCTCCACCTCTCCCAATAGTTTGGCCGCCTTCTCCGGCTCATCAAACATACCAGCCCCATCTATCAATCCTGATTGGTAATACAAGTTAAAAGGCTCCGCAAGAGCCGTCCTGAACTCATGACTACCCAGCAAGCGACGGATAGCCTCCGGAATAAACTCATTTACTACCCGGTTCTGATCAACTTCAGCATTCCCAGCGGCTATAGCCAAGTCCTGTTTTTCTTGGCAGAGTTCCTGATATGCCTTCTCCTCATCACTCAACTTTGATTTCATCTCTTTCAACTGAGCCTCCAAAACTTTAATTTTCTCCGCCTGGTCACCAGAGACTTTCCTCTACTCCTCCTTTTCCATCTCCAACTGAGAAACCCTATCTTCCAAACTAGAATTCTCTGAATGCAACTTCTGTATACCCTTCGGATTAACCTTAACACACTATGCATGCTCATCCTTGACCTTCTTTAACTCCTCGGCCATTTCCCCAAACCTCTTCCAGTTGTCATCAAAGGTCTTGTCACAAACCTCGTGCGTAGCGGTCAACTTTTGATAGTCACCAAGAAGAGACTCGTAACGGAAGATGAGGTCCGCTTGAGCCGTAACATTCTTCCCCAACAACAACCAAGCCCTTTGGATGGCATCACTATCATTATGGGTGTCTAAATACCTCTCTTCCCCTGGAGTTGCCAAATTTATCATCATATCCCTGCAGACGTTGGCATTGTTCATTCGTGTGCCTCTCTTAACCGACCAACCAGGAATGAATGTCACATCATCTTCGTCATCTCCCTCAATGTCAACCTCAACATCCTCCTCCACAAAGGTCTCCTTCCCAGGACAGGAAGAAGCACCTTTCGAACCTCCTGAAAATAAAAACCTTTATTAATAAGTGATGATAATAACACAACTAATCAATAAACTGAAGTAAACAAGTAGGTACGAATGAAAAGGTTATTCACAACAACATACCAGCCTCAGAACCTCCGGCTTGACCAGCTGAAACATCTTTCGGATAAACTGAGCGGATAGGCTCCGGATTTGAGACACCCTCAGCAGCATACAAATCAATAACATCGTCGTCAGCAGATAACTTACTCCTCTTGCGAACACGGGAAGAAACATTCCCTCCGGATCTCTTGCTCGGAGGTTTCTTCAAACCCAGCTTGGCTGCTTGCTCCTTCTTCTTCTCTTTAGCTGCCAACACCTTGTCACTTGGAACTTCAACCTTCTTCAACTCATCACTCTTCTCCGGAACCTCAGTATTAGAAGCCAGGGGCTGGGTAACGTGCATCTCGCAGGCTTTGCCTTCTGGCAGTTTATCCCCCTTCACCACATTGACATTCTTGCATAGAGGCGGCTTCTTTAGATAGCTCGACATAGTTACACCTGCGAATAAACAAAACCCACTGTTAAACAAAAGAAAAAATATACAACTTAAAAATTTATGCTTATAACAAAGGCTATACCCCTCCCCTGCTCGTCCCTCAAAGCCGGACGATAACCGGGAAACTCCGAATGATCAGATAAACCCAAAGCATACAAGAACGCTTGTGGGACTTGACACGGCTCAATGATCGCCTCGGCTAGCCTATCGGCGTGAATGGCATTATATTCATTTTTCTTCGGAAACGGATCCGACACGTCCGAATCGGGATGCCTCCAAGGTATAGCAAACAGAATAGCTAACCTATCGATCAAGAAAAATTGGTACTTCCAACCCTTCAGACTAGAAGGAAAATTCCCGAAGCAAACTTTCCTATCCGTGTGAACACGCTTTTCAAAAGAAAACCAACAACCCTGTTACTAAGCTTGTAAAAGACACGAAACAAAAGAGTGGTAGGAGGAATGTGCATGCTTCGGCAGTACACCTCAAAAAGGGTTACACGGTGCATACCGAGGGGAACCAACTGAGAGACGTGGACTTTGAAATACCTAATAACTTCTAAAAGGCAGGTGGAGAAAGGAATGGTAAGACCGCCTTCAAAGAAATACTCTGCGTATAGACTAATAGCATCGGCAGGGAGTTGATTCATCGTCATACCTTCCGGAGGTACCCGCGGGTGTAAATCCGTTGTTATTCCGAAAGTCACCACTAAGGCGTGCACATCAGCTTCATCCATCACAGATTGCCTCTTAAGTATATCTTGTTGATATAAATAATGCGTAAAAACGTTATTAATATTTTTCGATATCCTTATGTTTTGACGATCACAAAATATAAAATCATTAAACGTAAAATCATTACGTAAATAAGTATTTAGTGACAAAATGTCATTATATCCAACTAATTCACTTAAGGTATGAATAAACAAGTGCCTAATACATTTTATAATCAAAGGAAGGTTCATTTACTAATTACAAATTATATAAAATAGTATAAACATTTTATATATTTAAGAAAAACACTTTTGGTAATTAAAGGAAAATATTTATTTCATAATAAATATATGAATTCAATTTTTTAACCAAATTCAGTTAAATTTTCACCAAATAAACTTTCCCAAAAAAAAGACAGAATCTGGCCGTTTCACATGGGCGGCCCCCTTAATTATAAGGGGCGGCCCTCTTAATTTTAAGGGGCCCGGCACACAATTAAGGGGGTCGGCATACGCTCCTGTGTCAGATTTCTTTACCTATAAATACTAGTTCGAATCTGAATTTTTACCTCACCTATTGCACTAAAACTTTCTGTTCTAATTCTCTCAAATCATATTCCTAAAAACCTTTGATCATAAACATATTAGTTCTTGTTTTCAAGTGATACAATCTATCCTCATTCAAAGTGCAAGAGAAGAATACTTCTTCAACATCTTGTTTAGAAGTATTGAAGAGTTGTGTATATTGTTAGGTGTTGTGTAAATTATTTGTAAAGGTGTAGAAGGTGTGTAATTGATAGATCTAGGTGAGTTAGTAGTCGTGAATAGAAGTAGTGAAGAAATTGTTGTGTTGTGAAGAAGAAGTTGTGAAGGTGTGAGAAGTAGTGTAGTAGTAGTGGTGTGTATAAGTTGTGAAGAAGGTGTGTAGTGGTGTGAGATTGGTTCTAGCTACTATTAGGACTCGACATTTAGCTTAGTGTCGTTAATCGGTGTAAGCAAAAGTTGTGTAAGGTTTCTCCGCCAAAAGGGAGTTCGTTGTGTTAGTAAAGAAAACTCTCGAGTAGGAGACTCGAGGAGTGGAGTAGGGCAAGGAAGGAGACCTTGTAGCCGAACCACTATAAATCCGCCGTGTCTTGGTTTGATCTTTCCATCTCTTGCTTATTATTTCATTTACATTTTTATTATTTACATACTCACATATATTTGCATCTAGTTGTAGCTTGTGATATTGTGCTAAAGTTGATTTCACACAAAGTTCAAATAAAAGGATCATTCACAAAATAAAGTTTTATAAATAATCTAAAAAGATACAATATATACATACACATAAACTAGTGAACTTGATCATTTAGATTAAATTGATTTTTACAATAAATCTTGTATCGAAGTTTTCATAAAACTAAGTTTTTAAAATCTAAATTGACAGAAAACTATTCAACCCCCCCTTCTAGTTTTCCACAATTGGCATTAGAGCTACGTTAAACAAGATTTTTAAAATAAATTGTATTTTAAAACTTGTAATCGATCTATGGAATCGTAAAAATATTTAGAAGGAAAAATGACATTTAAACCACTATATTTTGAAAATGAAAATTTTAGTGAATGGAAAAATAATTTTGAAAATTATGTGAAATCAATAGATCAAGATCTTTGCCACATCATTTCAATTGGTGATATTCAAACAAAAATGGATTTTGAAAAACAATACAATTACTCTTAAACAAACTTTGATAAAAATACCAAAGCCAAACTAATGAGTTATAAAACCCTACCTGAAATTGAATATGAAAGGGTATTCTTTTGTAAAACGGCAAATGATATTTGGAAATGTTTTTTAAACTTTCACCAATAGAAATGTCGAGCCAAAGATGATAAACTTGATGTTGCACAAGAATTAATTGTTCTAGAAAATTTAATAAACAAACACGTAATTGATGTAAATACAAGTGCTACTAGTTCAAACATGGTCATTGAAGGTATTAATGATGAAGATTACATGAGCCAAATCCGAATAAAGATTATAAATGAAACTTGGAGCGACATGGAAGATGAAGAGGATCGGTATATAGCATGTGAAGATTGTGAAGCATATAAAGCCCCAAATGAGGTACAATCCAGAACCAAACATTTTTGCTATGATCAATTCATATGAATTTTCAAAATTAGAAAGTAACTTCAAAAGTTTTTGCAACATAAACACAAATATCACGTTTAAAAATGAATCTTCAACATCTACCGAAGAAAATTTTGAAAAAGGAAAAATACTTGCTAAATTTGAAAATAGCTCCAAATCATTAATATACTTACTTAATACTCAAAAGGCTTTTGGTGACAAAACCGGATTAGGATTTAATACTAATGATATGTTGACAAATAAATAAAATCAAATAGAGTTTGTAAAATCTAGTGGAGAAATTTAGAAAATTACTCTAATCATAACAATTGTTTATCTCTTGAGACAAGAAGGACATTATCATTGTATGGAAACATATTGATAAGAAATTCTTGTACTTGTTAACAACATCTATACCATATGCATTTTAAATGCAATGGATGTTGTAACTAACCATCTAGGACCCATAAGACTTTGGGTACCAAGTTGTTTTACATGTTAGGTATCTTAATCATGTGGATTGGCACACTTGCATATACGTGAAGCTTGACGATCTATTGAAACATGCATTTGAATCTTCACGTGTTTATGCTTCAAGAACTTGCTTGCAATACTTTGATGATTATCTTGTTATGGTTCTCTATTACATTGCCTTCTCTCTACGATCTTCTTGGCACTAGTTGCTTCCTCTTTTCACGCTCTCATATGTCTTATTGAATTAATTCTCTTTAAGACGCCAGATACGTTCTCTCTTCTATTATAACGTAAATTTCCAAGATTGATAATTGCATGTTAGTGTGATAATTTTGCTTATTGTATTATTTACACCGCGGATATAATCTCTAAACCCTTTTTGCATGTACGACTTTATCACTAGCGTTTAGGATTAAGAATGATGGAGCAAATTGACAAAATTCTATTGATTTTTCATAAATAAATTATTGCATAAAATTGTTTTATTCTATCTTCTTCATTCTTGAGTCTAGGTATCTACTCACAAAAAAAAAATGAAGATTGAGAACTTTACATTGCATAATTTCTTTAAAAACTCAATCTATCTATACTATTCACATTTTTAGCAACAAATATTGTAAGTCATTCATAACATATTTCATCAAATTTTGGTCATAATCATCATTAAGTATTGTACTTAAATTTCTTCAAAACATCATTTTGGTTCTTTCAAATCGAGTCTAGAATTTTCATAACTAAATGCTTTCCACAAGATTAGAATGCTTTATTAACATTAAAATCCTTTAATTACAAATCCTCTTTATGAAATTTCTCTTTGACTATACACTACCTCTCATAAACTTTTCTTAAACACATTGTTGAATAATGCTGAAAACATTTTCTCATAAATCATGTTTGATACCACACGTGTAATTGTCTTAATATATAATCTAATCTATATTCTTGACAATCGTAAGTTTGACAAATTAAATCAGAAAGATTTTGGATTGCTTCTTAAGGTTTTTTTTTTTTTTTTTTTTTTTTTTTTTTTTTTTTTTTTTTGCATTAGGAGTTGAAGCAATCGTATCTTCACATATGTTGAATCTAGACACAAATAATTGTTAAGACATAAGTCATTTTGTCACATTTGTTCCATCACTAGCTTCCCACTCACTAGTTGCCCTAACCTCTTTTTATTAAGTTAATTCCTTAGGATATATGACTTGCCTAATTGTCCCCTTTGCATGATTTGCTTGAAATTATTTTATATGCTTAGTTGCCTACATGCATACTTTTCTTGCATAACTCCATTAAGATAATACTTGATTAAGTTGCCTAAAGAGATGAACTTGCCCAAAACCAAACCTCCAAACAAAGATCTTTCTGTAAAAATTTCTGTCAAAAACCATTTCTGGCAATCTGGGAACCAGGCTCTGGGCGGCCCCCATAATTATCAAAGGCGGCCCCTTTAATTTTAAGGGGGCCGGCCATGAATTAAAGGGGCCGGCCACCTGATGGTCGAGGTTTCTTGTTTGCTTTCTGCTTTTTAGCCCATTTCACCCTATTTTGATTCCTCACTTCCCTAAAATCACAAACACATTTTGTCTAGTAAATTCTCCACTACCTTATCCTTCCATAAACACATCATCATTACACTATAAATACCTCTCCTCATCACATATCCTTACTTAACCATTCCATCATGACCTCTCCCAACAAATCAAAATCAAAATCCTCTAAGCAAGCAAGGATGACTGAAAAGCCCACATGGAGAAAGAAACAAAGCCCTCGAAACAAATCCATCTCAACAAGTGGATTTGGTAATCAATCAACATCCCCAAACACTTACTTTCCAAACTACACTCCAAACCCACAAGGACACTCCTTTGAACCACTCTACAAACCTTACCACATTGGCCAAACATCCAATTTCATCCCAAACCATACATCTCAATTTCCATCCAACTACAATGATCCATATCACTTTGGTCAATCATCAAACTACAACCCCAACTACACAACACCAATTCATCCACCTCCACCAAATGATTCACTCCACATTACCGTGGAAAAACCAAAATTCCGTGAAGAAATTAACCAACTCCATGATCTTAGTGATCTCCTTGCTATGCATCGTGCACAACGCAACAAAGGGCAACCTCCATCATCACCCTATGCAAACTGCTTACCCCACTCTCTCAACTTGGACCAAGTTACAAACCACACTCACTTCTGCCCTTGTTGCATCTTCCTCCAAAAACAAATCCTCTACTTGAGTGAAGATATCTCTTGGATTGAGTATCTTCTCACTCTTCCTCATCCAATACCACCATTGACACGATACAACATCATGAGGTCCACTTCTTCCGCTCCATATCCTACACCATATCCTTCTCCATCTAACAACTAAACATTATGTTTACGTTTCACATCACCAAATAAAATCGTCACAAACCTTTTGTATCCCAAGGAAGTCCAAGAGACCTCAAGTTGGCAACTTTGTATTATCTAGTGTAGTTAGCTTGAAAAGCATATATTTATATGCTTGTGTACTAATGATTATGCTCTCAACATAATCCATTTAATCAATCAATGAATGTGTCTTGTGTTCTTTTAATATTATTTGCTTAACTATTATGCATGATTTTCTCTTTAGTATAGATACATGTTTGCATGATTAGTTTATGATTATATATATGTTTCTCTAATAGACCAAAACTAAAATAAAATGTTCCAATAGAGCTTGCTGCAAACACAAAACCAAAATAAACCATTTTTAGAAAATTTTTGAAATTTGGTCGTCTGGGAATTTACCAGATGGGCGGCCCCCATAATTAACACGGGCGGTCCCTTTAATTTTAAGGGGGGCGGCCAAGAATTAAGGGGACCGGCCATCTGGAACAGTTTTTACACTGTTTTCTTTTGCAACTTGTGACTTCTTTTGCTAGTCCCAGCTACCATTTCCCTTTAAAACTAAACTGATTTTGGAATCTAACAATGCAATTTCAAATTAATACCATTTCTAATCATGATTCCATGTTATATAACCCTTTCCACCTTCATCCACACTTCATTATCATCATCAACCTCAACAAATTCATCATGTCATCACCAAAAACCACCACCTCCAACAAAGCCAAGAAACAAAAACTTGTTATCATCCCACCAAAACAACTCTTTATTGATCTCACTAGTGAAGACAATACCACTCCATCACTACCACCTCAATGCTCATCTCCTAGTGCTCCAAATGCACCATCCAAAACACCATCAACACATGGAACCTCCACCTCTTCCATACCATCATCATCATCCATCAATGACTACATCAACACTCACCTATCACCTCCACCAAGAATTCCACTACCACCACCTCTTGAAAATGCAACCTTAGACATAACACTTTCATTGTCACCCATCACACCTCTTGATACACAATTTTCACCATCACCACTCAATCCACCAAATTACAATCCCATCCCATGGAGCTTACTTGAAGCCCATGATGATACTTGCCTTTGTTGCATCCATAACCGAACCATCATCTTTGGATTAAGAGATGAAATCCACTACATGTTTTCATACCTTGAAAGCTTGTTCCCTCAACCTCAACCAACAACATCCACTCCTCCACCACCAACATCAACCACTTCTCCACCTCCATTAAACACTCCTCCATCAACTCCATCATCTCCACCTACAACATTGCTCCTCCCAAATTAAGCATGACTCTTGGTTGGAAAATAAATTTGTTTAAACCATTTTGATGACAAGCTCTAGGAAAAACATTTCTATTAGAGTTTTGGTTGAATGTAAGCCCTTATGGCTTTAGTTCATTAGTTGTATTGATCATGCATGTTGCTTGTATTTTTTTTATCTATTTAATGAAGTGTTTTCTTCCATGCTTATATTGCTTGCCTTATTTTCATATATATAATTGTTGCATGCATATATATTGTATGTTCTAAATATTTTTGCAAGCATTTCATATCTCGACTTGTCTTGTAACCTTTAAATGAGGGGGAGTACACATCAAGGGGGAGCTCATCCGTCTTCGGGACAACCTTTTTGATGTTTACAAAAAGAGGAGAAGTGATATAAACTCACTAAATACTTGCATATATAATAATTTTTTATTTAATGAGTTTAGATTTTGTAATCATCAAAAAGGGGAGATTGTTAATATAAATAATGCGTAAAAACGTTATTAATATTTTTCGATATCTCTATGTTTTGACGATCACAAAATATAAAATCATTAAACGTAAAATCATTACGTAAATAAGTATTTAGTGACAAAATGTCATTAATTCACTTAAGGTATGAATAAACAAGTGCCTAATACATTTTATGATCAAAGGAAGGTTCATTTACTAATTACAAATTATATAAAATAGTATAAACATTTTATATATTTAAGAAAAAACACTTTTGGTAATTAAAGGAAAATGTTTATTTCATAATAAATATATGAATTCAAAATTTTAACCAAATTCAGTTAAATTTTCACCAAATAAACTTTCCTCAGAAAAAGACAAAGAATCTGGCCGTTTCACATGGGCGGCCCCCTTAATTTTAAGGGGGCCGGCACACAATTAAGGGGGCTGGCATACGCTCTTGTGTCAGATTTCTTTGCCTATAAATACTAGTTCAAATCTGAATTTTTTCCTCACCTTTTGCACTAAAACTTTCTGTTCTAATTCTCTCAAATCATATTCCTAAAAACCTTTGATCATAAACATATTAGTTCTTGTTTTCAAGTGATACAATTCATCCTCATTCAAAGTGCAAGAGAATAATACTTCTTCAACATCTTGTTTAGAAGTATTGAAGAGTTGTGTATATTGTTAGGTGTTGTGTAAATTATTTGTAAAGGTGTAGAAGGTGTGTAATTGATAGATCTAGGTGAGTTAGTAGTCGTGAATAGAAGTAGTGAAGAAATTTTTTGTGTTGTGAAGGTGTGAGAAGTAGTGTAGTAGTAGTGGTGTGTATAAGTTGTGAAGAAGGTGTGTAGTGGTGTGAGATTGGTTCTAGCTACTATTAGGACTCGACATTTAGCTTAGTGTCGTTAGTCGGTGTAAGCAAAAGTTGTGTAAGGTTTCTCTGCCAAAAGGGAGTTCGTTGTGTTAGTGAAGAAAACTCTCGAGTAGGAGTCTCGAGGAGTGGAGTAGGGCAAGGAAGGAGACCTTGTAGCCGAACCACTATAAATCCGCCGTGTCTTGGTTTGATCTTTCCATCTCTTGCTTATTATTTCATTTAAATTTTTATTATTTACATACTCATATATATTTGCATTTAGTTGTAGCTTGTGATATTGTGCTAAAGTTGATTTCACACAAAGTTCAAATAAAAAGATCATTCACAAAATAAAGTTTTATAAATAATCTAAAGAGATACAATATATACATACACATAAACTAGTGAACTTGATCATTTAGATTAAATTGATTTTTACAATAAATCTTGTATCGAAGTTTTCATAAAACCAAGTTTTTAAAATCTAAATTGACAGAAAACTGTTCAACCCCCCCCCCCCCCCCTTCTAGTTTTCCACATATCTTTCTTAACATGAGAGTCTTCCGGCATTGATACATCTTCGTAGTCAAACGAAGCAGTAGATTCCGACATGACGAATCCGAGAAGAAGAAGGGTATAGCCAAACAACAAAATACTAAAGATATACACCACGGACTAAGACGTACCTCAAAGACGACGAGAGAAACCGTTCGGAATACGGACGAAAAAGTGTCAGAAATCTGTGTATGCAGAGAGAGAAATTACAGTGGTGAAAATGAGAAAAAAGAAACTATTTATAGGCAGTAAAAAATGGGCGCGAAACGACCCGTCACACGCAGGGCTAACGTGTCACCATCCAAGCCGCGTATCTCAAAACACGCACACGTGTTCCAATCCAAAAGGCACGGTAAAAACGACGGCGCTCCTTAAACGACACATTAATTACGTTTGGTACCTTGCACATGACTTTAAAAACGACAAAACCATGACTTACCCTTCGGAAAGTTACAAAACAAAGATTTTAAGTATCACACCATCGGCATAACCAATACTGTGATACTGGGGGGACATGTTGGCGTATGTACCCTCCGGACACATGTCGTACGGTGTATATACCTTCCGGATCTACATTAGACAGAGTATATTCAAACATATCCAAACAGAACAGACTAACATCCAAAAGGTACAATCAATGCCCTCCGAATTCTAATACCCGGATGATCCAGTCCCTCCGTCCATGAACCAAAGTACAGATAAGTACAAGCAAGTACATGGTAGTGGAGCATAAACTAGCAAACACTAAGAGATTAAGTACAAACCAGCCTGGCACTCCATATGAGCAGCCTATAAATAGAGGAGAAATCTTCATTTAAGGTTAACTAATTCTCCCACTCTCTAAACATTATTTATACTTTATCTCTCTAAGAATATATACTTACTCTCACGCCAGAGGTTGGTCCTGGGATACCCTCCCCGGGCGAGACTAACGGACGTATCTATTTTGTAGATATCCGAAGGAACACACCATAAGCAAGGACTACTTTGAATCCGAAGGACCAGTCATAGTCCGAAGGATTCATTTCGCTTGTCTGAAGTAGAAGCAAGATTTTACTTCAACACTGAAACACCTTGCGAAGTATTATTCAACAAGATTTATAATTAAGAAAAGAGGAGAAACTATATATAATGAAGAATATGATGGGATGAAGCCCCTCCGGACCGACGGCCGGAGAATGAGCGGTTTACGGGAAGAAGCAGTTGTGTTAGGGTTTAGGATGATGATGTCTGACTCGTGATACCATGTAAGAATATGATTGAAGATAATTGATTTTGATTGATTCATTCAATGATAATGAGATACAATATATATGATTACAAAGATCATTCTAGAAACGGGCTTGAGCCCAAAGACTAATACGGGCTAACAAAAAGGCATCATCTTTGACATGTAAAGAAACTGAGCGTCAACAAGGTGTCAATGGTGCTTTTTAACTAGTCATTAGAGAGAGTTTTAGAAACCAAGGTTACCAAGGCTCTCCCTCTCTAAACAAACTCAAATATTGCTTTATCAAGAAATGACGACTCCAGCGCACACAAATGATCAAGACTTTTTAAGCAACAAGATGAAGTTTGCATTGTTTGGCGTTAAGTGATGAAGACTTGTGTTTTTAATCGGTTCAATAGTCTGGCCTTGTAACCCAAATGTTTATTACATGCAGACATCATATTAGTAACAATTGAGATGTTACGTGTGCATTGGATACATTTAATTGGTAAGGGAAAAGGTTTACAATGCGAAGACATTGAAACAGATGGTAATGAGAAGGGATGTATGAGGATGAGGAGTAAACCACAATGTTTATAGCGAAAGAGAATCCGAGATCACGTGACAAAAGTGTATTAATTTCATACTATAGTTACTCATTTCCTATCGATGTTCGACTTTCAAATATAAAAGAATTTAATAAGCTGTAAATAATTAGGTGATTGAACTACTTGCAACTTATCACGAGTATATCGATGGATATCGATTTATATTGCATGATTTTTAGACAAATTTTATTTGCCTCTATTTTTAACAAAAATTATGTCGAAATCAATCTCAAATTATAAAGTAAGGTATTTTAAATTGAACAGTATAATTTTTAGAACGTAAAAACTTAATAGAATTAGAAATGTCGAGGTTTTAATTGGCTATGAGGGTGTGAAAAGTTATTTAAAAAAAATTATAAAAAAAAAAAAAAAAAAAAAAAAAAAAAAAAAAAAACAAGTTTTTTTTTTTTTTTTTTTTTTTGATATTTTTTTGTTAAGAGTGCACTTTTAAAAGTTAAAAATATATATAGTGGAAACGATGCTTCGGCTGCTTGAATGTGTTAGCATGATGAACTCAATTACTCATTAAACTAGCTTGTCAACCAAAGACCGAATCACATGACTATTATAATACCAACAAACGATGTGTACGTAATATATATTCCTATGAGGACTTTCAACAAATGATGTGTACGTAATATATTCCTAAGACGACTTTGTGATGGGACATACTTCATATTACTATATTTGATTCTTGTCTTTTCAATGATATTAAATAAAACTACAATGGCCAAGTTAGAACTAATGAGAAAATATAAAGGTTTACTATCATTTTACATTAACCATGATCTCTCTTCGAACTACTTTAAAAGTAAACCATGTTTTGATATACTCCGTAATCTGGAACACTATTTACCTTGTTGACGGTCAGAGGACATTCGTATCTTTGATTATGATTCACAAGCCATTATGAATCAAATTTTATAATTGGATTTTTGCTTAAATGACAAAATGTTTAATATCCTAATTACCTTTTATCCTAACTAGTTATAATACCCGCGCACGAGCGGTTTTTTTTTTAATTTTTTGAAATAATTATTTAAAAATTTTAATCCTATTGTTAATTGCATCTTATCTATATTTTTTGTATTTATCTTCTACTTGTATTGTGGATAAATATAAAATAAATAATCATTTTTTTAAATATCTTATCTATATTTTTTGTATTTATCTTCTACTTGTGTTATGGATAAATATAAAATATTACCTAATAAGAAAATAATCTTTTTTTTAAAATAAAATTATTACTAAATCAAGTATGAATTTATTTTTTTGAAATGCAAAAGGTTTTATTTTATTATATAAAAGATTAATGAAATAACCAAATTACTTTTTATCTTAATTTCTAGATAAGTTTAAAAAAAACGAGCCCATAACTTCGCATAGCGGAACATGTTATAAGCATCACTATTTGACACCATTAAGCCTTACATTCCTAGTACCAGATTATGTCATAAACTTTCTACGCAAATTAATTGACAAAAGTTGAAAGACATAATAAAAGAATCTACCATCACTGAATTGTAGTGATGACTTCAGCAAATGGAAAATATAAGTAAAATTGTAAACCAAACAAATTGTTACTGTACCGTAAAACTAGAAAACATAATTCAACAACAAATCTGCAATTATGTCAAGATTTCTGAATTGACTGAGTGACTAAAGACCACACACATGAAGCCTAAAGACTTTATACTTTCTTCGTTTTGTCAATCCAATCGGCGGTTCTCCTTACACATACAGCTAGACCCACAATTACTGTCTCTGCATCCCTTATAGACGGCTATCTATACAGCAAAACAAGAATCATTACCTGGTTTCTTTGTCACAAGCTTACCCACCAACTCAAGCAAAGTGCTGTCTAATGTTTTGTCTGCAATTTTATTCTGTAGCAGAGATAACGTTGAAGCCTTAAGTAAGTAACCTCTTTCATCCATCTCTAGTAAAAGCATCTTTATATCATCATATAGTTGGTTCCTTAAATATCCATGGAGAAGAACATTGTAAGTAGCTGCATTTGGCGAGCAGCCACTCTCTTTCATTTTCAGAAACAACTGCTTTGCATCCCTAGGTAGACCTTCCTCGCAAAAAACCCTAATCATCACAGTGTATGTATAAACAACAGGTTGCAAACCTTTCACAGTTAGATCATCAAAGAGATTCTTTGCAATGTCAAGTTTCCTACATTTGCGTGCACCATCAATTAGGATAGTATATACAACAATATTTAAATAAGCTGTCTTGTTTTTACTCATCCAAAGGAACAAAGAGAGTGCCTCTTCCAGTTGATTGTTATCGCAAAGACCCTCCAACATTATTCCATAAGTCTGTTCACCTAGAACCTGACCTCGTGCTTGCATCTCAGCAAAGAATTTGTGTGCATCTTCCCAACGTTTAACCCGAAACAATCCTTGTAACATTGCGGTGTAAGTGACAACATTGGGTTCCAGACCTCGTTCAGTTATTTCTTTAAATATATGCATTGCCTCGTCTATCTTCAAGTATTTGCAATACCCATTCAACAACGTCGCATAAGTAACAACGTCCGGTATGAGGCCTCTACACGCCATTGAATCAAAAACTGTCCTTGCTTTACTCATTTCACCTTGCAGACAATAACCATTTATAAGTGAAGTGTACGTCACGATGTTTGGAAGAATATCTCTTTCAAGCATGATTTTGATAATAGCCTCAGCCTCTTCAATTTTACCTTCTTTGCATAATGCATCAACTAATATAGTAAAGGTTTTCACATTCAGAGACATCTTTTGATCATCTAACATTTCTTTAAATATATGCATTGCCTCGTCTATCTTTGATTCCTTGCAATACCCTTTTAATAGAGTGTTATAAGTAATAAGATTGGGTATGAGGTCTCTACACGCCATTGAATCAAAAACTGTCCTTGCTTTACTCATTTCACCTTGCAGACAATAACCATTTATAAGTGAAGTGTATGTCACGATGTTTGGAAGAATATTTCTTTCAGGCATGATTTTGATAACAGCCGCAGCCTCTTCAATTTTACCTTCTTTACATAATACATCAACTAATATATTAAAGGTTTTCACATTTGGAGACATCTTTTGATCATCTAACATTTCTTTTAGCATTTTAGAAGCTTCCTCGCTACGACCTACCTTACAAAGTCCCGGAATCAAAGAGTTGAAGGTGACAGCATCTGGTGGAATGCCTTTCTGAAAAACCATCTCTTTGTAGATCTTAAAAGCATCATCAATCAATTTGTGCTTGCACATGCTATCAATGACAGTAGTATATGCAACAACATCAGCTTTACAACCACTTTCATCCATTAAATTAAGCAAATCACTGGCTGCAACGTAATCATGAATCTTGCAATGCCCTTTAATCATTGTGGAGTACATAACTATATCAGGTTCACAAAATTTATTGGTGATCACTTTCGCAAACAATCTTTCTGCCTCGCGAATCCTACCTTCCAGGACAAGCCCATTTAAAAGTGTATTTAAAATGGCAGTATTGGTTACAATATCTCTCTTGAAACAATAACCTAACACTGCAAAACCGTCATTTGACCGATGCAAGTGATAACAACACTTGATAACGATGCTCATGGTATACTCATCAACAGGAACACCAAGGGCACACATTTGATTAAAAAGACGAATGGAAGAAGAAAAATGATTCATTTTATTGACAGATTGCAACAACTGATTAAACTTAACAACAGAAGGTAAGGGCCGTGTGTGTGACATTTCATCAAACACCTTCAAGGCATCATTTAGGTTGGTAACAATTAAGGGCTTAGGGGAAGATTGTGAGTGAAATGAAGCTGAAAAAGAAGAGATTCGTATACCCAATTGAAGTCTGATGAAGGAATAAGAAGCAGAATTCGAGCGCAGCACCATTGTCGCCATTTTACACACAGATATGTTAGCTAGACTCGCGTAAAATATAAAAAAGTGAAAAAAGGTTAAAAGAAAAAGATCTGATCCACTAGACTCGCGTAGACTGTGCCCTTGACTGTCCTTCGAAATCTGTATGACAGTCGACTGCTCCCTGAGATGACTCTCTGCCGAGGCAACATTGGAGCTAATTGTTACGTAGTACTCCCTCCGTCTCATTTTAATTGTCCGCGGGCCCGAATTTGACCGTAAATATTTTTGTTTGTATTATATAACACTTGATGAAATTTATATCATTGAAAAGTTCGTTAAACGAACTTTTCAATGATATAAATTTCATCAAGTGTTATATAATACAAACAAAAATATTTACGGTCAAATTCGGGCCCGCGAACAATTAAAATGGGACGGAGGTAGTAGTATATAATCAGAGTTTAAATTAAATAACAATTTATACACATTTATAATACTAGCAGGGTACCCGCGCAATGCGGCGGTAGGTATCCAGTAACTAAATTTTGTTGCGAGTAAATGTTGTTCATTTATATGTTATTCTAACAATAACTTTACGAAATAATGACAATTTTTTATTAAAATAACCATAAGTCATCACAATGCAAACTATTTTACATCCAAATAAGCATAAGGTTCAAATTAAAGAGGGTAACATAAGTAGCATCTTTAAGACATAAATTAAAGATAACCGACAATATCTTAACTACATTATAATGCATTTAGGCCTTCATCGGCCGACTACCTGCAGTGCTGGCGACTCGGTCGGCGCACGGTCGACTCGGTCGGTCGACTGACCAATGTGGGTAGCCAGAGAAAGAGAGAACGAGAGGGGTAAGAGAGATAAAAAGAAGGCAGTGTTTTTTTCTTTGTGTTTGGTATGTAGTTGTATAGGCTTTATATATGAAATTATAACGTAAACATTAAAAGTAGTTAAGGTCCAGACGTTTTTTTTTTTAAATCATAAAGTTAATCATAAAGTCCTGCATTGTTACAAAACGTATTTTGACCAATACTAACAGGCTTTATGACTTTAAAGCCATTGGTCATTTTTGAAATTAGTTATAAAGTTATTCATAAAGTATGTTAAATGGCTTGTTATTAGTCATAAATGTATTAACAATGTACCAAATGCAATTAAATGGCTTGTTATTTCTTATTTAGGAAATGTTTTTGGTCTTAAAAATTTTAAGACTTCCTTTTTTAGAAGTCCTAAATGCATTAGTATGTAGTATAGACTAGTTGGATACCCGCGCACAGCTGCGGTGATAAATATAGTTATTTTATAAAATAGTAAATAAATTGCTACCCCAACTCTCTACCGAAATTCCCTACCCGTTTAGTGAATTTGTTTCACAACACTCCAAATGTATATGTGTTAGTTTTATGTGTTTGTTTGGTTTCCTGTAGCTTTCCCGTGACATCATTATTCCCGAACATAGACAGACCCTCACAATCTCTTACCCGTTAAACACTCCCCCAAAAGTATATGATTTTGACGAATCAAGATTGTATTGGTTGAAATAAAGGTTAAAGTTGTAAAAATTTGAATAAAAATAAAATGACCCCACTAAAAATGTAAAAACTAAAAATTCATAAAAATATATCAAAATGGATGTTGAATTAAAGATCACAAAATTTTAGAAAATATGGTGAAATTAGAAAATAAATGTGAACTTTAAGTTGGTAAGTGACACATGTCACCTTATGATTAGAGCTCCTTATCTTAATATTTGGTTAGGAGTTAGGCTTGGAGTTAGTTGAAAAGTGACACATGTCACCTCTTGATTGGAGCTCCTTATCTTAATTTTCGGTTAGGAATTAGGCTTGGATTATCCATGCATTATAATATAGTATAGACTAGTATTTGGATAAAGTCAACTAGATGCAACTTCTAATAAAAATTTATCCAACTAGACTCATGTTTAACCATTTAGTCTCAAATCATTTCATCTACATTTTACCCGGCATCAAACTGCAAAATCAGTTATCTGTTGTTTTTAAGCGGGTGTAAAAAGATACATAGGCATTTATGCTAACCTTTTACACCCGCTTGTTATATTTTTATCCATTGTTAAATTAATCGTTCACTGTTAAACATTGATGGGTATAATACTATAATATAACAAGTTGCCTACGATTCCCTTGACTAAAAATTATACTACCAATCTCAACAAAAATAATGAAAAATAACATAATACTCAAACACAACGACAACAAAAAATAATCATGTATGTGTTTTGTCTGTGTATGTGTGTGGGCGTGGTGTGAGTTAAATAAAGGGAGTTGATAAATCAACAAAAGATTTTACTTTGCACACATTAATTTTATGTCATTTTACCCTTATACCCTTCTAGCCATTCATATAAGTTTTACTAATTAATTTTCTTGTTTAACTTATTTCCACGTTTTTGATCTCTTCTATTTTACTGCAACTTTTAATCACTGAAGTAGCAAACTTCGTCTTCTTGTATATTCATTGGTCTCTCCGTCATCATTATAATCACCTTAGAATCTTCTTGGCATAAGTCGTTAAAATAACAAACTAGTCAACACCTCAAGATCAATGCTTACACAAAAATTGTGAACTTGGATTTTAAGTATGTTTTCGAAACACATGATAAACTATTAAATGTGTTTCATGGTGTTCGTGATTTGTAACGTTTTGATTATTGTTATTAGCGAAGTGGGCTATTTGAATTTGATAACAGAATATTGTGTTATGTAATCAGATTATATGATCAAAGTATGGGAGTGCAAGCACTTGTACTAAGCTGATATGTGATGGTGTTGAATGTTAATGTACATGACCTTGACAGATATAGAAAATCACAAGTTGTAGTATACTCTAATATGAGAACATGGATGGTTTAGTGATTAGGTTGATTTTATGTAGAGATTTCTAGTGAGAAGTTAGAGAGATGAAGTAATGAGGTTGGGAGCCTTGAGAAAAAATGGTGAAATGTTAGATTACAAATGAAGGTCCAACCCTTTCCCTTGGGTGGGAAAGGGTATATATAGTTACAATAGAAACGCCCCTTGAAACGGGCTGTAGAGCGGGCTGACAGTGGGTAAAGACCTGACCCGACTCCACAAATACTAACTAATACTAAACTACGTACTAACTAATATGATAACTACTACGAGCTACATTATGCTAAACTACACTCGGGGTGACCAGGTCTTCATATGAATAAACGTATTCCTAACAATCTCCCCCTAAGGGAGGTCACCCAGGAAAATAAATGTTAAATCATAGCATTCAGGTCTTTGACGACATCTTTGTAGCTCGTAGCCTTTTGATTCTTCATTGTTGAGATCTTTGTGATTTAAGTGGTAGACTCTAGATGACACCTTCAATATGATGGATGATCTTTGGAAATTGTTACAGCTTCATCATCCAAATGAATGTCAGAGGGTCATCTACGAGCAGTAACGTCTCCATGTGATATGATCATCTTTGTGTTGGCATGCTCACACTTTTTCAGGATCATGATCTTCTGCATCAGAGTTGTGGAAGCATATGTGGGGCCCAGTCAATGATCATGATCACTTAGATTGTGATGTTGAAGTGTGAGCACGTGTTGATGGATCAGCATCTTTTCGGCAATCGACTGCAACCGTCAGAAATTCCTGCAAGTAGATAGTTAGCAACAAATCATCTGGTACTTATAGGTTTGGAATTAGAAATCGTCAACAGCATAGTGTGGAGACTCCTTCTAACCCTTACCATGACCGTTCCCAATTGGCAAATCCTGAAAGGATTTGCATGACCTACCTAAGTAGATCAACGATTGGGTGAGTCGCTGGAGATCACTCCACGACTGTTGACCGTTATTAACCATCGCGACCACTAAGCGTAATCCACAAGTAATTACCTAAGTGACCTGCTTTCAGGGCTGCTTGATGTTGACCCTGGCAGGAATTTCCATTCAATCACTGGGAGTTACTAAAGCAACATCCCTCATAAATGTTCTGGAAGATTTCTAAGATCTGCGTATGACTCATAGTTTTTCCACTGGTGTCCTTAATGTTGAACAACCAGGGTAGAGGTAGCACGTGTTCCTATGAGATCTTTTTATGCATCTCGAGTCTCTAGACTCAATAAGTGCAGTTGGTTTTCCTATGCGGAGATTAGGGAGAGGTCTCCTGCTTCAATATCAACTATCTCTAAGAGATAAGTCGATAGATTACACCGGTTCCCCGTGAGAATGAAACAAGTTCTTTTAAGAGAACTTGAGTGGCTAGAAGGTTTAGTGCATTGCGTCACTGGTCCATGACGTCTTGTCTTCAATACCAATGTTGCCTTAGCAACCATCAGTAGATTATGAATTGAACCCGGTTTCTGCCCTAAGGTTGAATAATTGGAGGGCTATTTCTTTTCACCCTTTCACATTTTGTTTCTTTTTAATTCTTCAACCCCTTCTTACTCCATTCTCACATTTCTCCACTTTTTTTTTCATAATCATACCTATGGACTTTCTAATACTATCTATTTGGTATTGTCCATGGGTAGATCCCTCCGGCTCTGGCGGATCATAGGACGGTTTACCTAACCTTAGCCACCTTATAACTTCATGACTATCCTATGTTGCCATACACCAAATCATTGAAAATTCTCTCAATGTGTTTATGATTAAGAAACACATTTTGTTAACACATTGAGAGTTTTGTCATTTTCAAATGCTCCCCTTAACATGTGCTCATAAGTATTGATTTGAAAATTTGCACATGTCGGGAAGAGTTGCACTTTTGAATTGATCTACCTTGAGTGAACATGACCGGGCATTCGAGACACGCTTACATCACTAGTTAAACTAGCTTGAAGTTATTACCCGGCCCGATCAGATTCACCCAAGGTTTCTCGAAACGGTACATTCTACTTAAACTAGTCCTCTTCGAGACACGCTTACATCACTGATTAAACCAGCTTGAAGTTATTACCCGTCCAGGACTAGTCCTTTCGATTCAGGACAATTGTGTTTCATCAATTCATGAGTCAAAACTGATATGCCTTCATATGCGATGCAAGGATCCTTTTACACAAACCATTTTGCTCCCCCTCAATATGTGCATAGATATACGAAAGAGTTTGGCACATAGGAAAGAGCATATTTTTGTTTTCGGGTTCAAAACATCACTTTAATCAGTTTTTCATATTTAAATCACATCTTCTCCCCCGATCAAAAATTTCAAACCAATTAAGATTTGTGATTCCAAGTGATTTAAATAAGTTTAAAGTTTTTGGAGAAAGATGTGACATTTTTAAGAATGACTGACTTTGAGACGACATTTTAGCTCCCCCTCAAACCTTGAGGGAGTATGTTATGTGTTAGAGATGATGAGTTTATAAATAATTTTGAGTTTAGCGAGAAACTCATGAAAGATTCATATACTAACACATAACAATTACACTTAATCCACTGTAATTATGGACAAAGATCTTGTTTTGATGATATATAGTTTTTGAAATCGTTCTCCCCCTAATCGATGACACGTTTAAAATTAAACATTTTGCATAAAGTATTAATTCTTTTAGCATCGATTGAGTGGCAAATTTTAAACCACATTTCGAGTTTGTTTGATCTTCAAAAACCATGGTACCACCAAGTTTGGAACAAATATTTTCCGAAGAATCATTGAAGGAAAAATATTTGAGATGCAAAGAAGACTTCTCTTCTTTTACCAGAAATGATGCACTTAAGCGTACATCAAATTGGAAAGGCACGAATGTAAAGTAATTCATGCCTTTGTTAGGAACAGTCATCTTTTTGGCGACGAACTTTCCCCAATATAAAGACCGGGTTGCTATCTGAAGTAATAGCAAACCATCATGAAATTAACAAAAATCAAAAAACCCAACCACACACAAGTTCACATGATAATATAGTTACAGACCAACAACGTACAAAAACAATTGTTACATATCATAATGACACATGATTAGATGGTACGTTCCATGAGCCTGTAGTCCCCTTCACGAATTCTCCCACCAACAAAGCATTCCAAACTTCGGAAAATTCGTCTTTCAAGCAAGAGTTTCCTGATGGCATGAAGAAAGTGCTTGTTTCTTTGGAACACCTCTGCAGTCCAGAAGGCAGTGTACTTCCCATCCTTTGCAATTATGTATTCTTTATCCCTGACATCCATAGTAGCTTCCACCTGTGTAAGCGTTCCATCACTGAAGTGGTGAATTTCATCAAGTCTCATAAGCATTCGAGTGTTGAAGCAATCAGTAAAGACCACTGCTCTAGGTGACTCAACGACCGAGTAATCTTTCTTGAATTCCATGTCCCTGGCTTCCCATCGAGGTCTAGTAAGATTGAGTTGAGTCTGATAGCTTTCAATACCTAGCTGGAAATCTTTAACTCTTTGTCTGACGACAAGCCCACGGATCCTCTGAGTGACAGCAGAAAAAAGAGTTTTTCTTTCAAGTGCAGGAAGGTGATCCAGTTTACCCTAGAGATGTAGCAAGTACAGATCTTCAAAGTCATTAGGGTGTAGATGCTTGAAGTCACTTTCGGATATGACATGTTCCCAGTAGCGTGAACGTCTAAGAACAATCTTTTTCAAGTAATTGTATCCACATGTGGGGAAGATCTCAACTCGAATTACACTTAGAATCCTTTTCTTGGAATAGGCGGCTTTAGGATCACCAGCTGCAGTATGTCTTGCAATGTAGAACTCACGCTTTTTGAACCACCAGTGGGAGATACCAAAGGATGTAGCAATATCATATTTGCATTCTTCATCACACCACATAGAGTCCGGTACCATCTGTTCTAGGCCAACATTGGTATAGCGAGCAGCTTTCATCTTGGTGATGGATAGTGCAATTTTCTTTCTAGAACGAAGATACTCAAGGTCTTTGTTGAAGAAAAAATCAGCTTGTAGAGTGCGATGACCTGGAGATCCTCCAAGAGGGAGTGGTTTTCCGAGTTTGTAGTCCAGGATGTCGTCTTCAACTTGATCATTAAGCATCTTGTGACATTCTTCCATTTGATACTGTAGATGCACTATGTCAGGGTGAAAAGCTTTGACAATCTCGTAAGCGGGTCCCTCCAGGTCCTTTTTGGTGAGTCTGAAGATTCCTTGTTTCTTGCAATACCATTGAATGAACGCACCCATGTCTCCTGTCTGAGCTAGTAGTGAGTTTGTGGGAGGTGGAACATAATGATCAGCTACAACATAAGCCCAGTTTTTTTCGGGGACAGATAGATCATCGGAGGTGATCATCCATTCAGGTTCAGGGGTATGAGACTCTTTATCCGTTTCATCTGGTTTCCACCATGTGTTGATGACATCCTCAGTAATGGTTACAGGAGTACTAGGAGACCCATCACTGCGTGTGAACGATTTCCACCATTGATCCCGTTTAGACTTGTGAGGGACATTGTCATCATCGTCATCATCTTCCTCCTCAGCAGACGAAAGATCATAGTCGGGTATTTCAGTATCATGGCCCGTATCAGGTTCCTCTGTGACTGCTGATGCATGTCTCGTTTCTGTTGTCGTCCATGCTTTGTAGGTGATATGTCGGGAAGACTTGGGATGACTGGAATCAGTTGTAGGGTCAGGCTGACTCTCCTGTGACGATGGTTGTTGTGCATGAGGTGGTTACATAGATTGGAGTGAACCAATTCCACTAGATGACCCCGATGCTTCAGCAGATCCTGATGGAGGTGGAGGAGGAGGAGGTTTGGGAGGATCTCCTGAGGGTGGTTTAGGGATGTTCGGCTTACGCTTCTTTCTCCTTCGTTCCTCAGCCAAGTCTTTCTCAAGTTCATCGGCATTGTCAATCATCATAGAGCGATCCAGTGACTCATACAGCTGTTGGTGTGCCTTATGTTCTTTGTAATGTTCTGTTTCAAACATTCGTTGAAGTAGTAGATCTTTCATGTCAAAAGTGGTCAGGTCTCTGAATCTAGCTTTGAGTGGTGCATCCATGGCTCGTTTAACAGCATCTGACACTTGATCTTCAACAGCTTCACTTACCAATGTATTAATATTGAGATTTTCAAGCTTAGAAATTCTGGACGCTTGATGGTTAATGACTTGGTGCAGATTGAGCTGTTGGAGGTCTTTAAGTACATCTCGGTGCTTCTCAAGTGTAGACCTGATGTCAAGAATTTCAACATGAGCTTTTTCAGCAGTAGACAAGGCCCTTGCGACTTGAGACAACAGATTATCATGAGTACTTGGAGGGATGGTGGTAGTTGGTGCAGCAGTGGAAGTTCTCTTGGAGATGCGGTGGTAGGAATCGGTATAGTCATTGTGGGAACAGTAGACACATCTTGTTCTATGGGAACATTTACCATAGTGATAACTTCACTCTCATTTGTGGTTTTAGAAGCTTCCTTCCCCTCAGGATTATCATCAACATCGAGATCCCCATAGGTGAAGTCCTGATCTAACTGTTTGAATGAGGAAAGAGTTCCCGTTGAAGTGTCAGGTTCTACAAGTAGCTTTTGTTCGTCGGATTTCATCTTTAAGTTCACTTGAACCCCGGGATAAATGGATGCCACAAAGTCATCTTGTAATGTCGGGTGGGGTTCACCAGTGGGTACGAATTCATGAGGAGAGTCCTTAGATGACTTATCAATGGTGGCAGTTACAGGAGCATTTTCTTCATTCTTAGAAACATTCAAATCGGACTCTGAATCACTGGATTCAATATAGAGTTCATGGCTTTGAGGCCGCTCCTGTGTGTCTTCTGAGTACACCTCCTTAGGCTTAGACGGTTCGGGGGACCGTTTCTTGAATTCGTACTGAGGTACCTTAGATTTAGAGGCAGGTGATGAGATGTGAAGGAGCGTGTGTGCAGCTTGTACTTCAGTTACTACACTCTTTCCTTTCCCGATAGTTTCCGGTAATTTCTCAAGTTTCCCAGACTCCGGCTCTTTAATGCTGACTCCTGTCAATGGGGGACCAGGATGTGTCTCTCTGTACTTGAGACTTTCTTCAACAGCCTTCTGAATGTCAGCAGCTTCTGTAGGTGATATAGTATCAAGTGGATTGTCGTTGGTAGCTGTAGCTTGTGCTTTCTTGGTTCTCTTGGATCCGGATTTACTGGTGGCTTTGTTGCGTTTGTGTTTCTTAGTTCCACTAGATGCCACTTCAGTAGTAGAGGCCTCTTTGCGTTTCCTAGATGCCGGGTTGCTTGTAGAGCTCTTTGTGGTTGATTGTTTGCGATATGCAGCAACTTTATTCAGATAACTCTTGTAGTATGGTGCATCAAGTATATTTCTGGTGATGAGAGCATCCAGTATATCCATTCCAAACATTTCCTGATCCGTACCTTTAGCAACAAATTTGAGGTTACCCACACAGTGTTCATCGGATGCCAGATGCACTGAGGATTCCGGTCTGGGGTGTATATTATGAGATTGTTGAAGATAAAGAATGATGAGCTTGGTGAATCTGATACTGGGAATTAAAGATTTGGATTTCCATTTCTTGCTTTCTTTGTGAGTTTCCAGCTTCATCCTGTCTTCTAAGAAGGTATTAATGGAGTGAGCAAATTCTTCCCAGATTCGTTCGGCAAAATCTATATTTTTCCCATTCACAATACCCCATAGTATCAGCAGTGCAAGGGCCCGCAGCCTCTCATGTCCAGATGTCTTCCCATTGAGACATAAGTTGATAAGTGTGATCAGCACTCTCCATGGTTGATACATTTCATTGGTGGACATTGATGATAGTGTGGTGACCGCCTTAGGATATCCTAGATCGTTGACGAACTTTAGGAGGGCCTCAGGATTTGGTGGAGATGAGAATGGTTTGTCTGGAAGGATTGGGTTGATCTGGAGTGCATTCCTGAGCGTCTCTTTGTTGATTTCAAACCATTGTTCATCGAGTTGACAACGATACGTGTTGTTGTCCTTGTTATGGGTCATAGTGTTCCAAAATTGCTGGATGTAGATGGATGGAATAGATGATGAAACAGTGAAAGCCTTAAAGAACGATGTGTTTCTCAAAATATCCACTGCAATCTTGTAGGTGGGATTATTCTGAGGTTTATCTACATCAATGTAGAGATTGCTCTTCCCAGTAGAGACCCATTCATTGTGTGGTAATATCTCATCATCTGTGCGTGTGGGTGGTGGTGTAACTGACCCCAATTCAGTTGGTATATTAGCATCCGCCATTTATCTGCACAATCACCATAACACACCACGATAGGCACACATGTATAGTTAGTGGTTAGACAGCTCATCAGTTAGAGATACACAATCAATGATGTAGGGAGCAGCTAAGCATAGAATGTGACAAGCAAGTAGTGCATACAACAAGTGATAACAGTAAGCACACATCTCAGATGGATGACACGTGAGTCACATTACACATTCATGCCAATAATCAACACACATCCATTAAATACTACACATACATACAATGTATAACCACACAACAATGAGACATATACTAGAGAACAACAGATAGCAACACATGGACCTGGACAGCATGCAATATGAAGTTACCCACAACTCGTTAACTGATTGTTAATCAACTCGCTATCAAGAGTTTCAGACAACACGCTAACTGGAATTCCTGTCAACTCGCTAACAAGAGCATTAGTTCAACTCTAATCAAATCGCTAGCAGTCAACACGCTATTAACAAAATTTTCCATCAACTCGCTAATTTGAAAGTTAGTCAACTCGCTATCGGGAATGTCTGTCAACACGCTACTAAGAGATATATCAACTCGCTAACAAGAATTACATCAACTTGCTATAATGATGAGTAAGTCAACTCGCTACCAGAAGATTGATCAACTCGCTATAAGGTAAGTCAATTAACTCGCTATGAAGTAAATCAATCAACTCGCTAAATGATGAGTCAGTCAACTCGCTACCAGACATTTGATCAACTCGCTACCAAGAAATTCTATCAACTCGCTATCATGAACATTGGACAACACGCTAGAAAGAACACTCATCAACCCGCTATCAAGATCATACCAACTCGCTAATAAGAATTTCCTCAAATCGCTAATAAGAATAGCATCAACACGCTAACTAGAACACACTTTAATGTCCCCAGTCAATTAAACAGAAACAAGACCCATATGAGTCATCCAATGCCCCAGTAAACCAAAACGATACTACCCCTAAATATAACATATGAAGTAATCCGAATATATGACCCCAAGATCAACACGCGAGAGACTCAAGATAGCGCTAAATCACTAGATAGGCATACACGCAGAGATAATAGGGGGCAAAATGTGGGATAACGTCATAACGGATAAACAATCAAAACCCAGCACAGATTTCATAACAATAAACACTCACCACTTAATCACCAATCGAAGGAGAGGGAAGACCTAAATATAAGTAAGATAAATCAAGTGTTACACAAGATATACATGACCAAGTAATAAGTATAGCACACAAGATAGATCAAAACCTGTTAGAGTGATACTAAGAGAGGATCAAATAGTAAGAAGGGGGGCAGTGAGTTGGAAAGAGGAGAGACACCAACTCGCTATCAAGATTTTGAATATATATACCCCTTTTATCTTTCACAAATTGACTAAACATACCCTCTACTTAAGTGAACTCTTATATCTTACAATAAATGACCTAACAGCCCCTCTACTTGCAAACAACTCAACTTAAGCATTTAAGAATAACTTAGTCATCAGACCTGAAACCCACAATTGCAAAGATATACCACATATTAACACTACAGATGCCTAAGGCAAAGTTCATGCATAATTCAGAAATATTAACATATTAACACCACAGATGCATAAGGCAAGAGACATGCATAAGTCAGAAACAGAAAACACTCTCCCCCTTAGTGTAAAAACCAAACAGAGGTTGTTGATTGACTGAGGGATGCATGAGTATGAAAAGAAAGAGCGGGTTGCTATCAGAACTAATAGCAAGCCATGATGGCAAGCTTTAAACTTCTGTTCGAACTTCATTTAAAGACCCGTGCCATTATTGAATGACATTTCTAGGACCGTAAATGTTATCGATGCCAGAAGACTTGCAAATGCAAAAATTGTGAAAGCACAAGGATTTATGAGTAATCTATTTCTACATTTAAATGTATATGTATGTATATATACAAAGGATACCGAATGAACGAACACAGTCGTTCTTACACATCACCATCACTGAAGTCCGAGTCCTGATAATAGAGTGACCAGGAGTCATCATGCACTGTTCAACATTGTCTGATCGCCTGAATCCCTGTCTCTGTAGAGAGATAGCATTTAGGTCGCCAAACTTTGTGTTTCTCTGAATGAGATCCTGCACATAAACCAGAAGACACTACACCGAGATAATGCTTGTTTTGATATGAGTTGGTGTTATTAGAGTCCCGTATAGTGGTGGTCACACAGTTAACATTGGGGTTTTCAGTACACCTCATTGGTATCCAACTACGACCAATCAACTTAAAGATTCTACCAGTAGGGACCCACTTAAGGCAAGTTTTGGAGTGCTTAAAGTCTGATCTTCCAAGTCCACTGGAGGACTGCCTTATAGATAGTGTACTAAGCCCAATGAGATGTTTGTTCTTATGGAATGGTATTCTACCCACAGTTGGGTTTCCTACATTGGCTACACAATCTTTCCTGATGGGGTTCTTGTGATACGGCACAACCTTATGATGACGTTGTGAAGTGACTGGTTTTGATAATTCTTGTTTAGCATCAGTTTGGGGATCACACCTTGTTTTCTTAAACTTGGATCTATTAGTACGAAAAGTAGACAATTGCCTAGTAGATCTGGGTTTTCTATGTGACAAGTCCAAAGATGCTCCCACAGTGGAAGATTTATCAAACTTAGTGTTCACATCTTTCATGGTCAGTGTGCACAATTCATGTTGTAGTTACCTCGAGGTTTTTCTTCTGAAGTTTAGTATTGACCTTATCATTGTGTGCAATCAGAGACTTTGTGTGTGCGACAGTTTTAGATTTCTCTTCTTTGATAAATTCAGTAAGTGTTTTTCTGTGTCTTTTCAAAGATTCATTTTCATTGTGCAACACTTTTACCTTGTGTACTAACTCATCATAAGTTTTAGAGTCAGTGTTGTAATTGTGTGTGGCATTGACCGTAAGATTACCGTACATGGCATTCATCACATTAATACGTTGCTTGAGGCGGATGATTGTCTGATCTTTGGTTTCAATTTGAGCTTTTAACTCGTTAATCATGAAATATTCGCAAAGTTCAGGAAGTTCTGAATACTTGCGCGGTTGGTTGATTAGAAACTGTTCTTCATTTTGTTGCATTGCAATTTCAAGAGAAATGCAGTGCTTTTCCAATTGAAAAAATCTGTTAGACAATTCTTTAAAAACATGTATGTCAACAGTTTCATTTGATTTTGTGAGTTTGTTTGAAACCAAAGGATTTGACACATCACCTACTGTGGCATCCTGATCACAATTCTCCCAAACCGGATTCGTGTAGATTGAATTAGACGTGACATTATTATCAGTCTCTTCCAGTGGACACGAATCATAAATGGGTAAATCCTGACCAGGATCCTTGTCACAATTAGAAACATGAACCTCTGATGCAGGATGTTGTCTTGTGACCTGTTGGTGTGAAGCATCCACCTCATGTGTAGAGAGGATATCAGGAGATTCAATAAAAGTACTTTCAGCAGCGGCAGTCTCACTTGTAGGTAGGAGGTGTGCACGTTCCTTGATAAACTCCTTGACATTCCTTGTAATCTGAAGTAAGGTGACTCTGAAGGCATCCACATCTAATCCAGTATGATCGACAAACCATTTACTCGTCATATGGGAGTCATAGTCATACTCCATTGTGAATCTTGAATCAATGAATGCTTGGATTTGTTTAAGAATCACCCCGAATTCTGTAGTACAACTATTTTCAGAGAAATCAGCTTTGTTTATTTGTAGTTGCAGTTGATCTAAATATAGAATGATGGTGACTGTGAATGATTCAATGTCATGTCCAAAGAGTGTCACAAATGCACGTTGGTAACCTCCAGAGTAGCCTAATTTTTCAAAGAGTCTTTCAATGTGGGAGTGAAGTAGCTTGAAGCATTCAGCACCTCCTTCAGAGATTTGAGGCAGTCCAGTTGAATTCAAAACAACACTAGATTGAAGACTAGACTGAATTCTTGTCATGTTGAGGTGAATAGATAAGACTTAGTAGCACAAATCACACAAGTTTGATCAACAACTCGCTACTATTTACACCAACCCACTGGATATGATCAACACTCTATAGTAATAACCTCAACTCGCTAGAGAAAGATCAACACGCTACACTTGATCAACCCTCTGACCACACCAAGTCGCTCGAACTGGTAACTCGCTAGACAGATCAAATCGCTATCCACACCAACTCGCTAGCTTCATCAAGTCGCTAGAAACGGATGTCACAACTCGCTAGAATAGTAGGACAAAACTGTCACTATCTAGCGATTTGGCTTTATATCTCGAAATAGCAAACCGCCAAACCACTACACCCAAATCGCTACAAAAGCTGTCAACTCTCTACAAGAAGGATGTCAACTCGCTGCCAAGAATAGAGCAACAAAATTCCACCAATGTCCACACAAATGATGAAATGACTAAACCAAAGTCAATACAAGGTGTCTACACTACTTCTAAGCAATAAAGTACAAGAAGATTGCTACGAAAAACGCCAAACGAGATCAAACTAATGTGAAAACCACCAAATAAAGTCGAACCATCCTAAAACACAAAACCAAGCTATAAATTCGAGCATACCACGAATCCTAGGATAGAACCATGGCTCTTGATACCAATTGTAGTATACTCTAATATGAGAACATGGATGGTTTAGTGATTAGGTTGATTTTATGTAGAGATTTCTAGTGAGAAGTTAGAGAGATGAAGTAATGAGGTTGGGAGCCTTGAGAGAAAATGGTGAAATGTTAGATTGCAAATGAAGGTCCAACCCTTTCCCTTGGGTAGGAAAGGGTATATATAGTTACAATAGAAACGCCCCTTGAAACGGGTTGTAGAGCGGGCTGACAGTGGGTAAAGACCCTGATACGTGGGAATCACACCAGGCTTTACCTCTCAAGGGATCTTGAGAAGCTTACAACCCCCACCAGGCAGTGTACCTGATCGTTGTAGTATAGTATAGTGACAAGTACCGGGGGATTGATCGTTCAGCAAAAAATAGTGTCGCTAGGATTAGAAAACCTAAATACTAGTTCTAAAGATGAAGGATGATTATTTTTGTATTTTTATATTTTTCTGAAAGCAAGTAAAAATCTCGGGTTTGAAGGATTTGGGCGGAATTAGTTGCTAGTCAACTAACCCAATACTAAAGATGCAATAAAATACTAAAAATGAAAATAAACTAAATTATACTAAAGGTGTGAGCAATAAGTGGAGAAAATGTGTTTACTTAGATTTCACTACTCCCTAGATATCTTTTACACGTTAATTACTTGTTATAGTTGCGTGGATGACGGATTGTATTCCTTAATACCATTCATGGGGTGGCGCACTTAATTCCCCAATCCTATGAGTGCCTACTTCACTCCTATGTCGAGCCGATAAGAAGCTCCTAACATGGGATCATTAGAATTTACTCATGCATTAAATACAACCAATAAAACCTAGTGCACGTCAGTTCATGTTTCCTAAGACGTTCAAGCATGTTACCATTTGGAGATCTGCCAGTTTTCTTAAGCCTAACATCGAATTCATTCATCCAATACAACCATAAACAAGTAATCAACACAAAATTAACATCTAGGTTTCATTAGATCCAAGCAAACACAAGATAAATCTAGCCTAACATGGTGGAATTAAGACAAGAACAAGATATAGACAACCAACACATAGACATATTGATTGAATTAAAAGAGTACTTATCTCAATTACACATGAAAGGGATCAAGGGCTGAGAACCCTTGAAAAACCTGTAAAATTCGTACCAAATTCGTAACTAGGGTTTCTCCAAAACTTCTCTCTTTTTTAATGTGAAAATTAGAAAACTATATATAGGAAATAGGGTCTGACGGCGTCAAGAACAAAATTCTGACGCCGTCATCTCGCCGCCAAAATACTCCTCGGACTGCCTTGATCTACTTTTGACGCCATCATGTCCTAGGCCGTCACGCATTTGACTCTTGACGCTCTACTTTGTGACGCCTTCATGAATCCACTGGGCCGTCATGGTCTTTACTCTTGACGCCGTCAAAAATTCCTTCTTGACGCCGTCACCTACTGTTCCCAGCAAGGAAAATTAAGACTTTGGCGTTTTCTTCACTTTTATGCTCCAAAAATGTCCGAATTGCTTTCTTTTCCAGATTTCACTCCCAAAGTACCTAAAATCACAAAAGGAATGATTTAGGGCAATATTTGATCAAATAAATTCAATTCCGAGCTTAAAAGACCCCCTAAAAGTGGTTCATTTTTCGCCTCATCATATACCCTTACACTTGAGATTTGCTTGTCCTCAAGCAAATATGTTTTTATTCTACTCAAAAGACAAGTTAGAGGTCATTTAACACTAATATAAAAGTAATTACAACAAATAATTGTTCCACAAAAGACCAAAGACAAGCACGGAGGTCATATACTAGCACCTCACAAATAGTGTTTAGATACTCACATCTCTCGGGTGTAATAAAGTAATATAACATTATGGAAATGGAAGATATCTCTCACTACCTGTCATAGCAAAATAGATTACCATAGGCTTGGGAAAGGATCAAACCTCCACCACATGGCGTAAGCACCTTGGATAAACTATCAAAGAGGTCTTTTAAAGGGTTGTAACGTTAGGTATAGGGATATGAAATACACGATTTTGTTGGATATAGGCAGTCTTTACTGGTGGCGAGCTAACAATCTTGGTTAATTACATGTACAATATGGCGTTGCTAAGCCAAGACTAGACTCAACTTATGCTAATAAATGAAAAATAACAAAAACATAAAATGATCATAGAATGAAATGGGATGGTAGTCCGTATGTTTTTTTTTTTTTTTCTTCTCTTCTTTTTTTTTGGTTTTTTTTTCGGTTTTTTTTTTTTTTTTTTTTTTTTTTTTTTTTTTTTTTTTGCATACACTCTTACCCTACCATCCAAAATAATACATCATAGGGAATGAACATTCCCCTTACACTTGAATTTTTACATACTTTACAATAAACTAATCTAATGACTCGAATTAAGATAATCAAAACACTTGGAGTACTTTTAAGATTAACGTACATATGGGGGTAATAAAATGATGTTCTTCCCTATTACTCCATAACATAAGTACTTTACCCATGAGTCCCAATCGTCCCAAAACAATATGTACAAGGATATGACTCGACTTAGCAACCATGTAATCAATTAGATAGTTAACTTAGGGTTTAAACAAATAACAATAATGCACTAAAGATGAGTGCATACACGGAAGGCTAAGGCGATTTGGGTGTATATTTAAGTGGGGTGTAACAAATTATTCCTTTAAGTAAAATGCTTAAAGATAGAAATGAAAAGATAGGCTCGGAGGGGTGTACTAGGGGTTTCGTGTACTAAAAATGAGTACAACGCTAAGGGTGTGGGAAAAATTAGTTGACTTAACTAGCCAAGTAATATGACTTAAATGGTCAAGTAATTATGATACGGGTTTAACACAAGGGTGATCCTAATGCCTCTTATCATGTAGTAAATCCTACTACACGAATGTAGTCCCACTAGCGGTCTCGGGATGCATCACTAACGCAAGTTCTAAAATCTAAATGCTACCGGTACACTCATAAGCACTAATAGTAAATGCTTTTCCTATCAAATCTAAAGGCGAACCTCACATATTTGGGTGGAAAATTTTTCTGAATATTACGGTTAAGTGCTAGTCATACAATCTCCTATCCATGAGACACTTGCTAAGGCTAAAGTTTCACTCCTAAATGTTGTAAAAAAATTTAAATTTGGCGCTAAAATTACACTAACAAGTATTTCTCATAGTTTTATTACACATCTACCATTAAACAAAACAAGCTCAAGCGAAAGTGTATCTGTAAGGTATCATCATTTTACCCTCCCCTTACACTTAGGATGAACATTGTCCCCAATGTTCAAGTAAAGAATGTAAAAGTGAAATAAGTAAAAAGAATGAAATCAAATACTCCCCTAATTCGCTCGGTATGGATAATAAGGTGGTTAGGTTAGATATTCCTTCAAGAAAATGAACAATCAAAGCTTCCCTTCCAGAATATAAATCATCTTCTTGTCGTACCTAACCTGTTAATCCTTAGAAAATAGACAAAGCAACCTCGCATAAAATCGGCGGCATCCTATATAAGTTACTAAAATCTAGAAAACAAAGTAAGATATAATGCTTGTGAATGAAGTTTGCAGATTTTCTGGAGATTATAAAACTTAATAATTCACAAAAACTTAGAGACTCCGTTAGAAAAACAAAACTTGTAAAATTTCCAGATTTTTACACGTGACGCCGTCAAGAGTTAACTCGTGACGCCGTTAGAAGTGACCTGCAGAAATTCTTATGTTAAGTTTCCGGAAAATTTTTGGAAAAACTTAGTCCTACTTCCTGAAAAATCCTGCAAAACTTCATTATGACTCAATACAAGCATTTGACTCTAACAAATACTAATATACATGTTCACATAATATTGTGGAGAATCATGATCGGTTTGTTTCTTAAAAACATATTTGGGGTTTCCCCTTACACTTATCTTTTGCAAAAATACTTTTAGGGTGGAGTTAAGACTAAGCCAAACAACAAAGTAAAGTATTTCCACTTTTTAGTTTAGAAACATGATCTACCAACAATAAAAATAAAGCATGCATACGGAAGCAAATAACAAACAAACAAAATGAAAATCACACAAAGCATGGGTTGCCTCCCAAGAAGCGCTTTTCTTTATTTACTAGTCTTGTAGCTAGACTCAAGGCCATGGGTTACTACGTGACCTCGTCGTTGGTTCCATTCTCTAGGTCATCTTCCAAACCAGTTTTGTATTCTGGACCTAGTTGCAAGCATTCTTTATAGAAACCAAGCATCCTATTTTTCACATACTCTACTCCTCTACGTCTATCCTCATCATTCCTATAATAAGCCGCTTGCTTGTGTTCCTTTTCTAAATTAGAGAGGAGGCGATATTGCTCAATTTTGTAAGGCATTTGATAGGCGACCTCATCATTCTCTTCCTTGAATCTAACTATCCCTATAGTCGGGTCATAACTCATCTTAGTGGCCTCAACAAATGGTTTTCCGAATATTACTTGGCTTAGGCAATCATCTATCACCGGACGAGTGTCTTCAACTATCATAAAATCTATCTCATAGGTGAGATTACCTATGATCACATGCAATCCCTTCACTCTCCCTACAAAATTACTTATGAGGCTCCTATTGGGTATTATCCTATAACCTAGTTGCTTTTTCATTACCCAATTATAATAAGTCCTAGTCATGATGTTTATAGGAGACCTAGGATCTATATAAGCTTTCCATACATGCATATGCCCAATGTTGCATGGTATGTTGATGTTAGAGGGATCACCTACTTTGATAAGGGGTGTGCCAAGGATATATGGTGTCTCGGGGCCATCAAATAAATCTTTATGGTATTCCCGTTCTTCCTTGGTGGGCAACTTATCAAAGTGCTCTTCTATAGTTTCTACCTCCTCTAACTCCTTTTCCTTATTAACCTCAACTTCCCAAATTTCACCCCTAGTCTCGGTTTCTACTTCATCTTTGTCATTTTCTTCTATATTCTTATCTTTTGGTTTAATGGTGACAACATTGACAAAGTGGACATGTTTAGATGATGAGGGGTCCTTAATTTGGATTCCGTTATTGGTATCCCTAGTGTCCTTCCTAGGTGTGGTTAACGCTTGGTTGTTGAGGGCCTTCAACAAGTTGTCTATCTTGTTAGTCATCTCAGTTTGTTGTTGGTTGAATTCGGTTTCAAACCTAGCTATGTGAGCTTCTTGAGATGCCATGAACTTAGACATCAATCCTTCAAGATTATTGGTACTACCATAATTGTTAGAAGGATTGTTGTTGAAAGTACGGTCGGAGGGTGGATCGTTTGGTTGATAACGATTAGGCGGATTGGAAGAATTGGGTTGATTTTGTTTCCACCTAAGGTTTGGGTGATTTTTCCAAGAGGGGTTGTATGAATCACCATAAGGGTTTGGCTCGGGCTTGAAAGTGTACCACTTATCTCCCGATCCGTCGGTACGCGTGGATGCGTAGTCCGCAAAAGCTGTTCCGGGGAGTTCCACACAATCACGAGTGTCATGGGGACCACTACATAATTCGCATGAAGAAGTGATTTTGTTCACTTGGCTTGAAGGCTTAGGAGCTTCGTAAGATTTCATGAGAAACTTGACTTGGTCCTCAAGTTCCATGATCCTACGGTCGGGAGTGCTAGAGTTATTCGAAGGCAAAGATATTGCCTTGACCGTTTTGTTAAAATCACGGGGATCATTCCAACTTTCGTTGTCATAGAGAGCAAGATCTTTTATGAGTTCCCATGATTGTTCCGCACTTAGATCACGTAGCTTACCACCAGCCGATTGGTCAATGGTTCACCTCGTGGAGAGATCGATATGGTCATAAAAGATTTGGACTTGGAGCCAAAGATCTATGCCATGATGAGGGACTTTTTGAAGTAAGTCCTTGAAACGAGTCCATGCTTCATAGAGAGTTTCACCTTGACGTTGTTGGAACATCAAGATGTCATTTCTAGGCTTAGTAGTTCTCCCCGGTGGGAAAAATTGAGCAAGGAAACGAGTGGTGAGATCATCCCATGTGGTGATGGATCCCGCGGGTAAACGCTCAAGCCATTGACTAGCTTGATCCCGTAGAGAGAATTGGAATAGGCGTAATCGGGTTGTCTCTCTAGTTTCAACATCTAGGTCTATGGAATCTACGATTTTAAGGAAGTCCTTAAGATGTTGATTTGGATCTTCGGAACGAAGTCCATGGAATGCACATCCGCTTTGCACCAACCGGATGGTGTCGGATCGCAAGGGGGTCACATTGGCTCCGGTGAGCTCAATGGTGTTTCGGTAGCCTTGGTGGCTAGGTCGGGAATACTCTCCTAAGGTTCGGGGCCTAAGGGGTTCTAGTGGTGGGTTTTGTTGTGGTGGGATGATGGGTTCAAAGATGTTACCACCTTCCATGATGTCGGATGGTAAAGGTTACGAACAAAGACACGAAGAAATAAGATAGACTAACGAAAACCTAAAAATAATAAAATCTTACTAGAAAGGAATCTAGCAAGTAGACCTAATAAAAAGAGATTCTAACCTAGACAATAACTATTCCCCGGCAACGGCGCCAAAAACTTGATACGTGGGAATCGCACCAGGCTTTACCTCTCAAGGGATCTTGAGAAGCTTACAACCCCCACCAAGCAGTGTACCTGATCGTTGTAGTATAGTATAGTGACAAGTACCGGGGGATTGATCGTTCAGCAAGAAATAGTGTCGCTAGGATTAGAAAACCTAAATACTAGTTCTAAAGATGAAGGATGATTATTTTTGTATTTTTATATTTTTCTGAAAGCAAGTAAAAATCTCGGGTTTGAAGGATTTGGGCGGAATTAGTTGCTAGTCAACTAACCCAATACTAAAGATGCAATAAAATACTAAAAATGAAAATAAACTAAATTATACTAAAGGTGTGAGCAATAAGTGGAGAAAATGTGTTTACTTAGATTTCACTACTCCCTAGATATCTTTTACACGTTAATTACTTGTTATAGTTGTGTGGATGATGGATTGTATTCCTTAATACCATTCATGGGGTGGCGCACTTAATTCCCCAATCCTATGAGTGCCTACTTCACTCCTATGTCGAGCCGATAAGAAGCTCCTAACATGGGATCATTAGAATTTACTCATGCATTAAATACAACCAAGAAAACCTAGTGCACGTCAGTTCATGTTTCCTAAGATGTTCAAGCATGTTACCATTTGGAGATCTGCCAGTTTTCTTAAGCCTAACATCGAATTCATTCATCCAATACAACCATAAACAAGTAATCAACACATAATTAACATCTAGGTTTCATTAGATCCAAGCAAACACAAGATAAATCTAGCCTAACATGGTGGAATTAAGACAAGAACAAGATATAGACAACCAACACATAGACATATTGATTGAATTAAAAGAGTACTTATCTCAATTATACATGAAAGGGATCAAGGGCTGAGAACCCTTGAAAAACCTGTAAAATTCGTACCAAATTCGTACCTAGGGTTTCTCCGAAACTTCTCTCTTTTTTAATGTGAAAATTAGAAAACTATATATAGGAAATAGGGTCTGACGGCGTCAAGAACAAAATTCTGACGCCGTCATCTCGCCGCCAAAATACTCTTCGGACTGCCTTGATCTACTTTTGACGCCGTCATGGCCTAGGCCGTCACGCATTTAACTCTTGACGCTCTACTTTGTGACGCCTTCATGAATCCACTGGGCCGTCATGGTCTTTACTCTTGACGCCGTCAAAAATTCCTTCTTGACGCCGTCACCTACTGTTCCCAGCAAGGAAAATTAAGACTTTGGCGTTTTCTTCACTTTTATGCTCAAAAAACGTCCGAATTGCTTCCTTTTCCAGATTTCACTCCCAAAGTACCTAAAATCACAAAAGGAACGATTTAGGGCAATATTTGATCAAATAAATTCAATTCCGGGCTTAAAAGACCCCCTAAAAGTGGTTCATTTTTCGCCTCATCAGACCCGACCCGACTCCACAAATACTAACTAATACTAAACTACGTACTAACTAATATGATAACTACTACGAGCTACATTATGTTAAACTACACTCGGGGTGACCGAGTCTTCATATGAATAAACGTATTCCTAACACAAGTGATACTTGATAGGAAAATAAAAAAGAACGACACCAAACAATAATTGTGTTGATATTGGTGGCCAAATGAGGGAAATAGAGGAAAGGGTTGTGAGGGCATAAATGTCAAAATACATAACTTTTCTGTGTGTGAAGTAATTGTTCTGTGGCCCCTTAAATAAATGAAATGGATAGGAAGTTTGGGGGAGGGGTGTTATAGAATTTGAAATGAGGTACATATGAATTTAGGTCTCGGCCGTTTGTTATGCACCTTTTGCCTATAAGGAAAAGAATGAAACTTTGAAGCTGCAGTTTGGTAGTACAATTGTGGAATAAAGTAATGGACTTGACACGATTTTTCATTCCCCTATATTTCTCAAGGTTTCGAATGAATTGATGTACTATCCCTGACAACTTTAAGTATTAGTGCAAAAGTGTGGCTGGGTTAAGACTGGGCTTAGTCCGCGCTGGGCCGACCTTGATGGATCGTCCGTTGTATGGCTTATGCACTAATCCAAGTAATAGGTTGAATCCCTGCACAAGTAAAAACACACCGTTAGCCTTATCATGGGGACGGACCCCATAATTAAGCTCCGACGTGAGAATAAGTACCCATGTTGTCAGAGAAATATGTGTGTGTTGGAAGGAATGAGAAAGTCATACCTCGAAAGTGTAAGTCGAGGTTACCTTTTATAGGCGGTCGAAGTGCTAGGGTTCCCTAGTATTTCGCATATTGTTGTAGTGGCCGAAATGGGAACAAGTACCCATGTTGTCAGAGAAATATGTGTCCGCAACTTAATCGATGTTCGTGGACGTGGGTCACTTTCCGGACCGCGGGGAGGTTCGCGAGCATACTTCGGGAATGCCGCTTTAAGTGACCCGTACATGTCTGAAATGTGCCTTGCTCGGGGCCTTGGCTTTAGTCGTATCCGGTTTGTCGGATTGTTGGGCCGAAGCCTTGTTTGTTTGTAGGGCCAAAGCCCGGTTATGCGTGATATGGTCCAGGCCCAGTTTGTATGAAATGGTACCGGCCCGTGTGTATAATACAGTCCAGGCCCAGTAGGCCTGTTATCCGTACTACACGTCATCAAGTCCCCCCAGTCTAGTGTGTTCATTGCAGGTGTTCTTTGTTTAGCGTGCGGTGAGTACTTCTAGACTAATTTGTTGTCCGATCTGCTTCTAAGCTCGTGGCTTATCCGCTGCCTATGCCTTTTGTTAGCGGTTGAGATCGTGGGAGAGCGCGAACCATTTCTTTTTACACCATTTGAGGGAGCGGATGCTTGCTTTATTAGCTATCGTCCTTATCTTTTACTTTTGATCGAAGCCGTTGATCTGGGCGGTTTTGGCACATGTCGTTCATCAGTTTTTTTTTTTTTTTTTTTTTTTTTTTTTTTTTTTTTTTTTTTTGGGGGGGGGGGGGGGTGGGGAATACCGTGGGTGTAAATACCTAGGTTTATGTGTTATCATTTTTCCATTTTCATTTTTTCTCTTCCGCCTCGTGTAGAATACTTTCAAGCTTTTATATTCGGTTTACTTGCCCTGTTTTTTATCCTGCATGTTGTCTTCCGATTGTTCTTACAACAATGGCTATGATCACAGAGATCGAATCTCATCTGTCATAGAAGATGCTTGATGATTTATGTCTTTAGTGCCATACTCCGCCATCTGTCCACCCTATTTTGCCAGATCCCAGTCAGGCCATCAACCAGTATCCGGCAGGGAAGATAGGCATGTATAGTCGGTTTTTTGATTATGTTGGCTTCCGCTTGCCGCTTTTTGCTTTCTTTGTTGATATTTTGAATCATTATCATATTAAAAGTTCTCAGCTTTCCTTTTTTGGTGCGTGCAAGGTCTCTCACTTTGAAATTCTTTGCCGTGCTCATGAGATTGTTTCGTCGGTAGCACTTTTCCGCCGTCTTTATGTCAACTCTATAAAGAATGGTTGGTTATTGTTTAGCAAGCGTGGTGGTGCTACTGGTACTTGTTACGATAGACCCTTGGATTCTGTGAAGCATTGGATGGACTGCTTTTTCTGGGTTGACTCTTTTGTCGGCCCCGCTGTCTTTCCTTGGCATACGGCCGATAGCATTGATGCGGATTCTGTTCCGGATCCCATTGAGTATAGTGCGAAGGAATATAACACCCTTACCAGTAGTCCTGCTCCATTTCGTAGGTACCAGGAGGTTTTCCTTTGTTGGGTCGGCCTGAGCCGCTACTATCCCTTTAAAGAGGACGAGTACCCCGTATTCCATCTCCATGGAGAAGGTTGGTGTGTTATGCTTCTTTCCTTTTATCGAATTATTGTTGTTATTTATTATATATATTTTTCCTTGTCTGTACAGGAATAAGCGCGTACACTTTTATTACTCACGTCGACCAAAGTAAGGTAAGTGTTGAGGCAAGGCGACTAGCGGAGGGTGAACCCAAGCTCTTGGATGTTACTGCCGGTCATGTTGTCCCTCTTTCCCCGCCTCCGCAAGATCAAGCGGAGGGTGAATTTGAGACTAATGATGACGGAGGTGATGGCTCGGGGCCAAGTGCCTTTGGTGCAGGCGATGCTGGCACTTAAAATAAGGATCGCGTTGGGATTGTTCCTCCGCAGCCTATTATTGCTCCTCGTAAACAGAAGCGAAAGGTGAGGACCTGCGCGCCTGCTCCGCCTCTTCCGCTCAAGAAGTTGAAGGCAGACTATGACCTCTTGAATAGGCCTACTACTTCTGGTAAGTCTATGGCTGCTGGAAAAGCTTGATGCCTTCTAACTTTCAAGATTTGCAACATTTGTTTAAGTCATCTCCCCATGTGCATTTCGTATCTTTTGTTTCAGCACGATAAGTTGGTATTCGGCATGATGATTCCACTATGCCTTATCTTCATGTTGTCCATCCTGCGGAAAGGTTTGTTGTTTCCCCTGACTCTCAGCCCTTTGCAAGTTCTCTTGATATTGAGGTTGATACTTTTGCTAGGTCTTCTACTCCGTCAGCGTCAGTTGCCACCGGGACCGTTGTATCTACTCCCCGCCCTTCGTTAAGAAAGAAAGGTAAAAAAGGTGTTTCTGGGTCATCTTCCTTTCCGTGTGTTTCTTCGTTTGCTGGGGGTTCCAAGTTCAGTTTTGATGATCAAGCAGATTTACCTGGAAGTGAATTTCCTTTTGGTCGTATCCACTCTGCAGCTGATGTAGACCGTAATATTTTTGGCGAAGTTTATATTCCATAATGGAATGTGCCCTATGGCTCTCGTTTGGATACTGCTGCGGACTGCCGCGAAATGGTTGATGGGTTTGCTCCACCTGGTTTCTTTTCTGAAATCCACGATATGGAGGATAAAGAATGTTTTGATGAGTTCAATTATTTGACAGCCAACCAGATTTATTTTTGTGCGGAGATGCGGATGCGCGCTGAGCGGAATATCACTTTGAAGCAGAAGTTTATGTCTCTATGTGACTGCTTTGCTGACCAGTTGAGGGAAAATGGTGCGGAGATTGAGACGTTGAAGACAGAAGCATTTTGTCTTAATATTGAAGTCTCTTCCTTAAAGTCTTCTGATAATCCTGGTGCGGCTGAGACATTGACTTTGATGGAGGAAAATTTGAAGTTGAAGGGTGAGCATGATCCGCTCAAAGCGGAACTAGCAATGTTGCGTTCGTCCACTTGTGGTCAAGTCACGTCTACTGAGGCGGAGCGTGCCACGTCTTCATCAAAGCCGGCAGAGTTCTGTTCTTCTTGGGAAGGTAAGGGCCGCGATCTTGCGGACTTGGGTGCCGAGGTCGAGGAGCTAAAGCGTCAACACAAGTGGTCCGCAGATCGGGTATGTGCATTACCTTCCATTATTTTGTATCTGTTGTCCCCTATTTTCTTTATTCTTTTTCGTTTTCTCATCCGTCTTTTCTTTTTTCCTTATCAAACAGGCTCGTTTGCTTCAGAACACTGGAGGGCCTCTTTAAGGAGTATCAGGATGCTCAAATGAAGGGGCTTACTGATAAGTTGGTCCGGTTGGATGCTCGTTTGGCGGATGTGGCTGTCCAGCTTGGTGAGGGTTTTTATCGTCATCTCCTTACCGTTGTTGCTAGCCGCATGTGGCTAGTTAGTAGTGGCATGAAATTATTTCTTGCTAAGTGTTTGAATTCTCCGGAGTACTGTGCATCGCTGAAGAATTTGTTGAGTTGTGCTATTAGGAAGGGGATGCAGAATGGTTTGGAGGCTGGCGTTGAGCATGGCAGGGAAGGTAGGCAGCTTGCGGATCTTGCTGCCAATAATCCTTCCGCGGAAGCTGACTATAATTCCCTTTATCGGGCTTTCTATGTCCTTGACTTTCCGTTGTTATCGGACTTGTCTTTGCACAAGGATTCTAGTATCGAAGATATTATGCCCCTTTTTCAACTGGACGCCCAAGTCGCGGAGAATCTTGGGTTAGTTGATCTACAGCCTAGCCTCGAACAACTTTCCGTTCCTCAGCTTAGGGACAATTTAGTTGTTGGTGAGACTTCTTTGTCTTCGTCTTTGAGTGTTGTACGTCAAAGAGTTAAGGAGGTCCGAGAGAATGTTGTTGTAGGTCAATTTGCCCTGGCGGACATGTTTGCCTTTCTGTCTAGCCCTTTCTCCCCTGGAACTTTGTTTGGTCAAGAAACTGATCCTTCTAGTAGGCCAGATGCTATGAGTGTTGATGCTTCCTCCTCGTTTTTCGATCCTCCTTTGCAGGCCGGATCCATTTCTACGGATGACATACCAGTTTCAAATATTAAGAAGGATGGAAATGTCATTACTTTAATTACGAATTCTTGTGGGGAGGAGCTTGGTGTTGCTTCGGAGCAAGGTCATGCGGAGTGACCTTTGATGTTATTATATGCCGTGACCGCGTGTGGTCTTTCGTTGATGGCTTTTTTGTATCTTGACAATTGTTTCACTTGATAATGACAATTTTTTATTTGTAAGTTTTACACGGCGTGTTCCATGAATGTATATGATATTTATGCTTTGTTCATTTTCATTTAAAGTTCTAGCTTATGTCATGCATGTGTAGCTTTTGTGAACATGTTTATGTTTTGCGCTAAAGTTATGTCTAACTCTTTTGTGGCTTGTTCTTTGCGCTAAGGTTATGTTTAACCCTTTTGCGGCTTGTTGCTTTATGCTAAGGTTATGTTTAACCCTTTTGCGGCTTGTTTCTTTGCGCTAAGGTTATGCTTAACCCTTTTGCGGCTTGTTTCTTTGCGCTAAGGTTATGCGTAACCCTTTTGCGGCTTGTTTCTTTGTGCTAAGGTTATGTCTAACCTTTTTGCGTCTTGTTTTTGCACGTACGTGTTGTGCTTTTGTTGTTGATAAAAATACGCACTGATACGTGATTTTATCTTTTAGTCTTATATGGATACTTGTGGGTTATCCTCTTGGTACTGGACTTGCAATCCCTCTTACGTACCTACGGTTTAGTTATGAGGTTCCACACCCTTTTAGTTATACTGGATAACGTTTTTGGGGCATGCCCTTTTGTGTGCGCGTCTTACTCATGTATGTGTGCGTTTGTAAAGTAAGTATTTAAGAACTTATAATTGTAAAATGGTGAAGGTAGCTAAGCTTCACACTTTATTTTATTAAAATCGTTACAGTATTACAAATAATGAATTATACCTTTACAAACGTCTAAAGATGGGGTGACCTGTTACGAGTTGTAGCTAAAACACTGATGTTTTATGCATGCAGATACGGATTTCCGTCTTTATTTCTTTGCGTCTAACTTGCATTTCTGCCTCTTGGTTTTTATGCTGAGTATGCTTTCGGCTGTGTTTGCGTTCCTTTTGCATTTTAGGCTTAGCGAGCACTGGTACTTGCTCATGTTTTTATATTTGCTCGAGTGTAAGTGTAGTCCGTAGACTGTTTTTAACGCCTTCCTTGCTAATATTGTGTAACTTCCCTTGGTGCTGCGTCGTTGGCAGGCGGATTTTGGTTGTGCGGGCGGCTGAAGACCAGCAATCGCTTTTGTAGTTGGCAGTTTTACACCATGCTATAGGATGCAGTGCTTCACTTTCTTCTGCATGGTATCTTTGCCTATAATCTTGCTTGTGCGCTTGGCTGCAACTAAGGATCGGAAGTACTTTGACTCATTCCTTGGTTGATTGACGTTGCAGGGTGAGGCTGTTTGATGTTCGGATGTCCCTTTTCATGATGGTACGTCCATTTGATGCATTTCTACCTCTTTTCCTACAGGCGCACATACATCCATCCTCTATCCCTCCACTCAATGGGTCCCCATAACTCGTTCTTCCCCTTTACGCTTATCATCCCTATGCACCGATGCCCATGTTTTTCCGCCATTGATCAGATGTTAAACGGAGGCCCTGGTCCGGAGCCAGGCCGTTGCCGATTGCACGTTCCTAATTATACATTTAGGTGTGTGCTCACGATGTACCTATTTCATGTCGGCGGTGCTCGACCCCTCTTGTTAGTTAACAGTCGGTCGAGCTGATGGGCATGCACACATACGGGGGTAGTTGAGACTTCTTCTCTAGGCGGCTGCGGTACGATGGTACCCGCATCGTTCAAATGTTATGATGGAGAATGAAGTTCAGGGGAACTTGCATGAATGGGATTGGGAAAGTCTGGTAGTTGGATGTTATTAGTCATCATTTAAGAACGACTATATTTTATTAGTAGTCATTTAAGAACATGACCTGAGTCAGGTGTCCTTTGGGGTTCTCTGTATCCTTTTTTGCCTTAGACAACCCATTAGGGTGAGCCATGAATTGGTAGAGAATCATCGCAACCACATGACGTTTTGTCGGCGGATTGCGATTGTTGTTTGTGGCATACCTCTTTGTTTTTTTGATGCAGTTGTAACATCTTTGTGGTTGTTTAGTGAGATGCCATTATTTTGGATCTCTTGGTGTTTTAATGGTTTTGGGTTTGGTTGTTCTTCCCACTTGATGGCTATTTATAGCGAAAGATTGGGAGGTTTCCAGCGTTTTCTGCGTGAGCAGTTATGACCCCTAGGCACGTGCCTGAGCCTGTCGCAAGGATGTTGATGAGTCTCGTATTATACATCTTTATACCCCCGATATTATATGAATTATAGGATAAAATAACCACATTATTAGGACTTTTGATACTTAATATAAGAATATATTTGCAGGATATAGGTCTGGTGAAAGTAACGAGAAAAGCACGAGTTGGATGATTTTGTAAACATAAAAGGAAAAAGACTTAGTTTGGACTAAAGCACGCTGATTATATGATGGAAGAGCGCCGCTTACGGGCACCTTTGGTCAACTATATATTCACGAGTCAAACGTAAAGTACGCCGGTTATATACAACATAAGCGCCGGTTACGCGAAATAAAGCTCGCCGGTTTTACACCAAATGCGCGGCGTACTTCACATGGCAGTTATGTTTTCTATATTAATGAACCACTTCAATGTTGAGGCCGATCACTTGCCTATCATAACTCATTTGGACGTGCTAGGGCAACATTTCACGCTATAAATAGGAGCTCAAAACGGAGGTTTAAACACAACAAAACAACAACAAATAATCATCATCATAGAAGCAGTTAGTAGTGGTTTGAACCAAAACCACTAGCTAAGTAGTAAGAACCACACGTGGAGAACCACTTGGAACTCGAATACTTTCGGTATAATTCGTTATAATGCTAGAAATACTTGTGTACTTGTTTAACTTTATGAATAATATGGAGTAGTAACCTTATGTTTGTTTGAGGCATTTGAGCCATGTTTGTTATGAGATTAATATCATGAATATTGAATCTATGTTACTTGCATTTGATATGTCATTGTTTAGTATCTTATGGTTTGTCTTGATTGATCATAGTGATTGCTTAAAGGTCGAAAGATTCAATCATGTTGGTTATATTATGAATTGTCTGTCTATAACAACTCATTGCTATGCTTTTGAGAATTGCTTAGTAAAACAAATGATAACCTTGACTATGACACGTTTAATGGCTATTCTAATGTCTAACGGCTTGACTAGAGGAAATGCATGTTATATACTTCATACTTAGACCACACTTTATACATTCTGTGTATCTAGAATCAAAGGCTGAAAGGGGATTCTTTTACATAAGATAGATATACAGTTAACATGATCTACCATCATGTCTTACTTTTATGCATTGTCCATGTAACTTCTGTGATACCTCTCATGATTCTCATGTGCTTTGCCTTAAATAAACACACTTTAAATATAAATTGGGAAAACATTTCAAAGAACTTAAATCCAACAAAAACTGTTTTAGTGATAAGTGACAATCATTGGAATCTAATTTTGTTATCTATAACTAGCAATAGGAAACAAAATCCTCTCTTGGGACGACCTCGTCTTACCTCAAACCTTTGCTATAAACGAGGGTTATACTTTTGCCCATGTGTTTTGTGTATTAAGGAAATGGTGAAACTAGTTTAATAAATATAAAGCTTTCGAAACACATCAAAGTTTTTGGCGCCGCTGCCGGGGAGGCTAGTTTGAATCGTATTGTTAGTTTTGCAAAAAGAAAATTTACTTATATACCAAGAATTCTTAGTAGAAGTTTAGAAAATTTTGTTTCTGAGACAAAAGAGCGCCGGTTTTTCAGATAAAAACCGTCGGGATTTTGATACAGTGAAGAGTAGTTGGATTTAGGGGTGAGCAAACAAAACCGAAAAAAACCGAAACTGAACCAAAAACCAAATCGAAAAAACCGATCGAAACTAAAATTCTATGGTTCGGTTTTTAATTTTTCAAAATCCGAAAAATACGGTTCGGTTTCGGTTTTCGTCCAAAAACCGAACCGTAAAAACCAAACCGAACCGATTTTATTATATAATAATATATAATTAATATAACATGAATAAACAATTAAATAAATCAAATTTATAAATTTATATTCATTTTGTTGGTAGATTTATAATATATTTATCTTAACGTTTATTTTTATATGTGTGTTTATCGTGTCGTGTGTTTACTTTAGAATATATCAATAAGTATATGACGATAATCATACTCTGTGTATGTTCACTTGCATGTGTGTGTCTTATTTATATGTGTGTAATTAAAGGTTTATGCAATAAATATTATTATGCTTAGATTGACAAAAAAGGGTAAATAAGAATAACCAATTTTTTTATGTAATATAAGTTTGTTGGTATATATTTTTCATGCCCAAATATAAACGGTTAGAAACCGAAAAAACCAAACAGAAACCGATAATAAACCGAACAAAACTGAACCGCCAAAAACCGAATGGTTTCGGTTTTGGGTTCTATAAAAACCGAATATTATGGTTCGGTTTCGGTTTTAGCCAAAAACCGACTCAAACCGAACCGTGCACACCCCTAGTTGGATTTGATTTCACAAAAACCCCAAAAACAAACTTGTATAATGTCTTTTACAGATTTTAAGAACATGGGACTTTTGTTTTTACAAAAATGTTTTGCTTTTACTTTTTAATTGTTTGCTTGCAAATCCTATATTGGATTGTTATTAATGAGAGGATAATTGCAATATGTTTTCAAATGATATCTGAATTAATGAATGATAATATCTCTTATGGAAGACTGAAACAACCCAGAAACACGCCGATGTTTTACCTTAACTCGCCGTACTTCTGGAAAATTTTAAATATAACGGCCAAAATACCATGTAACCGCTGTACTTTTATAAAAACTTGCCGAACTTTTATGCAAAAATCTCTGCAGAAAGCTTGTTTCTTATCTATGACGATTAAACAGATTCATATCTTGACATATATGAATTATATGAAGTTATTGGAATATGATTATGAACTTATGACTTATTTGACTAATCTACTAATGTTTAATTTGATGTTTGTGCACATTTTAGCTATGTTAGCCATGGATCATAATGTTAGGCTAGGAAAAAGGTTGGAATTGGAGAATAGCTGTGGATGGATTGATGAGTTAGAGAGTATTGGAGAGAACAACATTTCTGAATCAGACACAGTTGATAGTGGGTTAAAAAATGAACAACGAGTGCACTTTTGGGAAAATGGACACCCCAAATTGTTTGAAATTTCTCACACCTTGTTTTGTGGAGGAGTTGTATGCCTTTGATGCAGTTTCAGACCTTGACCACAATAGAAATTTGCTACACAAAGAGTTTTGTAAAAGATTGGGAGTGCAGACTGAAAAAAGGGAAAATGGCAGTGTGATTGTTACTAAGAAACTTTTAATGAGCTTGAAAGAAGAATTGTTCCTGGTAGAATTCTATGTTAACCCTAATGAAAACAAATGGGAATCTAATGTAATTCTTGGGATACCTTTCCTAAAACTGGCTAGAAGTATTGTGGACATTGCAAATGGTTTACTGGCCATTTGGCCTGATGCAACAATGATAGACAATGATTTGCATGGTTTGGATGAGTTACTAGCTGGAATTTGTGAAGATGATTTGCCACCATTTCCAAACAATGAATATACACTTGCCTTAGAAGCACCTAAATTAGTATGTAAGATGGGAAAAAGTAAGAAACTGAAAAACAAACCACAACCAATTTACAAAATGAAGTATGGAGATGAAGGACCTTCATTAACCATAAACCGGCCCATAACTAGGGAAGAGCTTACTAAGGTAGAGATGGAAGCTGATGTGTATGCTAGGATAATGTTGCTAAATGAGAAAAGACCAATTATTGAAACCTTGAAACATGCAGATAAACACAAAAAGATTCTAGATAGTATTCTCATTGATAGACTTAAGATGGATGGAGAAGTAGAAGATGAGAATGAGGAAGAAGCTGCTACGCATGTTGTTAGAGGGTACAAAGTACTTAGGGAACTTGATGATCCCGGATGCTTTGTGTTACCAATACGTTTGGAGGGAGACTTAACTTACTATGCCTTGGCTGATACAGGTTCAAACATCAATATGATGCGGTACAAATATATGAGTTGCTTGAAAGAGGGAAAGTCAAACTAAAGATTGATAAGATTAGGATGCTTGATATGTCTCAAGCTGAGACAATGGGGAGATTGCTAGATGTTCTATGTCAAATTAGTACCCACACTATCCTAGCCAACTTTATGCTACTTGATATTCCTATTGACAAGAATGTGCCACTTATTGTTGGAAGAAGTTTCATGCATACTTTGGGTTCAACACTTGATAAAATAAAGAAGAGGTTAACAACTTTTGATGGAGTGGTTCATCACCATTTTGAAGCAGCAAAGATTAAAAGGACTAGAGAAGATGATAGTGATAGTGAAGATGAAGAAGAATTTACACCAAAAAGGGATGAGAATGGTAAACCAATTTATGGACCAATTCATCCTAAGTTTTATGATTATGAGGATCCCATGGAAAAGGCATTGGCTTAACAAGAATATTTAAATCCATTCAAGAATGTTTGTGTATGGAAGAAGATTACTGCCTTACTTGGTGCACTACCATTGTCAATTAAAAACACAGATTGGACTCCAAATTATTCAAGGGGTATTACTAAAGGAGAAGGAGATAGGAAATGGCATGTCAACATAAAGATTGTTGATCCATACGGAAATGGGTTTGAAAAAGGATTTGAGACTAAACATACTAAGAGGAAACCATCTGGTTCCTACAAGCTTGGTGACATTATGTCACCAGAGCATTTCACTGCTTGAAACATCAAAACAACACCCAATAATGGAGTTGAAACAATACTCTTTTCTTATTTATATTTTCTTTATTATTTTACAAAATTTTGAATAAGTTGTATCTCAAGCTTATGCTTGATGAGTATGCCTCTTATAAGAGATGAATGAACAAAAATTATGAATGTTTATATGATTACTTTTATTGTTAGTTTATTATTTGTTAAATTTCTAGAAGATGATAGCACACTGTAAGAAAAATTGCAGAAATAGTCGCCGCTCTTTTATTAAAGATCGCCGAGTTTTTAGCGAGGGAAGCCTTTATAACTCAAAAACTAAACATTTTGACATTACGCGCTAAGAAAGAAAAAACACTCAAACACACACACACAAAAACACCGACGGTTTTTTTACCAAATTCTAAGCACTTTCAAACACTTTTTAAAGATCAAAACCAATATTTCAACATAATGAGGGTAAGTTTTTACACTTGTATTAATCTTCTTTAAAAAAATTTAGGGTTTTGATGATAAAAAACTTAGGGTTTGCTTTAATATTCTGAATTATGAATGCTTAATGCTTGATTATGTGTTATTTTATATGAAAATTGAGTTTGCCCCTTGTTTAGTTGTAGAATTATGATCACTTCTAGAATTAGGATTTATCTTAGCCCTAATATTAATTATTGCCTATGTTAGTGGAATCATTTGAGTAATTAACATTTGCCTATAAGATTAGAGGGAAGAATACATGTTCTAAAAATTGCTATATCAATATTTAGGATATTTTGAGTAAGAATGCATAAGATGTTGAGTTTATGATGCTTAAACTCCTATATGTTGCTATTACATGCTTATTTGAAAACCTAAGGATGAATTTAAGATTTTAGAGGCTTGAGAAGGATAGAATTTGAAAACCTTGACACTATGAGAATGATTCTTGAATATAAAACAGAGCACTTTTTGTGCAGAGCATAAAAACCGCTGGTTTTGAGGACCAAGACCGCGGATCTTTTACTAAAAACCGCCGAACTTTTTCATAATTTTTAAAATTTAATCACGTAACCGCCAGTTTTATTTCTAAAACCGCCGATTTTCTGGAACAATTTGATCACAGTAGGCATGAAACTTGTTTAAATGATTATGATTGTGATGCTTATGTTTTTCTAACAACTAATGTTGCTTGTTTGTGAATGTTTGAGTAGAATATACCAGGAGAAAGCTCTAGGGTAGCATCCAGGACAAGGGGAGCACTTAAAAACCCCAAGAGAGAAACATAATATCACCCTAATTTATTATGGAGGGGTGCTACTCAACTACAGAAGAAGAATTTCAACACCATCTTGAACAACTTATACTTCAGAAGTATTGATGTACCCAAGGTATTGAACTGGACAACCCTGAAGACTCTTGGTTGTGAGGAAATAATGAATGATGTGCTGATGGTGAAGAAGGTGATAGGGGATGAGTTTGTGACATCCCAGATGTGGAGGAAAGCTGTTGAAATCAGGGAACCGATATACATTGAATGGTGCCTAGAGTTCTTTAGTTCTTTGAGAGTTAAGCAGGATATTAGTGATGAGGAAGCTAAGACTGGGACCTTCATGAAGTTCAGACTTGGAGGAGTTGAGAGAAAAGTAACTTTGTTTGAGTTTGGGAAGCTGTTGGGTTTGTATATTGAGATGGAGTTGCAGAATGACAAGTTGGAGAGATTGGTTGTTGAAGGAGGTAGAATAGGAGAGTTTAATGGAGATGAGTTCTGGAAAGAAATAAGTGGGGAGGATGTCAGAGTGTATGGCAAGAAAAGGGTTTGGAAAATCAAGGACCCTATATTACAGATTATTCACAAAATTCTGGTGAAATGTGTTTTTCAAAGAGAGTATTTTGAGCAGTATGTGCTGGATCCTGAGCTTTTTATAATGTATGTTTATGTGAGGGACAAGGACCTGAGTGGACTCAATCTTGCATGGTTGATTGCCCTGCATTTGGTTTACCAAGCTATGACTGCTGGAGGATCAAGAATTTGTTGTGGACATCTGGTTTCTAGGATTGCTAGGAGTTTGGGTTTGTTCAAAAAGGAAGAGATGGAGCTGTTTGACAAGCTAATCCTATGCAAGTCTATGGAGTTAAAGAGTTTTTGGTACTTGAGGGATGATGATACTGGAATAATCAAGGGACTTCCTGAACTCATGGAAGTAGAGCCCTTGGATGTGATGGAAGAATGAGCAGCAGGGCTGAAAGTACGCCGGTGTTGATAGGAAACACGGCGATGTTTCTTTGTTGGAATGACCAGTGTGTTGGTTATAATTTCAAAACAATTTAAAAAACATGTTTAAACAATTCATGGTCTGTAACCTGGATACCTTTGTTGGTATCCAAAAACAAAACAATTTGGACACTTGCACCACTACCACCATCACGTTGGCACAATGGTTGCCATTCAAAACAATTTGAACAATTTAACTACTATCTATGCTATAATATTAATGCTAACGTAGTTGCCAAGGGCAATCTACAATTTTGTGGATATTGCTTGTTGAATAATGATACAGGAAATAAGATTATGGTCCAAAAGAAGGACATTTACTTGGAGATTTCTCGGGAGAATAACAAAGCATACCCAGGAAGTACCGTTATCCTTTATTTTTCCCGTTATACTTTGTTTTTAATTCTTAAAGCATTAGGGACAATGCTTAATTTAAGTATGGGGGGAAGATAACTTGAAAAATAAAGACAAAACTTATGCTAGTATATGAAAAAATTTAAACTGTTAAAAAAAATAATTAGAAAAGCGCGCTTTTGGTAGAAAAACGTCGTGGTTATAACTAAAAACCGACGCACATTCTATTGAAGTACGCCGATTACGGGGGTATATAAAATGAAGTAAAATTGGAAATAACTAAAGAACTTTAAACGTATCCAAAACAATTATAAGAAGTCTGAATCGGGATTAATGACATTATTTGCACATTTTGTGACCATTACCACTATAAATGTGAGGATTTCGAGCCTATATCTTATACCTTTTATGCTTGATTTCTTTGTTTATGAGTGTGCCGATAAATTATGTGATTCTAGAACTTGTATTTGAAATCATTATGAGACCGCAGTGAGATCACATTCATGTGATATAAGTATTTTTACATGATAAGAGGCAAAAATTAAGAATTACACCATATATAAGCCAACCGTTTTCTAATCGAAATATAACCCTTTAGCACTCACTTTTAGTGCTATTATCCATTAGATACTCCGAGCCTTGAAATTTCGGTTCTATTTATCTATCAAGAAAATAATCAAAAATATGTTGCTTAATCGGGAATATAAGAATTGGAGTATATATGAGAAAAAAATATGGTTGTATACCAATTACGATGAGTATGAAGAGTGCACGCTTTATGTTTGTTATAATGTGGTCGAAAGTATAAAAAGAAAAGTATGAATTCCCGACTTAAGTTTTAACAAATTATTCCATATCTAAACCCATACCTTATAACCCTTAAACCCAATAAAAGACCTCTTTGATATTTATACTTGGTGCTTATGCCACGTCGGTGCAGTTTTGTTTCTTTAACAAGCATATGGTTAATCCATAAGTTATGACTGAGCTTTGAGAGTGATTCCATACCAAAAACTATTTTTATGAGTGCTTGAGTGAATATGAAAATTTTATACTTTCGTGAGGAGCATGTCATGTTATTCTTGGTTGTCTTGGATACACAACAAAAATAAACTTTTGAAACTTATACGAGACTTAGTTTTTTTTTTAAATATACATTTCTTTTATGCTTGAGGGCAAGCATTGGTTTAAGTATGAGGGAGTTTGATGAGTCTCGTATTATACATGTTTATACCCCCGATATTATATGAATTATAGGATAAAATAACCACATTATTAGGACTTTTGATACTTAATATAAGAATATATTTGCAGGATATAGGTCTGGTGAAAGTAACGAGAAAAGCATGATTTGGATGACTTTGTAAACATAAAAGGAAAAAGACTTAGTTTGAACTAAAGCACACCGATTATATGATGGAAGAGCGCCGCTTACGGGCACCTTTGGTCAACTATATATTCACGAGTCAAACGTAAAGTACGCCGGTTATATACAACATAAGCGTCGGTTACGCGAAATAAAGCTCGCCGGTTTTACACCAAATGCGCGGCGTACTTCACATGGCAGTTATGTTTTCTATATTAATGAACCACTTCAATGTTGAGGCCGATCACTTGCCTATCATAACTCATTTGGACGTGCTAGGGCAACATTTTACGCTATAAATAGGAGCTCAAAACGGAGGTTTAAACACAACAAAACAACAACAAATAATCATCATCATAGAAGCAGTTAGTAGTGGTTTGAACCAAAACCACTAGCTAAGTAGTAAGAACCACACGTATAGAACCACTTGGAACTCGAATACTTTCGGTATAATTCGTTATAATGCTAGAAATACTTGTGTACTTGTTTAACTTTATGAATAATATTGAGTAGTAACCTTATGTTTGTTTGAGGCATTTGAGCCATGTTTGTTATGAGATTAATATCATGAATATTGAATCTATGTTACTTGCATTTGATATGTCATTGTTTAGTATCTTATCATTTGTCTTGATTGATCATAGTGATTGCTTAAAGGTCGAAAGATTCAATCATGTTGGTTATATTATGAATTGTCTGTCTATCATAACTCATTGCTATGCTTGTGAGAATTGCTTAGTAAAACAAATGATAACCTTGACTATTACACGTTTAATGGCTAGTCTAATGTCTAACGACTTGACTAGAGGAAATGCATGTTATATACTTCATACTTGGACCACACTTTATGCATTCTGTGTATCTATAATCAAAGGCTGAAAGGAGATTCTTTACATAGGATAGATATACTAGTTAACATGATCTACCATCATGTCTTACTCTTATGCATTGTCCATGTAACTTTTGTGATACCTCTTATGATTCTCATGTGCTTTGCCTTAAATAAACATACTTTAAATATAAATTGGGAAAATATTTCAAAGAACATAAATCCAACAAAAATGGTTTTAGTGATAAGTGACAATCATTTGAATCTAATTTTGTTATCTTTAACTAGCAATAGGAAACAACATCCTCTCTTGGGACGACCTGGTCTTACCTCAAACCTTTGCTATAAACGGGGGTTATACTTTTGCCTATGTGTTTTGTGTATTAAGGAAATGGTGAGACTAGTTTGATAAATATAAAGCTTTCGAAACACATTAGATGTCCTTTCGACTTGTTAGTTCTGACGCGAGTCAATAGGTAGGATATATTGATGCCTCGGGAAGGAGCGTGATTATGTACTTCTAGGGACCTTTTTGTTTCTTAGTCCGCAGGGCGATTTTTAGTTTTCAAGCTGCTGCGTGATTTCTTTCCCGCCTACGAATCGCTTGGCTAGTTGGGGGTTTTCTTCTGGTGCTCCGAACCGTTCAGTCGTACCAAAGGTTGTCTCGGTTTGGTTGTTAGGTAACCTTACCGACTTCGCCGTGCTGGCGGTCGCTATTAGCCGTACTGGCTTCGCAATTGCCTTTTTCGGGTTCGCCGTCATAGCCGGAGCTAATATGTCCGGTACTTATTGGCATCTTTTAGTAATGGGCTGGTCCCATGCTTGTCGTCTCCTTGTTCCGTGGAATCCGGACATTGCCCTGCGTATATCAGCTACGGATGTGGCTGGTCCCATGCTTGTCGTACTGCGGATAGTGTTGCATGCTTTGTTGTAACCGTGTCTTTGTATGTTTGTCAGTGGAGGTTATCTCCGCTGCCTCAGGCTCCTGACTGCCTCTTCCCCCTAAAGTAGGCTATGGTCATCCTTACCATTTCTTCCATGGATTCCGTTATCTCCCTGTGTAGGTACTCTATTAGTCCCGGGTCTGACACTTTCTTCATGAATTTGGAAATTTTTGCGACCTTTTGCATTTCCTTTGCTCTCCTGCTCTCTGCCAGGAATTTTCTTGTGAAGTCTTCTATTGACTCACTTCTCCCTATCCCGGTGCAATAGATCTTCTTGCCTTTTTCTTTGCGTTTTTTCATGCTAAGGAATGTTTCTAGGAACGCATCCCTTAGTTCGCGAAAGCTGCCTATGCACCCTTAGGAATGTTTTCAAACCATACTCTGGCGGCACCGTAAGTGTGTGCTTAAATATGCGACACTAAGTGTCATGTCCCAGCTTGGAATACCCCTACATGGTCCACAGGGTCCTCGTTTCCATCATATAGTTGGACGTTATATGCCATGCGAGTCTTTTTGGGCAGTTTTGTATTGCGGACATTCTCCGTAAACAAACTAATTTCCTCAACCGCGTACGGTTGCATTTGGTCGTCCCCTCTCTCGTTATTTGCCTCTACAAGGCATGTATGGGAGAGTAGAGATTTCCCTTCTCGAGGTACCTTGCTGTAATCCCCTGACCCTGCCACGTTGTCGTGGCGTTGTCTTTTGCAACGTTTTTGTGAGGGGGTGGTCGCGAAGCCCTCCCCTCTTGGGATTGCTTCTCCTCCGCGGCTTCAGTGGTTTTCCTTCTGAATTTTCGAGTTTTGTCTCGTCTTGGGGGTTCTCGACCTTCCTCTTTCTGCCGGCGTTTTTTCTTCCTTTGGCTGTTTCATGTTTAGCCCTTTGCGGAATGCTACCGAGGTCCGGTTGGGCTTGTATCCCGGTGGGCGTTTCCCGAGATGGCTTCATGGGATGAACTTTCTCACTCTGGTCTATCAGCGGCTGATGATTGTGACTGTTGCTAGGCTCCCAGAGGGCCGGGTTAAGCATCAGCTTGATTCGACCTTTCGGTTTTTCATCTTTCCCTCTCATTTTCCGTGAGGCGGTGGTACTATGCAGCAGTGATGTTTGCCGAGGTGTTTCCCATGTGGTGAGTATTTTCCAATAACGCTGTTATGCACTGGGTCCCACGGATGGCGCCAATTTGTTAGTGCAAAAAGTGTGGCTGAGTTAAGATTGGCCTTAGTCCGCGCTGGGCCGACCTTGATGGATCGCCCGTTGTATGGCTTATTGTCACACCCCCAAAATACCTGAATGGCAGCGGAATGGAATACCTGGGGGTGACTGTCATAGCATCACAGTTACAGTTATATTGAACGACCTAAAGTGTCGTTTGGAAAATACATCGTTTGATCATTTAAAAACATTCAGAGTATACAAAATAAGGTCCCAAAAGGGTATTGCCAATTTAGGTAAAATAAGTTCAACAAGATCAAACGTTCATAAGTGTAGAAAAATATAGTCAGACGCGTCGTCTCCGCGACTCCATGAAGGTCCAAATGCATGCAACATGAGCTACCTTAATAACCTGAAAATACATGCTAAAGTGTCAACACGAGGTTGGTGAGTTCATAGATTTTAGTGAACAAGTATGTAATGTAAAACATTTGAAAGAAGAATTCCCAACAAAGGCCTCGTAAATCCACTCAGTTCCAAGTCCCGCCATAAGAGACTTGTAACCTGTGTGTTTACGACCCACTGCCAAAGTATGATTTGGTTTATGGAAACAAAAGTAATAGGATTGATGCAAAGGCATCGTAATTCAGTAATAAGAAATCAGTAATTAGAAATCCGTAATAAGAAATCAGTAATAAGAAATCCGAAATAAGAAATCAGTAATAAGAAATCCGTAATAAGAAACCAGTAATAAGAAATCAGTAATAAGAAAATCAATAATAAGAAATCAGTAATAAGAAATCCGTAATAAGAAATCAGTAATAAGAAATCAGTAATAAGGTTTATAAAAAAACCCATCAGTATTTAACTTTAACCGTATGTACAATAGCCCAAGTATAAAGTAAAGTAATAAGTTTTTCAGTCATAAAACTACATTGTCTCTTAAGCTCATGACACCGAAGCTAGACGTTACTTGGCCCCAAATGAGTGTTTACCAGACACTCGAAATAAATTAGAAATGAAATGCATTCGTAATTCTGTTGGAGCAACCCAAACACGAATGGAGGAGTCACCCTCAATAGATCTATTCACTCACTCTCGCTTGGAACTTAATTAACGGTCCATGAAATAATAAAGGGGACTTAAAGTGGTAGTAATAAGGCAACTTAAGCAATGTAAGGAATTTGTAATACTTTGGCATTGTACAAAAATAATTAAAGCAGTGTATTCTCCCTCAGAAATAATTCAAATCGTATAAAAGCATAGAACAAGTATTGAAGCATGTATCTCCCCCAAAGAGTTTATAAAGAATTTAAACAAGTAAAAGTGGGGCTATGAATCACCTCGTAATGATGGTACAAAGATGGTAAAATAGTTGGGACAATGAGGCGCGAACACTAACCGCAACCTGAATGAATAATCGTGATCTAATTTAGATCAAGCCGTAATGTAATGATTGTACATGCACATGATACCTATACCACTCGTGACTTGGAAATACTCGTTATTGTCATAGTAAAATAGTTTCCATACTTAGGAAAATAAGTCCAAATATGGAAGTATATAACTTGTCGTATTATCTCGTATAAAAATGTTAGCGTTATATTCCTCGTATTGATAACCTTAAAATAACGTCGTTAAGTCGCATAAATATTCTTTTGGGTCATACGTATTTCATTTGTTAAGAATATAGTCCTTAGTAACATTTCTAGAAAATATACCATTTAGTACGTAAGTTATTATTTTTATTTGTGACCAAATATATATATATATATATATAGTTTTGGTGATTTTAAAACGTGCATAACTTGGTCGTTTTAATTCCGTTTTACTAGTTCTTTATATCCACGGATTCGTTTTAGTAAGTACTAATATATTTTTGATAACTCGGCTCCTCTAAGTTACGTTTAACACCTCTATTTACCCGTCGAAAACTGCCAAACAGCATGCAGTTTTTCTAAAAATAGTTTTCGTCGTTAAATTACAAAAATCATATCTCTTTCGTTATAAGCTCGTTTTGATCCGTTCTTTCGCCAAAAGTTTCGTTTTTGAAAGTATTTTCTAAATCTTTGATCAAAAATTTCCCATCATTCGCTGATTTTCCCACGTTTCAAAAATAGGGACAGTAGGTCAATATGTAGTTTCAAAAACCATTTCTAAGGTTCTAATCTTGTTCTAACTTCAATCAAACCACTTTCAATCACCACAAAACTAGTCTAATCATACCATACACCTTCTTAGGGTGTCATGGGTTCCTAAACATCATAACCAAGTAGATCTAACAAGGATCTAACCAAAAATCATTTCTAGGGCTTGTATGTTCCAAAAAGTTGTAAAAATATAGTGATATAACTAGTTTGTGCATGAATCAAAGCATGAAAACTATAAGATATTAGTAAATACTTGATGAAAACATGAAAAATAACTTGGTAACTTACTTTGAAAGGTGGTGTGATTAGATGATAAAAACCTTAGTATTCTTAAGTTTGTATTTCAAAACCTTGTAAGAATAACCTAAATGAACAAGATTACACTTTGAACTTGGAAAAACATTTTGGTCTTGCTCCTCCTCTTGGTTTGTCGTGTATTTGAGTAGAGAGAAAAAGAGAGTGATATTTTGTGATAACTTTGTGAAAATGAGAAGCAAATGAGAATATGTATATTTTGTATGACTTTTGGTGCATTAATTAGTAAGATCTCAATAATGGAGTTAGTAAACACAATTTCAAAGTTGTAAGAAATGATATGGCTAGGGGGGGGGGGGGCGGCAAGGGGTTGTAAGAAAAAAGAGATGGAGTGTGTAAGTATTGATTGAGTATTAGTTGATATAATGTGTTTATTTGTAGTTTCAAGGTATACCGGGTACCGGGTTAACTAAAAATAAATTTTAACGAAGTTAACCGGGATAAAATAAAGTTGTAAAAATTATAAAAATAGGTTGGGTATAATTATTGGGTGTTTAGATAGTTATTGTTTAATTTCTACGAAAACCGTCGTAATTTTAGTAACCTTACGATAATGATTAAAATAAATTTCCAAAATATCGGGTAAATTAATATTATAATTTTTATATTATAAAAATGAATATAAAAATATATTGGGATCATAGTCGGGTGTGTCGGACATGTTAGTCACATTATTGGTCGTGCGTTATCGTTTATTTAGAAATAAATATACGTAAAAAGTAAATTTATACCAAAAGCATTAATTTAATATCCTACGAGTGGTATAGTATGCAAGTGCCATAATGATGATACATAGACTACTTCTAGTCTGTATGAGATGTCCCAATGATAATGCATGAATTCGCTCTTGAACCAATACGGTTACGCGAATTTAAATACTCGTAAACTAAATTTTACGATGACATGAGTAATGCACGTGAATAGTGAAATTTCTTCCGGAAATGAATAGTGTCAAGTGAATAGTAAAATTTTTGAACGCTTCTCAGAATATCAAATTGACCTAAAAAACTATGAATAGTGATCAATGAATAGTAAATGATGAATAGTAACTTGTGAATAGTAAATTGTCGAGGTTTGGAAAAATGACCGGAAATTATGAGTTGTGACAGTCTTCCCCTCTAACAGGAACTTTGTCCCGAAGTTCAGTTTGTGTTGGTCTCTGGAGTGGTATTGGTGAAAAGATGATAATATTCGAGAATTCTAGCGAACTTCCACGATAGGAATTCGACTCTGCTTCAACCGTTCGACCTAACAGTCCATGATTTCTATTGGTTCTTACCAAGTTTACGTTTGTCTTTGGGTTGGATTCCTTTCCAAATGGGATTATGAGTGACTAATCTGAAGGTCATTTCCTGGGATTTGAATAGGTGAAACATAGTTGTGTAATTCGGTCGTTTTCTAACAAGGCTCAAGACTGACGGTCACTAGGCTTACTCTGTTCGAAATATTACGTGGTCCAGTGTATATCGGGTTTAACCTTCAAATTTCCTGAATAATATCATGCCTTTCCTAGGCAGAACTTTCAACATAATCTGGCTACCAACTTGAGGTTTTAATGGTTTACAACTTATAGAATTTGTAATTGATTCTTGACTTGTGAGAAACTTCTGGTTATTTCATGAATGCGTACAGGAATAGTGAGTTTGGCTTTTTCCGAGTTTGGTTCGTCAATGGATGATCAGTGCTTCTTCAGGTTTATTATGTAATATGGGTAATATGTGTTGCTGAACTCTGTCAGAATTCAAATCTTATATGTCAGCTGGTCGATTCTAAAATGAATCTTAAATGGTTCAATATACCTAAAGGTTCAATCTCTCGTGTTACTAAAATCGTATCATGCCTCTCCAAGGCAAAGCTTTCAACTTAGTTCGTTCTCCCACTTGAATCTAGTTGGTTTGCTGTTCAGGGATACCCAATCCGCATGACGTGCGTCATGTACCAACCTAACTTCTACCAGTTTCTCGTTGCTTGTAACTGGTTCTTGACTTGTGAAATTTCCTTTGTTGTTCCATAGTTTAGTTCTAGACCAGTGAATTTAACTTTCCGATTTTGGTCTGTAAATGGGTAATTGGTACTTCGACCATAAAGTGCCTCAAATGGTGTAGTCTCTATGCTCGCGCGATAACTATGGTTGTAAAGAATCTGATTTAGGGTAAATGGTTAGTCCAATCATTTCTAGAGTCAATTGCTCATACTCTGAGTATAACTTTCCTATGTTTGAATCATTCTCTCGTTCTGACCATCGGTCTGAGGACGATAGGCGGTGTTTACATCTAAATGGGGTTCCGAAGGAAATCTTAAAATGATTGTTAGAAGTCTAAGGTGATCCGATTACCTTTATCAGGAATAATTGAAATGGGTACAATAAATCTTGTGACTAATTCCTTAACATTACGTCTTTCGAACTTGGCGTTATCTGAATGAGATAGAATATGGGTAGCAGTTTTGATTCCTTGTCTTTTGGTCTAACGGATGATAAAACATATGTCTTTCCTTGCCTATTGGTGGTTGTCAGGCAAACTATAAGCCTAGGTATTCAACCAACTTAAGTCTTGAGATAGTTTATCGTGAAATTGTCATCATGTTGGCAAAATGTATATTCGGGTCTGATTCCTTTCTTGGTATGGTAATGAGGTTATCTGAAATATCTAGAGAACATAACTCCTTAGGAAAATCCTATATCGACATCCTTAATTCAAATCAATTATTCTCGGTGAAACTTATTACAGGGATGTTTACGTTTAGATAAGGCCATGTTTAATTAAAACACTCTACAGTATTGGTTAAAAGGCTTTGTTTATTTCTATAGTGTTGCTTAGCGTACCTTCACAATGTGTTCGATCCTGTAACTCGGTCTAGCTAGTATATTTGAATAATAAAATTGGACAACTAGGTCAGAGATGGTGAGTCGGATGGTCTCGTGGTACTGTAGGATTGTTGTTGGATTATAAATTTTCTTAGTCTAGGTATTATAGTTCTGTAATCCTTTTATTGCTTTTATGGTATCGAGGAATCCTACTCGTAATTGATATGGAAAGTCTCTCCTAGAGAAGTCAATGGAACAATCCAACTTAATGGCTAAGTGGGTGACAGGTGGGGTAAGTATCCAGGGAGAGTTTGTCAGAAAGAAACATTTATAAAAGGGTTTACTTGTTTAAAACGCTTTTAAATAAAGATTGTTATTAGCAATACTTTAAAAAGTAACTATTTCCTTCATGGCATAATCCTTCCTGAATTATACATAGGTGATCAGACTATGTATAGTTGAGGACTAATGATGCGATACTTGATTTAGTCAAAATAGTATTAATTTTCTCAAAAGTTTTAGATGGTGTTCAACGCATTGTTATTAAAAATGGTATTCTAGATATTTCTTTTCAAAGTAACATAAAAATTGTTTCGCATAATAATAGTAAATACTTGGCGTAATAACGGAAAAATCAATTTATAGTACGGTAACAAAATAGCTTATTTTAGAAATTCGGTAAAACAATTTCCCCATAGGGTAGTAAGATAGTTCGAAATAAAATTTGTTGAACGGTTTATTGGATACATGGGTGATTCTTATGGAATGGTAATAGTCGACTAATCCACTTATTTAAAGAATGTAAATATCTTAGTTCATAACAGGGTAGTGGTTTAGGATTATGAAGTGGTCGAGAATATGGTAGTGATATTGAGAGCGTGAGGGATGAACATGTCGTTAAGGCATTTACAGTCAACTGAAGGTGATAGTCTATGTGTCAAAGGATATAAGGCAGAAATGGGTGCCAATGATTTGAAGTATTTAAGAATTTATGCTAGCGTGAGGATCTTATAACATGGAACGAGCGAAAAAGTTGAAATTTGAAGCAGTGGTGTTGAGGCATGGTGTATCAATATTGGCAATCTCAGGTAGAGGTGTTTCTTTCGCATCTAAGGTCAAATAGTAAGTAGGTATAGTGGTTGCTTTCGACATTCGTTCATGAGTTATGCGTGTTCCTTCTTGGAGATATGGTTTCTAAAATCAACAACATTTATTTGAGTGAAACATTGTGAAAATTTGATAATAAATGTATTTTGGAGTGCCTTTATTTGAAGCTTGTAATGAATATCGTTATGTAAAAGATGTGACTACGAAATATTTGTATTTTGATAAAAACAATATCTCATATATATATATATATATATATACATATATATATATATATATATATATATATATATATATATATATATATATATATATATATATATATATATATATATGTCTTTGGAAAAAGGGAGTTCAAGAAGATTGTTGCTTAAACAAAAATGAATTTTAATCCAACCATTGAAAATCAATAATTTGTCGTACTTCGTAAGATTTGCAAGAAATCTTTTTGTTTGTACAAAAATTTAATTAGACTTTGACTTACTTGAATTGTTATTATCTCCGAAACACGAAAACTAGGGTAGTCACTTTTATCTTGGTCAACATGACCATCTAATCGTAAAGACATCTTCGTCTTTATTAATCCTATTGTCTTACTTGCATCTTCCCAAAGTTGTAATTACATGTCAAATCTACTAATGTGACCACCTTGGTCGGTGTAGTGTTGCTAGAGCGACTAATGATGCAATCATCGACTTAGAATGTGGTGTAATCACGAAATTCCGTAAATATAATCACAACTCCTGAATATAATATATGAAATTTTTGGTCTACATGGACCGATATCATAGATAGCACAACCATACCCATGTGGTAAAGTCAACACTTGGTGATTCTGTTGTACAACAATCAAAATTCTACAAGTTTCTTTGAACTATGCCACACCTCCCGTGGCTAGGATAATAGTAAAAGCTAGTAAAGATATAAGTCTAGTCTAGAGATTTCCTGTAGTCTCTCTAAGTGAAATCAGGTTTATGGCATCATAAGGTCGAGATAGTCCTGAAGTGGTGTCTGAAGTTGCGCATCGATCAAGTCCTAGATAGTGTAGATTCTAAGCCATTCTTGAGGAACCTGCGGATGTTCCTGTTAAGTCCGTAATCTTGGTATTATCCACAAGGTGTTATCTAACTCATGGCAAGTGGAAATGGAAAAGGGAAATGACAATGGTGGTATTCTAAAGGATGAGAATAACATTGATGACGATGAAATCCTAGTGATGAGTTAGGAGATAATGGTGATAATAGTGAATGGAATACTACCCTCTTTCGCGCTATCTCGCGACATCTAAGAGGTAAAGCTGAAGTACGCACTATGGGACGACCAATAGTGTAATAAGTAACTGATGGTGGTGGTAGTACCTGAGTAGTAAGCGTCCTACTAGTGAAGGAAAGAAATATACTATCTCCCTTGCAATAAGCATCCTAATAAGTCCATTAAGATTAAGTCTGAATACCCTACCAAATGGCATTCTATGTATAGGCTGAATGATAGGAAAACCCTGTTCCTGTAACAAATCAATGGTGCTAATGATGGTATAAGTGCAACTGGTGGTATAATAGTAGTGGAAGATGACAAGGTATCTTCAATGTCGGAATCCGATAAAAGAATGACAGGGTGAGTATCTGAAGACATGTCACTTGTGAACCAGGTCAATAAAATGATATATATACAAATATGAGTACAATTAACTCGCACAGGGTATGCATGAAACAACATGTATAACGAATATGCACCTATGATGAAATGATGAGATGCTATGATGATGTGGTTATAGTCTAGGGTCCAAGATACATCCTAGTTCGCTATAACCTTAGCTCTGATGCCAATCTGTCACACCCCCAAAATACCTGAATGGCAGCGGAATGGAATACCTGGGGGTGACTGTCATAGCATCACATTTACAGTTATATTGAACGACCTAAAGTGTCGTTTGGAAAATACATCGTTTGATCATTTAAAAACATTCAGAGTATACAAAATAAGGTCCCAAAAGGGTATTGCCAATTTAGGTAAAATAAGTTCAACAAGATCAAACGTTCATAAGTGTAGAAAAATATAGTCAGACGCGTCGTCTCCGCGACTCCATGAAGGTCCAAATGTATGCAACATGAGCTACCTTAATAACCTGAAAATACATGCTAAAGTGTCAACACGAGGTTGGTGAGTTCATAGATTTTAGTGAACAAGTATGTAATGTAAAACATTTGAAAGAAGAATTCCCAGCAAAGGCCTCGTAAATCCACTCAGTTCCAAGTCCCGCCATAAGAGACTTGTAACCTGTGTGTTTACGACCCACTGCCAAAGTATGATTTGGTTTATGGAAACAAAAGTAATAGGATTGATGCAAAGGCATAGTAATTCAGTAATAAGAAATCAGTAATTAGAAATCCGTAATAAGAAATCAGTAATAAGAAATCCGAAATAAGAAATCAGTAATAAGAAATCCGTAATAAGAAACCAGTAATAAGAAATCAGTAATAAGAAACCAGTAATAAGAAATCCGTAATAAGAAATCAGTAATAAGAAATCAGTAATAAGGTTTATAAAAAAAACCATCAGTATTTAACTTTAACCGTATGTACAATAGCCCAAGTATAAATTAAAGTAATAAGTTTTTCAGTCATAAAACTACATTGTCTCTTAAGCTCATGACACCGAAGCTAGACGTTACTTGGCCCCAAATGAGTGTTTACCAGACACTCGAAATAAATTAGAAATGAAATGCATTCGTAATTCTGTTGGAGCAACCCAAACACGAATGGAGGAGTCACCCTCAATAGATCTATTCACTCACTCTCGCTTGGAACTTAATTAACGGTCCATGAAATAATAAAGGGGACTTAAAGTGGTAGTAATAAGGCAACTTAAGCAATGTAAGGAATTTGTAATACTTTGGCATTGTACAAAAATAATTAAAGCAGTGTATTCTCCCTTAGAAATAATTCAAATCGTATAAAAGCATAGAACAAGTATTGAAGCATGTATCTCCCCCAAAGAGTTTATAAAGAATTTAAACAAGTAAAAGTGGGGCTATGACTCACCTCGTAATGATGGTACAAAGATGGTAAAATAGTTGGGACAATGAGGCGCGAACACTAACCGCAACCTGAATGAATAATCGTGATCTAATTTAGATCAAGCCGTAATGTAATGATTGTACATGCACATGATACCTATACCACTCGTGACTTGGAAATACTCGTTATTGTCATAGTAAAATAGTTTCCATACTTAGGAAAATAAGTCCAAATATGGAAGTATATAACTTGTCGTATTATCTCGTATAAAAATGTTAGCGTTATATTCCTCGTATTGATAACCTTAAAATAACGTCGTTAAGTCGCATAAATATTCTTTTGGGTCATACGTATTTCATTTGTTAAGAATATAGTCCTTAGTAACATTTCTAGAAAATATACCATTTAGTACGTAAGTTATTATTTTTATTTGTGACCAATATATATATATATATATATATATATATATATATATATATATAGTTTTGGTGATTTTAAAACGTGCATAACTTGGTCGTTTTAATTCCGTTTTACTAGTTCTTTATATCCACGGATTCGTTTTAGTAAGTACTAATATATTTTTGATAACTCGGCTCCTCTAAGTTACATTTAACGCCTCTATTTACCCGTCGAAAACTGCCAAACAGCATGCAGTTTTTCTAAAAATAGTTTTCGTCGTTAAATTACAAAAATCATATCTCCTTCGTTATAAGCTCGTTTTAATCCGTTCTTTCGCCAAAAGTTTCGTTTTTGAAAGTATTTTCTAAATCTTTGATCAAAAATTTCCCATCATTCGCTGATTTTCCCACGTTTCAAAAATAGGGACAGTAGGTCAATATGTAGTTTCAAAAACCATTTCTAAGGTTCTAATCTAGTTCTAACTTCAATCAAACCACTTTCAATATCCACAAAACTAGTCTAATCATACCATACACCTTCTTAGGGTGTCATGGGTTCCTAAACATCATAACCAAGTAGATCTAACAAGGATCTAACCAAAAATCATTTCTAGGGCTTGTATGTTCCAAAAAGTTGTAAAAATATAGTGATATAACTAGTTTGTGCATGAATCAAAGCATGAAAACTATAGGATATTAGTAAATACTTGATGAAAACATGAAAAATAACTTGGTAACTTACTTTGAAAGGTGGTGTGATTAGATGATAAAAACCTTAGTATTCTTAAGTTTGTATTTCAAAACCTTGTAAGAATAACCTAAATGAACAAGATTACACTTTGAACTTGGAAAAACATTTTGGTCTTGCTCCTCCTCTTGGTTTGCCGTGTATTTGATTAGAGAGAAAAAGAGAGTGATATTTTGTGATAACTTTGTGAAAATGAGAAGCAAATGAGAATATGTATATCTTGTATGACTTTTGGTGCATTAATTAGTAAGATCTCAATAATGGAGTTAGTAAACACAATTTCAAAGTTGTAAGAAATGATATGGCTAGGGGGGGGGGGGGGGGGGTTGGCAAGGGGTTGTAAGAAAAAAGAGATGGAGTGTGTAAGTATTGATTGAGTATTAGTTGATATAATGTGTTTATTTGTAGTTTCAAGGTATACCGGGTACCGGGTTAACTAAAAATAAATTTTAACGAAGTTAACCGGGATAAAATAAAGTTGTAAAAATTATAAAAATAGGTTGGGTATAATTATTGGGTGTTTAGATAGTTATTGTTTAATTTCTACGAAAACCGTCGTAATTTTAGTAACCTTACGATAATGATTAAAATAAATTTCCAAAATATCGGGTAAATTAATATTATAATTTTTATATTATAAAAATGAATATAAAAATATATTGGGATCATAGTCGGGTGTGTCGGACATGTTAGTCACATTATTGGTCGTGCGTTATCGTTTATTTAGAAATAAATATACGTAAAAAGTAAATTTATACCAAAAGCATTAATTTAATATCCTAGGAGTGGTATAGTATGCAAGTGCCATAATGATGATACATAGACTACTTCTAGTCTGTATGAGATGTCCCAATGATAATGCATGAATTCGCTCTTGAACCAATACGGTTACGCGAATTTAAATACTCGTAAACTAAATTTTACGATGACATGAGTAATGCACGTGAATAGTGAAATTTCTTCCGGAAATGAATAGTGTCAAGTGAATAGTAAAATTTTTGAACGCTTCTCAGAATATCAAATTGACCTAAAAAACTATGAATAGTGATCGATGAATAGTAACTTGTGAATAGTAAATTGTCGAGGTTTGGAAAAATGACCGGAAATTACGAGTTGTGACACTTATGCAATAATCCAAGTAACAGGTTGAATCCCTGCACAAGTAAAAACACACTGTTAGCCTTATCGTGGGGAATGACCCCACGATTAAGCTCCGACGTGAGAATAAGTACTCATGTTGTCAGAGAAATATGTGTGTGTTGGAAGGAGTGAGAAAATCATACCTCGAAAGTGTGAGTCGAGGTTACCTTTTATAGGCGGTCGAAGTGCTAGGGTTCCCTAGTATTTCGCATATTGCTGTAGTGGCCGAAATGGGACCCTTGTCGGGCAAGGGTCCGCATCTTAATCGATGTTCGTGGACGTGGGTCACATTTCGGACCGGGGGGCGGTCCGCGAGTGTACTTCGAGAATGCCGCTTTAAGTGACCCGTACATGTCCGGACTGTGCCTTGCTCGGGGCCTGGGCTTTAGTCATATCCGGTTTGTCAGATTGTTGGGCCGGAGCCTTGTTTGTTTGTAGGGCCAAAGCCCGGTTATGCGTGATACGGTCCAGACCCAATTTGTATGAAATGGTCCAGGCCCGTGTGTATAATACAGTCCAGGCCCAGTAGGCCTGCTATCCGTACTACACGTCATCATTAAGCTAAGACTTATTCTTAGCCACAAATATCACCAACTTTTTTTTAATTATCTATATCTCTGTCATTATTTTTTTAAACAATATTTTTAAATTCATGTTCAAATTTTAAATTATATACATTTTTAATTAATTATTCATTTTCTTTCTCCCCAATTTCTATCAAACCAATCCAAAATCCAAATCCGATTTTAACCCCATATGCAAACCAAACGCACCCTTAGATGTACATGAGTCGTATAACTTAATCTTAAAAGTTGGTATGTAGTTAGATCCAATATTTTTGTGTTTTATACATGTTGTATAGAATTATAGAAGTGCAAATATAGATTAGTTAGGGACAAAATTGTTTTCTTTTAAGTAAATAGTTACTATTATAAATTTTCTTTTCTCTTTTTACAAAGATAATTATATTGAGACTAAAGAAGTATTACATAACTCGTGTAATAATACTAGTAATAATCTTAGGCTGCTCTCAGTAAGGAGAGACAATCTCTCCCAATTTCGCTGCCACGTCAGCTTTCTCTCTCTAGCGACCTTCAGGTGATTGGTTGCCCTAGTAAGGGTGATCAAGATCATTTTTTAAACATTTTTAACACTTACTAAAAACTAATAATCTAGGTTGTGGCGTTCCTTGATTGCATCCTTGATTTCCTGCATCTTTTGTCTTTGTAGTGCGGGCAAAGACGGGTCGATTGGTGTGAGATATAATATGATGTCTTTTTCCTGTTTCTTTTGCCAGTCATATTCAAGTCTTTTTTCTTCTATTTGAATGTTTTTTCATCCATTTCCGCTGCTGTCTGATATCTTTTTGCTTGCAGCTCCAACTCCTTTTGCTTTTGCTCCAACTCTTTTTTCTTTAACTCGTAGTATCCGTCTGCTAGCTCCTTCTTCTTTCCCAATGCAATGGACTTAATGGTTTTCCATTTCTGAGCTACATCTTCCATATAGGAAGACTTGGAACTCTCCGACGATTTCTTCTTATTTTTCTTAGCGGCATCACGACCAATTGGTCCCTCATTTCGAGTCTCTTCATAATTAGGCACATCCGAGACTGTTTCAGAAGTCCTTGCTTTTTTTCGACTCGAATATTGTCTTAAAAAAGCCGACATCTCATTATCTTTCCAAACCTCATGGTCCCTCTAATTTTCCCAACAATGCTCCAATACAAAGTCATGCGTATACACTATTTGGTATTCTTCACACGCTCGTCTGTAAACAGTGAGATCATTCTCACCACTTCCAAAATTCTTACAACAATTGTTGTAAATGGCACAAAACTGACCAGCTCTAGGACGAATCCTATTTTTCCACTTGGTAATAATCAAGTTGTAAGTTTTGTTTGCATCAACCTCTTTTTCAAATTAATTAATCACTGTCCCAAAATCCCTTAGCATGTTGGTTGTTTCCCGTTATGCTATTCTCGGACGTATCACACCAAGCTTGACACAATGCGATCTCTTCTTTGCGTGTCCAAATCGACGAATCATTCTTGGTTTCTTTCTCAACAGTCTTCTTCTTACCCTTTGTAGCTCGTTTATTAGGTTTGACCGGTGACATCTCTTCCGAAAGAGTGTTGTCGTCGTCATCATCAGCAACATCATCGTTTGGAACCGAATCGTGATATGATCCATGAGCCGAACCTTGACCCATAAAATACTCTTGACTCGGATAACCTTCAGCCGGATAACCCGAACCAGTTCCCACATAAAACTCTTGATTGTTGCATAATTGATCCATAAAATCACAAGCATCAAGATTCATGCGGTTAACCGGAGAATAATGTTGATAATTTGAATAGGAAGATGTTGATGAATCCATTGTTGGACAATACACCGATTCGGGTGAGCCATACATAGATTGTTGGCTTCGACGGGAGTGGCTTTGTTGTTGTTGTCATTTGTTTTGATACGGTGGAATAAATGGATGATTGATAGGACGATTTATAAAAAATGGACTGTTAGTTTGTTGTTGTGGAGGTTGTTGCGATTGATAATCTAAAGTAGCGGGTCGGAAATTGATGTTTGCTGAGACACCGGTTAACCGGAAATTCGAATCCGGTGTTAATTGTAGGATGTGTTTGGGGCAATCGGGATTTTCAGCCTTTTGGTTGTGGTGTTTTTTTAGACATTTTGAATATAGAAAATTGTGAGATTTAGTGGATTGAAGTGTGTTATATGTTGTGTTAATATGTGGTATTTATAAGTGTGAGAAAAGTTTTATTTGTTTATTTTTTTAATTTTTACCATTACACAACGGTTACAACAATTAAAAAGGCACAAGAAAGTAGAAATGTATATAGATCGAGATTGTGACCATGTTCCAAAAAAAAATATTGGCGATCGATTTGACACGGTAGGGTGATCGACTGGTAATCAATCGTCTATGTCGATCGTTGTAGCTTACTGCGAGTAGGGGTGTTTCTTATTCTTGTTAAATGCTCTTAATGCTAAAGCAAGTGAGATCAAGTAATATATTAATATTTCTTTTTTTGATAAATACTCTATGTCTACATGGCAAAGAAAACCAACTCCTTCCTATAAAGACACAACAAGAGCCAAAGGCCCACTTAGGGCTGGCATAACAGGTCACACGAACCTGTTAAGACACGAACCTGTTAAGGTTAAACACGAACACGACCTGTTAACTAATCGTGTCATTTTTCTCAAACACGAACACGACACGAAAATTAACAGGTCACCTGTTAACAAACCTGTTAACATGCATATTAGGATTTTTTTTTTTTTTGCGAACCTGTTAACATGCATAACAGGTCACCCGAAAAACAAAATAAATTGATATGAATCTGAACAACAACAAATCCATCAAGAACAACCAACAACAACAACAACAAAAACATCAAGAACATCACAGTTGACCCAATTCATATTCAAGATCCATACAGTTGCACCAAATTTTTCATATTCAAGATCCATACAGTTGACCCAATTCCTTAACTTACAAATTACAATATCAATACATTAACTTACAAATTATAATACGCTTAATCAACAATTTCAAGATCCATCAATCAATCAGACAATCAGACAACAGAAAAAAAAAATACAAAAAAATTCCTCATATCAGACAACAGAAAAAAATAGATATCCAAACACCATTTCCAAATCCTCATCTGTTCTACTTCTATATCAAACAACAGAAAAGAAATAAAAAATACAAAAAAATTCCTCATCGACTATTCCTCAACAGCAACAGCAGCTATTCCTCATCAAATCCTCATCAATCAAACGAAAAGAAAAAAAATACAATAATACATACAGCTTATACATATACAAAATCCTCATCAATCAATCGGATTATGAACGGTTGAAAAAAAATACAATAATACAGCAGCTATTCCTCATCAATCAATCGGATTATGCGTTGATGTTGAGATACGACATACGAGAGTGTTTGAGATATGAGAGTGTTTGAGTGAGGGGGCGGATTTATCCACTGGATAATGGAGATGAATGGGTGGTGTTATTGTGTTAACTGAGAATTTGGTTAAGAGATATGAGAGTGTTTGAGTGAGGGGCGGATTTTTGAGTGAGGGGGCGGATTTTTATGAGAAGGGTTTGTTGGATTAGGTCAAATTTATATATATATTATTATCTTAACAGGTCTTAACAAGTCCGACCTGTTAAGACACGAAAATTAACAGGTCTTAACAGGTCTGACCTGTTAAGACACGAAACCTGTTAAGGTCAAACACGAAACTTGTTAAGAACAGGTCGTGTCGTGTCGTGTTAACAGGTTTCGTGTCAAAATTGCCGGCCCTAGGCCCACTTACCTTTAAATCCACTTATTCAAAAAAAAAAAAAAGAAAAAAAGAAAAAAAAAAAAAAAAAAAAAAAAAAAACACGAGGCCTTGGTAGCGTAAAGAACAATACTCTTCGAACTTCGTTTACTCTTGGACCCATAATAGGCCAATACATGAAATACCGGATTTATTTACACAAAACCTCTTATTAAGGCCCAACCCAACACAAAAAGCCCAATAAAAAACAAGCGAGAGACATCCTTTAAATACACACTGCCAAAACAACACACACCAACTAGGGTTTCATATCACTTCATCTTCCTACATATTCATCCGCCGTCAAATCTTCAAATCAAACAATGGCTGAACAGGTACATTTAACAATAAAACCATCTTCAGTTCATCTTCTAAACCCATCATTTTTTAAACTATCATTTTAATTTTTTTGTATTTGGTTTTCATTTTGTTTGTAGACTGAGAAGGCTTTTTTGAAGCAACCCAAAGTGTTCCTCTGGTAAGTTTGTGTTATAAAAATGTATTGGGTATTTGTGTTTTTTTATCTTTAGTAACAAAGTTTATATATATTTGATTTGGTAGTTTAATAATTTATTAAATGTTAGTGATTTGAGTTGGTAACAAAATTTAAATGTGTTTTTTCTAGTTAATACTGAGTTTTATTTGTTGGGTTTGTGTTAAAAAGATTATTTGTTTTGTTCAAAATGATGTTATTTGTGTTTTTTATCTTTAGTATCAAAATTTAAATATTTTGATTTGGTGGGTTCATAATTTATAAAATTTTAGTGATTTGAGTTAGTAACAAAATTTTAAATGTGTTTTTACTGGTTTTTATTTGGTGGGTTTGTGTTAAAAAGATTATTTGTTTTGTTCAAAATGAAGTGATATAAATGTGTGATGTTGTTTGATAGTTCGAAGAAGAGTGGAAAGGGGAAGAGGCCAGGGAAAGGTGGAAACAGGTTCTGGAAGAGTGTTGGTTTGGGATTCAAGACTCCAAGAGAGGCTATTGAAGGTATACTTTTATTTTTTTTAGATTTTTTTTTGTTTGTGAAATGAGTTGCTTTCTTACTGCTGAGTTTGGATAATTTTTGTACTTTGTATATGATGTGTTGAAAAACTTCATGATTTGGACTAGCTTATTTATGTGGCTTAAAGGGTTATTTGTTATAGTAAAACGTGTAAGCTTATCAAGTTAAGTTTATGAGCTTTTAAAAAAGCATGAAGCTCAACTTGATAAGCTTATAAGAGTTAATAAGTGCGCTTATGAGGTTTTCCAGAATTAAATATGCCCTTGAACTATAAAAATAAGCTAACACAAACATTTCTAATTTTGAGCTTCTTAAGATGTATGTGTGACCAAGGTTTGTTTAAATGGTGTCATTAATAATGAATTTGTAATTCTTAGTTTGAATTTGTTTGCGATCAATCAGATGGATAAAATGGTTCGTGGCCATGTTTTTGCGAACACTTTTTGAGTTATAATTATGTGTCATTTGATGAGTTTTTGGGTTCTTTTCGTTTATGGGTATTTGTTTTTAGGAATTGTGGATCCTTAATATTAATTAATAGAACTTAAACCGTTAGTCACATATTAATTGAATATAAACCATTAGTGAGAATCAACTTTGTTGAATTTCTATGGTGGGAAGAGTACTTGTTCACATAGTATCATTTCTCAGATTCTTTGTTTTGGGAAAAACAGCTTATTCTATACAAGAGTAGAAAGTATGAATACTTATATTGTTCATTGTTGGCTGTCAGATTTAACTCAATGCATTATTATTTGTTTCTTTCAGGTACTTACATTGACAAGAAGTGCCCATTCACTGGTGATGTTTCCATCAGAGGCCGTATTCTTGCTGGTACATGCCACAGTGCTAAGATGGTGAGGACTATTATCGTTCGAAGGGACTATCTTCATTATGTCAAGAAGTACCAAAGGTAACAAATAGAGCATGATTGTTACAATCTTAACAACAGCAAACTTTAGTGTGGTATCATAATTTGTTTATATCAACTTGTTTTGCACAGATACGAGAAGAGACACTCCAACATCCCTGCTCATATCTCACCGTGTTTCCGTGTTAAGGAGGGTGACCATGTTACTGTTGGTCAATGCAGGTTGGTTTGTTTTTTATGCCCGACTTATATACTGAATCTTGGTTACTCTGTCATATAACATATATAAAACTCAATTTTTAAAATTTTGCAACCTTGTTGGCTAAATAAAGTAGGAATTTTTTGGATTTTAAGTTGATGGATAAATGACAGAATTAAAGGAAGATGGTTACTGTCTTAAACCAATATTGGTCATCTTAAACAGACCCAAGATGCTAAACAAATTATGATACCAATATTGGTTTAAAATCACAACTACACATATGCCAAACAAACTTAAGATAAAAATGTCTCCCCTTAAAACCCATCACTTGTATTCAGTTCACATCAACTTACATCATCCCTTTCGACAATAAATCCAGTTTTCGTATTTTCAGTAACATACTAAAAAGTTTTTACTGTTTTTCATATTGTTTTGTTAACTCAAATAAACGCCTCAAAGAGTAGCCATATGAATACTTTTTAGGATTTCATATTGAGCTTAGTTTAGAGGCTGATATCTAACTTGTTTTTTGTACCAATTAAAAAAGTTTTATCTTCATTTATTTCTTTTTAATTTGTACTAAAAACATCCGCGATTTGTTCATTGGGTGTTTGTTTGACCATCAAACATCCATGAACACATCACGGACATTTTACTTTTTCATTTATTTCGAAAAAAATGTAACTCATGTTTTGTAAAGTGACAAAATGTTTAGATAAGTTATATATTGATGCAATAAGTCATGTTTTTGTTTGTTTTTGGATGCATTTTTTAGTGTGAAATTGCCCTCGAATAACTCGATGTTTGGGATTGATCTCCATTTGGTTCAGACAGGGGCATATAACAATGGTTTTGAGCTTGTTTTATCAGATAGATTATTGTTTATTAATCTTCTGAAATTAGTTTGAAGTTAAGGAGCTATGAACTTTATGTACATTGTTCCTTCAACCTACATCTGTTGTTGACTTTTATCCAACTTTATATTACGATTAAAGCTTGTTTACCGCTGCCCTCTAAAATTGATAGGGAGTTTTGCTGTCATTAATGGCACACATTTTCTGTATAATAATGTGGAATTGTTGGCGATGAATTTTTTATAATTACACCGTCAAGCTATCTTTGTGTTAACCAAGACAATTTTTTGAGTGAAGATAAGGATAAAAATAATCTTATACCTCCCCTAGGGGTCATACATGGGTGGTCTGTCTGCTTGTTATATTTTACTGTACTATACTATGTTTTTATTCCTTTTCATATTTGACTCTGACCTTTTGTTTTAATTTTGGTTTGCAGACCATTGTCAAAGACAGTGAGGTTCAATGTCTTGAAGGTGATTCCAGCAGGATCTTCAGGTGGTGGGAAGAAAGCCTTTACCGGCATTTAAGTATACTAGTGCTTCAACTCTTTTTTGCTTAATTATGTAAAAGTTTTCTAGAACCAAATTTGACTGATATCGTTCCATCGACATTAATATGCTGTTGTTTCTGGTTGTTGCCAACACTTTTGAGAGCTATTTTAAGGAATTTTGATATTGGGTATTTGTTCTCTATCTGCATTGGTGTACTTGCTGATAAAAATGGAGTGTCGTCTGTTGGCTTATTTAAATGTCTTAATTACTCATGCAATGCCCTTTGTTTAGGTTTAATAGTAAATTCCACTCTTGTAGACTGTAGGCATTTTATTGGTAATCTATACCGTTGTGGGGTTCATAGTTCAGGTGTGCTTGAAATGCTGTGACTTTTCTCATATTTAACCTGTGAAGGATAGGTATTCAGCATTTTTCAGCACATTTGTTCTTAAAAGGCATCAATTGTTAAGCCACAAAGTTTAAAAGGATTTATACCACTCTTTTCCAGTTGTTTATGGGAGAGGAAACGAAAGAAAAGCAAAGAAGAGAAGGGTATGTAGCAATTTTTTCTTGAGCTATTAATTTAATCATACTTGAGCTATTAATTTAAGCAAAGAAGAGAAGGGTATGTAGGAATTTTTTAAAAGGCATCAATTGTTAAGCCACAAAGTTTATAAGGATTTATACCACTCTTTTCCAGGTTAATAAGGATTCATGATTAATAAATGAAAAGAAAGCAAACAAGAGAAAGATACAAAATTTACATTTATGCATTTCTTTCAATATACGTAAATAGTAGTATCCTATTTAACTTTTAAAATTACATCAATGTATTTTTCAAACTTTTGTAATTACATTAATATCTTTTTCAAACTTTTAAATTTTCTTAAATATCTTAAAATCAATTTCATCATAATTATATTAATTTAATCATACTTGTCACTATAGGAGGAGGTGGACCATTGGTGGCGCCATCACGCACGATCCTCCATAGCAACTAACCATCACCATGTGCGGTGGTTGCTTCTTTGCTCCTTTTTTGTGGTCTTAACCACCGAACGAGTTCCAAGTAATATGCAACGGTCAAAAAATGGTTCCCTCCAATGTATACTTTCATTTTTAAATTTTATCATTTTATTTATCTATAAAATACCCTCACACCTCATAACTTTTATACACAAATTTTCATTCTATCGTTATATTTACCCTGATTGTATCATCTTTTATACAAAATGTCTCAAAACACTAGAAAAAACAAAACCCAAAAGAGCGTCGGCAACCAAATGTCCAAACACCCAATCCAAATATCGAGTCTTTCACCACCAAGTGGCAAACACCAATAATAGAAACATACAAGAGTACTTCAAATAGGACTAATATAGAACTAAAGATCTAGAACTAAATGAAGACCAATAAAACTTGGTGAGCTATTTTTATTGCTGAGTGCCTAAGTTATAGAGGTTGGCACAAAATCTGGCATACCTATAACACAACGTACTTGTGCTCTAAATCATTATAAATAGCGATACATGTCCACTGCTGCTAGACATAACAACACCAACGTCACCCTCCAAATAGTATTTTGATTCATTTGTGCCAATGGCGGAGAACGTTTCTGCAACCAGAAAGTCCAGGTGGTCGCTAGCAGGAACCACAGCTCTTGTAACTGGTGGTACACGTGGAATTGGATATGCTGTGGTGGAGGAATTGGCAGAGTTAGGTGCTTCGGTTCACACCTGCTCTCGCAACGAGGCTGAGCTCAACAATATGTTGCAACAGTGGTCCGCAAAGGGCTTTGATGTCACAGGTTCGGTTTGTGATGTAGCTATTCGTTCCCAACGCCAACAGCTTCTAGAGACAGTTTCGTCTCATTTTAATGGCAAACTCAACATTTTAGTAAGTTGTTACTTTTTAGATCCATGTAAACTGAATGAGATTATGTGCCCTGTTTCAAGATAAAAGTTTACAGGATGAGCATATATTTATATATTGTTAGCATAGGAAGTATCGTATGCTTTTGTCTTTTCTTAGTCTCTTCGTTTTCAAGATTAATATCTGTCGAAAATTTTAATTTTTACAACATATACCATTTAGAGTACAAAGCATTGTTGGGCATCTTATTCACAGCAGGGGTATAACGTACATCCGTATATGGTGCTTGTTAGAGTTGTTTTAGCAGGTTACGCCATGACACCTCCTATTACAAATGTCGGACATTCTTTATTTTCATAATTCTTATGTCACTCTCGAACATGTTATTTTGGTTCCGGGCTTCACTAAAGTATTTGCTTTCTTCTCTTATATACATTAGAATGAAAACTTTACAACCGTTTGCCAACTTTTAGTATACATTCTATAAAAGTGTGCGCATCCTTATATTTTTTGATAGGTGAATAATGTTGGGACATTCATAAAGAAACCGACAATTGAGTTTACTGCAGAGGAATACTCTATGATCATGGCTACAAACTTAGAATCCTGTTACCACATATCTCAACTTGCACACCCTCTTTTAAAGGCTTCTGGATCTGGAAGCATTGTGTTTATTTCCTCGGTTGCAGGTCTACTTAACGTATTCGTTGGATCGGTTTACGCAGCCACTAAAGGTATTAATTTATGGTTGCTTGATTCTCTTAATATTAAAGGGGATATAATTAATGTTATTTTTTCTGTTTATAGGAGCAATTAATCAGCTTACAAGAAATTTAGCTTGTGAATGGGCCAACGACAACATTCGGAGCAACTGCGTAGCACCATGGATCATTAAAACCTCACTTACTGAAGATGTATTATACCAACTTCTTTTTTCCTACTTATAAGCTAGGTTAAGGTTTCCTTATTCTCATACAATAGAGCTCAACAAGAAATGTTTGTTTTGTGCAGATAGCTGGAAACACGGAATTAATTGATAGTATGTCATCTAGAACTCCTCTGAGGCGCCCTGGAGAAGCAAATGAAGTTTCGTCATTGGTGGCATTCCTTTGCTTACCTGCTGCTTCATACATTACGGGCCAAACCATAGCTGTCGATGGAGGGTTTACGGTTAATGGTTTTGAGTAAGCGTGATTTTTAGTTTCAAGGGGGTTCCTCTTAGGAATTCTTGCTAGCATGATGAACCACTAACAACTGTACCGAACAAAACCAAATAATGCAATAATGTTTTTATTCGATAATAATTTATTATTAGCGAGATCGGTTCAATAGTGTTGTGAGCTGATACCCATTAGGGTTTATTATATTTCATCATTCAACAGTTTTATCATATACAGTTTTGCCAGTGTATGCATAAATTTATTGAGTAACACTCAACTCACACTTGACCAAATTTTTCTAGAACCAAATTTGACTGATATTGTTCCTCGATATTAATATGCTGTTGTTTCTGGTTTTTGCCAACACTTTTGAGAGCTATTTTAAGGAATTTTGATATTGGGTATTTGTTCTCTATCTGCATTGGTGTACTTGCTGATAAAATGGAGTGTCATCTGTTAACTAATTAAGTGTCTTAATTACTCATGCAGTGGTCTTTGTTTAGGTTTAATAGCATATTCTACTCTTGTAAACTGTAGTACTGCTTAGCCATTTTATTTGCAAGTTATACCATTGGGGGTTGTGTCTTATTTTTGTTTATTTGGCCTCATAGTTGGGTGTTTCAAAGATCAGGTGTGACTTTTTTCACATATTTTAAAGGCTTTCATCTTCGCCTGATGATGTGATTGATGGCTTTTAACTTGTGAGAGATCTCTGTACAAGGGCTGTTGGCTCAAGCCAAAGTCTTCAGCGCCACCCTTTGGCACGAGATACCACACTGGAAGTGGTGCCATCGTCCTTCGGGCTCGTGATTACCAGCTCACGCCGTAGCTTTCTTCCTTTCTTTTTTTTGGGTGTGTACTATGGCGCCACTTTTGTACCAGGGAGGGGGTTTTGGTGCTGTAGCCGAAACTAGTGCCATAGGCAAAAAGTGTAAGACAATATAAAACCTCGTAGTTATTACTTTATTATTAACCATTATTTATAATGGTAAAACCAAAGATGCCTAAACCCACAAAACGGGTTTGGGCTTATTTATTCCCTAATACTCCCTCGCAGTTCGAGCGACGAAATCGCGAAAGCTCGAACTGAAGTAATAAACTAGACAAGAAAAAGAAAAACATTAACATAATAAAAACATAATTTTAGTCGACTCGTAACAAAACCGTACCAACGATTGACTTTTGTCGACTCGTACCAACGGTCGCCTAAGTCGACCGGTAACACAACCGTACCAACGATCGACTTTAGGGACTGGTACAAACGGTCAACTTTAGTCGACTGGTAGCAAAACCGTACGAATAATCGACTAACAAACAAACAATAAAATAACTATAATTTTTTTCTTCTTTTTCATCAATCGAAAAGGGACATAAATAAATAACATGTGCTTGATCCTAAAGAACACGTCATTCCCATCCTGACTCTTAACCTTGAGATTGATACGAGCAGATCCATGGGCTTCTTCACATCTTGTTAAGTACAACACATCTCCAACAGTAGCCGACCTTTTTTTAGATAGGTAGGTGCAACGGGGTTTGACGGGGTGATATAGGGGAGGCGGCTCAACTTAGCCACCTATGTTTGAGGATCAGACCCGCTCCGATACCATATAAGACAATATAAAACCCCGTAGGTATTACTTTATTATTAACCATTATTTATAATGGTAAAACCTTAAATGCCTAAACCCACAAAACGGCCTTGAGCCTATTTATTTTCTAATAAAAAGTGCTTAGGGACAAAGTTTGCACTATAGCTCCAAATACCTCTCTCTAGTTATTTTTAGTAGAGGATAAGACATAAGGGGGTGTTTGTTTAAGCTTATATGTGGATTATGAGTTTATTTGATTTCAACTTGTATTTCATAAGCCCCATATTTGTGACTTATTTTGAGACTTATGGGCTTATATAAGTTTATCATATAAGCTGGAAAATTGGGGCTTGTAAAATATAAGTCGAAAGACAAATAAGCCCATAAGCCACATAAAAGCTTTAACAAACACCCCCTAAAAGTAAAGTAGAGAAGAGTTGGAGAAGAATGAAAAGAAATGTAGCAATTTTTTCAAGTTCTTGAGCTGGAATAATGAAAAGAAAGCAAATAAGAGAGATACAAATATACAGTTGTAAACACAATTATTGTTTAATCTTTAAAATCAGTTTAACTAAAATACCATCACGTAATAATGACCATTAGTTGGCCCAAATGCAAAATGTCATCCCGAGGTGGCAAAACGGCGGGTCGGGCGGGCTGGGGCCACGAGTCCAAACGGGCTCGGTCACTAACGAGCACGGGCTTAAACAGGCACGTGTCAGACGGACTCATGGCAAGACGGGCTGGGGCGAGTCCAAACGGGCTCGGCCCTGAACGAGTACGAGCTTAAACTGGCTCATGTTATACACCTATGACCTATTTCAAAAAAAAGAAGAGGCCAAATGCGCCGAAGTCTTTTACAAATTAGCACACAAAAGGTCATTTTTATGACTTTGGACACAAATTGCCGCTTAAAATGCCATCTCACTGAAACATAATAACCCCCGACAATCTTAGAAGCTCTAAATGCACCTCAAACTACCAAACAGGTATTATAGTTGTATAATCATTTATCTTGAAGTGATTGATTATGCTTCAACTTGTTAATGTAATTATTTTGCAAACTAATTTACCAAAAATATGTATATATTTTTTAAAAAGGTATGCAGAAAAATAAAAAGTTTAAATGAGAGCGATCAGTGTGGAAAGTGGTGGACCATCGATCCTCCATAGCAACGAACCATCACTGCGCGCGATGGTGGCTTTTTTTTGTGGTCTCAACAACCGAACGAGTTTCAAGGAAAATGCAAGAAACAGTCAAAAAATGGCCCCCTCGAACGTATACTTGTTTTTAATTTTTTTTATTTAAATAACTTTTATCATTTTATATATGGGAAAATTGTCCAAAAATATATCGAATTTGCTACCTTTTATTATTGTATGCTATGAACTATTGTATACACGAACTTTCTTAATCTTCCTATTGTATACAAGAATCTGACGTGGCATGGAATTAATTACATAAATTTACATGAATCGTCCCTGTGGCTCAAAACAATTACACCATTCGTCCTTGAAACAATTACATAAAAGGTCTCTGTAGCTCAAGAGTTAAAATATTTGCATCGTTAGTTCTCATTGAGTTAAAATATTTGCATCGTTAGTCCTCATTGACTATTGAGTTAAAATATTTGCATCGTTAGTCCTCATTGAGTTAAAATATTTGCATCGTTAATCCTCATTGCCACCCACCGCCACCACCCACCACCACCACCGCCCACCACCGCCACCGCTGCCCAATACCGCCACCCACCACCACCAACGCCACCACCACCTACCAAACCACCACCGGCCACCCACCACCGCCACCCCCACTACCGCCACCCACCACCACCACCGCCCACCACCGCTACCTACCAACACCCACCGCCACCACCCACCACCTCTACCCACCATCGCCACCACCACCTACCGCCACCACCACCACCACCCACCACCTACCGCCACCACCACCCACCACCTCCACCCACCACTACCACCACCCACCGCCACATTCCAACACCCACCGCCACCACCCACCACCGCCACCACCACCCATCGCCACCACCAACACCACCATCACCACCGCATCCACCAACCAACACCCACTGATAAAATGTTTATGTAGTATAATTATTTTCCGAAGAAATACCGGTGAAAGTATTTCCCGGCTCGTTTTCCCAACGAAGGTAGAATGGAGTCGTAAATAGTCGAATCGCGAAATCGTGTCGTGAAAAGTGGTAAAGTAAAAAATATGATTTTGGAATTCAAATTATGAAACGAAATAATGAAATAAGAAGAATGTACAAGCTATATATGTACAAGAGTTAAAAACGTAAAAACGGGAATTCAAACGCGAAATTTAAACGTAACGTACGAAATAAAACGCGACTTTTATACAAAAAATGATCCTACAAATGTGAAACAAGTTTCTAAAAATCTTAAACTAATAAAAAGAATTTTCAGAAAAAGAAAAATATTTTTCAGACTTTTTATTTATTTTCTAGAATTAAATTTCTATTTATTGAATTAAAAAGTAATTAAAAACAAAGGAAATTGTAAAAATTAATGAGAAAAATATAAAATCAAATCTGAAAAATCTAAAATATTATAAAAGAATTTTCTAAACTATTTTTGTATTTTTAAGGGCTTTTTCTGAATTTTTATGGATTTTTGATTATTAAAAAGGATTTAAAAATGATTATATTCTAAAAGAAATTAAGAAAAATAGTAAATGAACTCAGAAAAATCTGAAAAATTCACAGAAAATCTAAAATAATATGAAAAGGTTGCAGAAAAATTTTGGAAAAGAAATATTAAGCAGAAGTGCTTATTGGAACCAAAACAGCTTATGGCAAGTGCTTATTTTTAAGCACTTGCCACAAATCTCAACCAAACTAAAAACACAGATACAATGGACTAAATAAGACTCAAATAAGCTCAGAAAGAAACAGTGGAAGCACAAAAACAAGAGAAATCCAACAATAAGCAGTTTAGTAAGCTTATGCTTCAAGCAGATATTATACCAAAGTAACCAGAAGCTAATTGACCATATACAATTACTTGTTAACTACCATAGAACTCAGAATGACCACAAAATTACAGGTCTAAACACAAATAAATAATAGCAGACCTCAAATGCAAAACAGTTATCTAATTCTATAAGACTAGCTTTAAGCCACTGATAAGCTAACCTATAAAGCTCAGAATTACAAACTTAGTGGGGCAAATGCAACCTAGATATACTGAGATTCTAAAAAGTGTAAAAGCCCTATCTAACACTAACAATTGCTACTCTAAAAATGTTCTAGATCAGATTTTGAAAGGCTGTTAAAGAAAGTTAACAGATGCTATATTTGACTTTTCAAGTGCACTAGTATTTTGACTTATATGAAATTTTATAGATCCTAAATGTATCTAAATATCCTAATAAGTTGATTTAAAACTAGAATTACCTAGATGCACCTAAATTCTATCCATGTACAAAAATCAAAGCAGCAAATCACAAAAATGCATATGGAAATTGAGTAAAAGCTTAATTTTGACTTTTCAAATGTAACCTCCTGATTTTATGTTTGAACTAACCTATTCTAACTCTAAATGAACTAATGGTGCAGGGATTTCAATATAATTCTAACAAGAACCCATTTGACACAGTTAATCCAAACACCCCTATAACCTTGCAGTTACACTATGATTAACCGATTGCAACTTAAACCTACCAATCTAAAGATCAAATCAGATTACCTTACTATTATTGAGACTAAATGGACAGTAAACTAACACTAGGTTACTAAGATTACAAATATGCAGATGGTAATATAAGGCAGTAAAGCACAAAGTCGGACTAGAACATGTAAGAACCTACGATGAGTGTTCAATTCAATCCAAACCACCAACACAGTATCAACAAAGATCTAATAAACTCAAATTCACTCAGAAACTTATGCACAAACACAAACTAAAGCAGAATCACAGATCCAAGATGATGAAACAATGAAACAGTTACACAATACTCAACTATGACAGTGATTAAAAGACAAATAAGCTATATCTATACTACAAATGATGCAATGACAGAAATAAACTAGGAATAATAGATTTATACTACTAAACACTCAATGATGCAATGGAAATAGAAAATTGAAAATTGGAAACTTACAAAGCCAATACTCCCTCAGCACAACAAAGGGAGTTTCACTATGCTTGCCTGTCTCTAGACAGGCTAAATGCTTCCAAAACTCACTTTAGCTTGCCAATTCACCACAATTAACCAAATAGTCAAGACAGTTGACTATTGTTGACTTTTTTTATGAAAATTGATTAGAACAAAGGTATACTATCTCAATAAGCCATCCATAGCTGTAAAGCTAAGATAAGCTGTATAAATCTCTTAAAAGCTTATTTGAAAACTTATCTAAACAAAACTATTTAATAACTTTCTGAATTTTATAAAACTATGAAACTATGTAAAACTGAATTTAGAAGTAGAACTTGAATAAACTATTAACTAAACTGAGATAAGCTAATCTAAAAAGCATTAAAGATGAACAGTAAACAATTATAAGCTGAGATTGATTATTAAAAACTAAATTTAATTAAAAACAAGAGTTACAACATGAATTGAAAACGAATTACAAGTAAGAAAAGATTTTGGCAGAGCTTCGCTATTCGAAACTCCACACTAAAACTAGCTATCTAACCCTCTATTTATAGTGGAAGTGAGGAGAGAGTATACGGATTGCCAAGCTGGTAATCCGTGTGCTCTGTGTTTGTTTACATCCTCTAAGAGCCCTTAGATTGCTTCTCATCATTGCTAAATTGATTAGGTCCCTTGGATCATGGATTATGACGCGTCTCCACAAATCAGAGGTTGCTATGTGTCCCCCCCCCCCCCCCCCGTGTGCTTCTTGATACTCTGACGTATACTGACACCATCAAATCCTTCTAGAAACACACTTGATTGTACTATTCTACCCTTAATAGTGGTAAATTTGAGGGTCAGGTGAGGCTAGGGTTCTTCGTGCCTGGGTAAAAAGGATTTGGGGAAAAAATGGGGCGCGGGGTAAAATTTTTATATTAGTTTGACTTGGGATTTTGACCTCTGGGTATATAGAATGGATGGATCGGGTTGTGTTCTTTTGGGCTCGGTGTGAATGGGCTTTTGGAAATAAGTATTGGATTTGGACCAGGCTTTTCAGATTTTTGGTACAAATAAAAATTAAGGACCAAGTATGTGTTGAAATTAGCATTTAGAGGACCTTTTCTGCCATTGTTCAAAACCTGAACTCCAAGGGTATAAGTTGCCATATATGGAAATTTAAAGGTTGAATCTGACTTTTCTTCACAAATTTCCATAAGGGACTAGATGTGTAAACTTTGGAAAGTATAGGGACTGAATCTGCACTTTCTTCAAATTTCTCACAAGGACCACTTTTGCACAAGTATCAATCTCTGAGGACTCAATAAGCTCAACTTTGATTCCAGCTTGACTTTCTGACTCATTCTACTCTCATGCTCGTTATTGCCGGGTTTTTGCATGATTTTTCTTCTTTTTGTGAGAAATCCGTACCTGCATGTTCACAAACATAAAATACACATTTCTTTGGCATTTGTTAGTACATTTAGTCAATTTGGGTCGATATTTGGTAATGAAAAGGTGTGTAAATTAATACACACCAAAATCCCCCCGACTAAAGTATTGCCGTGTCCTCACGCAATGTGATCAATTCACGCTTTTGAGATAAATAATTTTGATACTCTTTCTACTAACTTTGTAAAGTAGCAAGGAGGTTCAAAAGAGATTACAAAATCATTTATTCCCGTAAACGCCCCGTTTTCCAAAATTTTCCTTTATTCCACTTTCACTTCTATTTATGTATTTTTTTTATACTTCATACTTGTGACGGTTTATTGAACTTTCATTATTTTGCAATAATTATTAGGGTCAACGAGTAGAAACACTTCTATTAAGAAGCGACCATACGGATAAAATTCGTCATCCTTGATTTTTCACAAGTCCCCAAACTAAGCTTACTAACGAGATCACAGCTTATCTACAAATTAGATGCTAACACTACTCATAAAAGTTACTTGTGGATACTCCTTACTCCCATGTCCTAGGTTATTGTATCTCAATATTTTATTTTTGTTGAGAAATGAATCGCTTCATATTTTCTCGTTTCAATATTTTTAAGTCCGATAGTGACACCTAAGTTTAAACGATAAGTAGTTATCCATTTTCTCTTAAGAATCACTGCAATAGAAATTCGGTCCACATCAAGGAATTTGGGGTACATACAATATAAAGATATAAGTTGCGGAGTACAATCACGTGCACCTCATGTGACTGATTACTAATCACTAATCACATGCACCTCACGTGCCAACAACTTATTTATACATAAGCTCTTATTCAACAATACTTACAACTTTCACTTTTTTTTATTTTTCACTTTTTTCATACTTTTGATACTTATTTCTTTCTTGACTTTTTTCAATACATCAATGGAAGCTTATCGGGTAGCTCCAAAACCACATAGATAATCAACTTTTGACTTTTGATTTTTTCACTTTTTTTGCTCTTATTTTTTATGTTCCTTGATATGTACCCAACTTCTAAAGCAAAGATTCTCTTAAGAAAATAAAGAACCAAATATTATTCAAACCGAAATACCACTAATTAACCTAGAACATCTATTATATATGGTGACGTATCTAATGGGAGTAAAAAGCCACAAGTACCTCTCATGAGCTCTAAAGAGAACCATTACTCCACGTTTAGCATCTAACTTCTAAATAAACTCTATCATTTCTCGCTCTTCGCAATTTAAAATTCCAAATAATGAAACCCGCGAATACTTAGCCGATAATCAGCCACGCATATATAAAGTCAGATACGGAAACTTGCAAATTCTAGAAGAAGAATTCGCGTTTTCTAGCTCCTGATGTAAAAGACTAGCGAAAGCTTTTAAGCTGCGCATGTATAAAGTCAAGTACGGGAACTTGCAGATTCTTAAAAAAGAATTCGCATTTTATAGCTCCTGGTGTACAAGACTAGCACAAACTTATGTGATCATCATTGGTTAAGGGAACAAGCTAGGGCTCAACACGCCCGGTCAAGTCAAAATATTTATTCCTACTCTCGCCAGTAAGAAAGTCAACAAGGTGTCAAAACACTTATTTAAACTTATTATATTTTTGCACAACTTTTTCACATCTTTTTGTTCTTTTCCATGATATTTCATTGATTTTTCTTCAAAATTTTTGAAATTTTCAATTTTTTATTTTTGGTGGAAAAACGAAGTTGCAAGAGTATACGACATGTGAAAAATGCAAGGTCTAATCGAATCGAAGATTCACCCTCCCCCCGACTAGAATTAAACATTGTCCTCAATGTTTTGTGGGTTAAGGCAATCCTAACAATAATCTAGGCCATTTATTAATTATGCCAAAGAAAACGTTAGTCGATAAGATTCACGGATATAGGATTTCCAATAGCACCGATGAATGAGACTCGAGCGGTGAGAAGATAACGAGCACGAGAGTCATCATAAATCGCGGACAATCCTGAACAAACATCACAAACAACCACGGAACACAAGAGTAGAGGAGGCACCCCCTCCTCACGTTATTTGTTAGAAAATAGAAATATAAGAAGATGAAATTGGATAAGCATGGGTTGCCACCCACGAAGCGCTTGTTTTTGTTCACCGAGTCACATGAGCTTGACTCGATCCCCGAATTAATTCGTCCTTGGGGAGAGCAGATAAAACGGCCACTTGGCAATAGAGATGTCAGGGTCAAAGACGGTATCCTCACTCCCGGTGGAGTGAAAAAAAGAAATGGTGGGATAGGTATAAAATGGTTGAAACACCCGGATAGTATAAACATAGTCGATTTCTGAATCAAGGGTGGGTAAAATATTAAGCTCGGGATCATCATGATCATAAGTCTCGTCCACCACTCCAACAACAACTTCATTTACATCGAACTCAAAATCTACATCGGGTGGTTTCGCGGGTGGACGAGAAGATGGTAAATCGAAGAGAAATGAATCGGTATCGGAAGGTAAATCATCATTATGTAATTCTTTAGTAAGCACGTTTCTTCGAAGACCATTCTCGTCATTTTCAATATCTGGTTGAGAAATGGTATGAGAAAGTTCATCGGAGAACTTCTCGTGAGGAGAATCAAGCATATGATGTAAGATCTGAACCTCGGGTTCCATTTCAGACTCATCACTAAGAATATCGAAGATCGGATTATTTGAAATTAGATTAAAATCTGATTCAAAATCAAATAACGGATTCGTGAAAGTCTTATTGAATGCTTCGGAAACCCTTGGAACGAGGTCATCATCATCCTCATTATCATCATCGATATCTCCACAAGAGTCTTCATCACTCGTAGTATACTCATTGTGAGAATCGGAATAACTTTCAACTTCAACTAAATCTTCATTGCTCATCGGATGGAGAGAAGTTGACGGCTCTTCATTCAATAATTCTTCAAGTAAACGAATATCCCCCTCCGGATCAAAATTATCATCGTCCATCATTATCGGAATGGAATCATTAGCAAGAAACGCCTCTATCTCATCTAAAACGACATCACTCCCTTCAACTGGTGTGAAAGAAGGATGGAAAGAAGAATCACCGTTAGAATTTTCCCCGGACACACTTTGGATTGGAACGAGGTTCTCAACACTTGACTCATTGAATTCGTCAGATTCCGTTGCCAGAATAGTGTCAAGAGGCTCGTCCCCCATTATTAGAGAGTCCTCGGGTTCTACGGGAGAAGAGATAAAATCATTTTGAGGATTTAGATTGATCGTAATCGTGGAATTATCGTCGTACAAACAACACTCACAAAATTGGAATTTTCTTTCTTCAACAAGAGGTTCTTCCATCGATTTCTCATTAGGCTCGGGAGTAGATGTCATACGATTAACCACCATCTCTTTCAACTTCTCGATCATTGATTTGATTTCAAAAATATCATTATTAAAATTGGAAGTTTGTGGGGGTTGGTAAAAACCATTAGAATCGTAACAAGAATTAGGTTCATGATAAGAATTTTCAAACGATCCCCCACAATTTTCAAAATTCGATGTATTTTGAAATTCACCATTGTAATACGAATTTGGATCATAAAAATCATTTTGAGGATAACAATCAAAGCTCGGATTGTAAGCGTAAGACGTGTGAGCACTCGAAGCATAGCATATACAATCGGTGTATCCACATACATCACAAAAACATCGCCCACACGACATTCCTTCTTCAGACGGGTTTCCACAATTATAGCAATAAAACGAAGGTGGTGGTGGTGTATAGAAATCGGGAACGTTTGACGGATTGTTGAACGAATTTTGATCATATGTGTGAGAATTACAATTCAAACAAACGCCATCACGAATATTATCACCACATTCGTCGCACGTACACCACACACACAACCCTCCGAAGAACGGTTCTCCACAATTGGATCAAATCGGATCCATGAGAATTAAACGTAAGAGGGTTTAAGAAGAAGAATTAAATTTTAGAGGATAAGAAGATTATTTTTGGTTTTTGATTTTTCAATTTTTATATTTTTTATAGAAAATATATTCAAGATAGAGGAAGACTTAACACAACACGATTTTTCAAACCGAATATTCAAAACTCACGTCCACCTTCCCCGGCAACGACGCCATTTTGATAAAATGTTTATGTAGTATAATTATTTTCCGAAGAAATACCGGTGAAAGTATTTCCCGGGTCGTTCTCCCAACGAAGGTAGAATGGAGTCGTGAATAGTCGAATCGCGAAATCGTGTCGTGAAAAGTGGTAAAGTGAAAAATATGATTTTGGAATTCAAATTATGAAACGAAATAATGAAATAAGAAGAATGTACAAGCTATATATGTACAAGAGTTAAAAACGTAAAAACGGGAATTCAAACGCGAAATTTAAACGTAACGTACGAAATAAAACGCGACTTTTATACAAAAAATGATCCTACAAATGTGAAACAAGTTTCTAAAAATCTTAAACTAATAAAAAGAATTTTCAGAAAAAGAAAAATATTTTTAAGACTTTTTATTTATTTTCTAGAATTAAATTTCTATTTATTGAATTAAAAAGTAATTAAAAACAAAGGAAATTGTAAAAATTAATGAGAAAAATATAAAATCAAATCTGAAAAATCTAAAATATTATAAAAGAATTTTCTAAACTATTTTTGTATTTTTAAGGGCTTTTTCTGAAGTTTTATGGATTTTTGATTATTAAAAAGGATTTAAAAATGATTATATTCTAAAAGAAATTAAGAAAAATAGTAAATGAACTCAGAAAAATCTGAAAAATTCCCAGAAAATCTAAAATAATATGGAAAGGTTGCAGAAAAATTTTGGAAAAGAAATATTAAGCAGAAGTGCTTATTGGAACCAAAACAGCTTATGGCAAGTGCTTATTTTTAAACACTTGCCACAAATCTCAACCAAACTAAAAACACAGATACAATGGACTAAATAAGACTCAAATAAGCTTAGAAAGGAACAGTGGAAGCACAGAAACAAGAGAAATCCAACAATAAGCAGTTTAGTAAGCTTATGCTTCAAGCAGATATTATACCAAAGTAACCAGAAGCTAATTGACCATATACAATTACTTGTTAACTACCATAGAACTCAGAATGACCACAAAATTACAGGTCTAAACACAAATAAATAATAGCAGACCTCAAATGCAAAACACTTATCTAATTCTATAAGACTAACTTTAAGCCACTAATAAGCTAACCTATAAAGCTCAGAATTACAAACTTAGTGGGGCAAATGCAACCTAGATATACTGAGATTCTAAAAAGTGTAAAAGCCCTATCTAACACTAACAATTGCTACTCTAAAAATGTTCTAGATCAGATTTTGAAAGGATGTTAAAGAAAGTTAACAGATGCTATATTTGACTTTTCAAGTGCACTAGTATTTTGACTTATTTGAAATTTTATAGATCCTAAATGTATCTAAATATCCTAATAAGTTGATTTAAAACTAGAATTACCTAGATGCACCTAAATTCTATCCATGTACAAAAATCAAAGCAGCAAATCAATAAAATGCATATGGAAATTGAGTAAAAGCTTAATTTTGACTTTTCAAATGTAACCTCCTGATTTTATGTTTGAACTAACCTATTCTAACTCTAAATGAACTAATGGTGCAGGGATTTCAATATAATTCTAACAAGAACCCATTTGACACAGTTAATCCAAACACCCCTATAACCTTGCAGTTACACTATGATTAACTGATTGCAACTTAAACCTACCAATCTAAAGATCAAATCAGATTACCTTACTATTATTGAGACTAAATGGACAGTAAACTAACACTAGGTTACTAAGATTACAAATATGCAGATGGTAATATAAGGCAGTAAAGCACAAAGTCGGACTAGAACATGTAAGAACCTACGCTGAGTGTTCAATTCAATCCAAACCACCAACACAGTATCAACAAAGATCTAATAAACTCAAATTCACTCAGAAACTCATGCACAAACACAAACTAAAGCAGAATCACAGATCCAAGATGATGAAACAATGAAACAGTTACACAATACTCAACTATGACAGTGATTAAAAGACAAATAAGCTATATCTATACTACAAATGATGCAATGACAGAAATAAACTAGGAATAATAGATTTATACTACTAAACACTCAATGATGCAATGGAAATAGAAAATTGAAAATTGGAAACTTACAATGCTAATTCTCCCTCAGCACAACAAAGGGAGTTTCACTATGCTTGCCTGTCTCTAAACAGGCTAAATGCTTCCAAAACTCACTTTAGCTTGCCAATTCACCACAATTAACCAAATAGTCAAGACAGTTGACTATTGTTGATTTTTTTATGAAAATTGATTAGAACAAAGGTATACTATCTCAATAAGCCATCCATAGCTGTAAAGCTAAGATAAGCTGTATAAATCTCTTAAAAGCTTATTTGAAAACTTATCTAAACAAAACTATTTAATAACTTTCTGAATTTTATAAAACTATGAAACTATGTAAAACTGAATTTAGAAGTAGAACTTGAATAAACTATTAACTAAACTGAGATAAGCTAATCTAAAAAGCATTAAAGATGAACAGTAAACAATTATAAGCTGAGATTGATTATTAAAAACTAAATTTAATTAAAAACAAGAGTTACAACATGAATTGAAAACGAATTACAAGTAAGAAAAGATTTTGGCAGAGCTTCGCTATTCGAAACTCCACACTAAAACTAGCTATCTAACCCTCTATTTATAGTGGAAGTGAGGAGAGAGTATACGGATTGCCAAGTTGGCAATCCGTGTGCTCTGTGTTTGTTTACATCCTCTAAGAGCCCTTAGATTGCTTCTCATCATTGCTAAATTGATTAGGTCCTTTGGATCATGGATTATGACGCGTCTCCACAAATCAGAGGTTGCCATGTGTCCCCCCCGTGTGCTTCTTGATACTCTGACGTATACTGACACCATCAAATCCTTCTAGAAACACACTTGATTGTACTATTCTACCCTTAATAGTGGTAAATTTGAGGGTCAGGTGAGGCTAGGGTTCATCGTGCCTGGGTAAAAAGGATTTGGGGAAAAAATGTGGCGCGGGGTAAATTTTTTATATTAGTTTGACTTGGGATTTTGACCTCTGGGTATATAGAATGGATGGATCGGGTTGTGTTCTTTTGGGCTCGGTGTGAATGGGCTTTTGGAAATAAGTATTGGATTTAGACCAGGCTTTTCAGATTTTTGGTACAAATAAAAATTAAGGACCAAGTATGTGTTGAAATTAGCATTTAGAGGACCTTTTCTGCCATTGTTCAAAACCTGAACTCCAAGGGTATAAGTTGCCATATATGGAAATTTAAAGGTTGAATCTGACTTTTCTTCACAAATTTCCATAAGGGACTAGATGTGTAAACTTTGGAAAGTATAGGGACTGAATCTGCACTTTCTTCAAATTTCTCACAAGGACCACTTTTGCACAAGTATCAATCTCTGAGGACTCAATAAGCTCAACTTTGATTCCAGCTTGACTTTCTGACTCATTCTACTCTCATGCTCGTTATTGCCGGGTTTTTGCATGATTTTTCGTCTTTTTGTGAAAAATCCGTACCTGCATGTTCACAAACATAAAATACACATTTCTTTGGCATTTGTTAGTACATTTAGTCAATTTGGGTCGATATTTGGTAATGAAAAGGTGTGTAAATTAATACACAACACCCACCATCACCACCACCCACCATCACTACCACCACCCACCGCCACCACCACCCACCGCCACCACCACCAAAACCCACCACCGCCACCACTACCCACCACTACCACCCACCACTGCCACCTACCAACACCCACCGCCACCACCCACCACCTCCACCCACCACTGCCACCACCACCTACCGCCACCACCACCCACCTCCACCTCTGCCACCCACCACCGACACCCACCACCACCCACCACCACCACTGATGAGGCGAAAAATGAACCGTTTTTAGGGGGTAATTTAAGTTGGAATTGGAATTTATTTGATCAAATATTGCCTTAAATTGCTCCTTTTGTGATTTTAGGTACTTTGGGAGTGAATTCTGGAAAAGGAAGCATTTTGGACGTTTTTGGAGCATAAAAGTGAAGAAAACGGCAAAGACTTAATTTTCCTTGCTGGGAACAGTAGATGACGGCGTCAAGAAGTATTTTTTGACGGCGTCAGGAATAAAATGGATGATGACCCAGAGAAAATGTGACGGCGTCAGAAGTAGGGCGTCAAGAGTTATTTTGGTGACGGCCTGGAATGAGATTACACATGACGGCGTCAGATCCAGATCTAGGCAATCCGAGAACTTTATTGGCGGCGAGATGACGGCGTCAGAATTTTACTCTTGACGCCGTCACCTCACAAAATCTATAAATACTTTTCTATTTTTCATTCATTAGAGAGGAACTTGTGTGGAGAATTCTAGGGCCGAACCTAATAAACCCTAGGTCGTTTGTAACAGTATTTTCAAGGGTTTTAACCCCTTGAAACCCTTCATGTTCAATTGAGATAAGTTTTCTTTCAATTCATTCAATATATCTATGTGTTGTTTGAATATATCTTATGCTTGTCTTGATTTTAACATGCTAGGCTAGATCTTTTGTGTGTTTGCTTAGATGTAATGAAACATAGATGTTGATTATAGGTTGATTGCTTGTTTATAGTTGTAATGGATGAATGATTTCAATGTTAGGCTTAAGAAAACTGGCAGATCTCCATTGTGTAACTTGCTTGAACGTTTTAAGAAACATGAACCGATGTGTACTAGGTTTTTATGGTTGTATTTAATGTATGAGCGAATTCTAGTGATCCCATGTTAGAAGCTTCTTAGCCGGCTCGACATAGGAGTGAAGTAGGAGCTTATAGAATTGGGGAAGTAAGTACGCCACCCCATGATTGGTATTAAGGAATATAACCCGTCATCCACACAACTGTAACAAGTAATTAACCTGTAAAAGATATCTAGGGAGTAGTGAAACCTAAGTAAACACAATTCTATCATATATTGCTCACACCACTAGGTTAATTTAGTTTATTTATATTTTTGTTATTTTATTTTGATTGCATCTTAGTTATTGGGTTAGTTGACTAGCAACTAATTCCGCCCACTCCTTCAATACCCGAGATTTTTACTTGCTTTTATAAAACATAAAAATACAAAAAGAATCATCCCTCACCTCTAAACCTAGTTTTTAGGCTTTCTAATCCTAGCGACACTATTCCTGAGTTGAACGATCAATCCCCCGGTACTTGTCACTATACTATACTACAACGATCAGGTACACTGCCTGGTAGGGGTTGTAAGCTTCTCGAGATCCCTCGAGAGGTAAAGCCTGGTGCAATTCCCACGCATCAAGTTTTTGGCGCCGCAGCCCGGGGAATAGTTATTGTCTTGGTTAGGATTTTTTTTATTAGGTCTACTTGCTAGATTCCTTTCTAGTAAGATTTTATTTTTATTTCTAGGTTTTCTTTAGTCTATCTTTTTCTTTCTGCCTTTGTTAGTAAATTAAGTTCATTAACTATTCCGTTTACCATTATGGAGAACGCGAATCCACCAAGTCCGACACTAGAGTTTTACCAGAAAAAATATAATTACACCAGTTTGGATATACCAAGATGGAGGAATGAAATGAGGAGGACATGATCTTATATTGATTTTATTGAGTACCTTGAGATAAGAGGCCAAGTGCATAAGACTTTTAAAGAATTCACCTTAAGAGCTCCATCAACCCCTCAAAATGCCTCACTTAGTGAAACCTATGCACCATATGAGCCTTCACCTATGATAGTTTCGTATGAGCCACCTAGCTGCATGGCATGGTTAGACACTACCATAATACAGGATGAACACATAGGTGACCTTGATGTGATGGAGGATGTAGCCGAACATGATCACATTGATAAAAAAGACCTAGGTTTTATGATCGATGATGATGAATCTCAAGAAACACATGATGAATCTTTTGGGCAATTTGAATATAGCAGTCAGGATGATCCTTATGATTCGGATATAGAAGTTGAGATGCCTAGAGAAGCACTTGAGATACTTGGGAAAATGTTAGGGTTAGATTATAATAAAACACATGTTGAGGATATAAGTGATCTTGACACAAGGAATAATGAATTAGAAAATCTAAACCCACCAAGTACCCCACAAGTCCTACCATAATTTGAGGCATACACACCCCCCGTGACTTACCTGGAAGAAGTAGAAGAGACTATAGGAGCCCCGATAGAAGTAGAGCCCTTAGACCAAACACAACTAAATGAAATAGGTTTGAATACTTGTAGTCACAACCTTTCTCTTAGTTCTAAGGAAGTTCCTAGTTTTGATGAACCGGAGCCTCAACCAAAACTGTTACCTAATCTTCCATCTTTAGATGTGAATTTAGGAATTGAAAAAGGTCCCGATCCACCCATCAAACCATATAGTCCGGGTAGTCTTGGGATAAAGGTAGTAGACTCTAAGCCTTCTAGAGAGGAAGCTGACACAGGAGTGGAAAATGACCTTACATGCTTACATCAACCATTCATGATTGATCATAAGAAACATTATGGGTTTAAGCCGGGTTTATTAAGTCAAGACGGATCCCCAACTAGTAGTCTCTTGAAGTTGATAGAAAATGATCCCTTTCTAGGAGAAAATCTTAATCCACCCATTAACCCGATTGAATTAGGTAAGGTTATGATGATAGGAGAACACCCCTTTGAGCATATAATTCATCCACCACTCTTTCCTCATGAGGCATACTTCCACTGAGGTGGTGTGTATCGCTACTTTCACCCGCACTTAATCCTAAGTGTAGGGAAAACTTCCCTTTTATCCGTTAAATAAGGGTAGAGTCAGGCTCGTGACTCGAACAAAAACAAGCGCTTATTGGGAGGCAACCCAACCCATGTTTTAAATTGTTTGATGTTTTTATTTTATTTATTTGTGTGATTTTTATTTGTTTGATTGTTATTTGCTTCCGTATGCATGATTTGTTTTTATTATTGGTAGATCATGTTTCAAACTAAAATTGTGAAGATACTTTATTTTGTTGTTTAACTTCATCTTAACTTCATACAAAGGTATTTTTCAAAAGATAAGTGTAAGGGAAAACCCCAAATTTGTTTATAAGAACAAAATTGATCATGAATCTCCACAATAAAAATGAATATGTGTATTAGTATTTGTTATAGTCAAATGCTTGTATCGAGTCATAATGATGTTTTGCAGGATTTTCCAGGAAGTAGGACAAAGTTTTTCCAGAAATTTTCCGAAAACTTAACATAAGAATTTCTGCAGGTCACTTCTGACGGCGTCAGGAAGAAATTCCTGACGGCGTCACGTGTAAAATTCTGGAAATTTTACCAGTTTTGTTTTTCTAACGGAGTCTTAAAGTTTTTGTTGAATCTTTAGTTTTATAATCTCCAGGAAATTTGTAAACATAATTCCACAAGCATTATATCTTACTTTGTTTTCTAGGATTTGTTAGTATATATAGATTGCCGCCGATTTTACGCGAGGTTACCTTGTTTGTTTTCTCAGGTTTAACAGGTTATGTAAGACAAGAAGATGATTTATATTCTGGAAGGGAAGCTTTGATTATTCATTTTCTTGGAGGAAGATCTAACCTGGTTACCATACTATCCATACCGAGCGAATTAGGGGAGTATTTGATTTCATTCTTTTACCTGTTTTACTTTTACATTCTTTACTTGAACATTGGGGACAATGTTCATCCTAAGTGTAAGGGGAGGGTAAATGATGATACCTTATAGGATACACTTTCACTTGAGTTTGTTTGTTTGATGGTAGGTGTGTAATAAAACTATGAGAAATACTTGTTAGTGTAATTTTAGCGCCAAATTTAAAATTTTTTACAACGTTTAGGAGTGAAACTTTAGCCTTAGCAAGCGTCTCATGGATAGGAGTTATATAACTAGCACAAAACCGTACTATTCAAAAAAAATTTCCACCCAAATATGTGAGGTTCGCCTTTAGATTTGATAGAAAAAGCATTTACTATTAGTGCTTATGAGTGTACCGGTAGCATTTAGATTCCAGAACTTGCGTTAGTGATGCATCCCGAGACCGCTAGTGAGACTACATTCGTGTGGTAGGATTTACTACATGATAAGAGGCATTAGGATCACCCTTGTGTTAAACCCGTATCATAATTACTTGACCATTTAAGTCATATTACTTGGCTAGTTAAGTTAACTAATTTTTCCCACACCCTTAGCGTTGTACTCATTTTTAGTACACGAAACCTCTAGTACACCCCTCCGAGCCTATCTTTTCATTTCTAACTTTAAGCATCTTACTTAAAGGAAGAATTTGTTACACCGCACTTAAATGTACAACCAAATCGCCTTAGCCTTCCGTGTATGCGCTCATCTTTAGTGCATTATTGTTATTTGTTTAAACCCTTAGGTAATTATCTAATTGATTACATGGTTGCTAAGTCGAGTCATATCCTTGTACATATTGTTTTGGGACGATTGGGACTCATGGGTAAAGTACTTATGTTATGGAGTAATGGGGAGGAACATCATTTTATTACCCCCATATGTGCGTTAATCTTAAAAGTGCTCCAAGTGTTTTGATTTTCTTAATTCGAGTCATTAGATTAGTTTATTGTAAAGTATGTAAAAATTCAAGTGTAAGGGGAATGTTCATTCCCTATGATGTATTATTTTGGATGGTAGGGTAAGAGTGTATGCAAAAAAAAAAAAAAAAAAAAAAAAAAAATCGAAAAAAGAAGAAAAAGAAAAAAAAATAATAGAAAAAAGAAAAGAGAAAAACATACTGACTACCATCCCGTTTCATTCTATGTTTGTTTTATGTTTTTGTTATTTTTCATTTATTAGCTTAAGTCGAGTCTAGTCTTGGCTTAGCAACGCCATATTGTACATGTAATTAACCAAGATTATTAACTCGCCACCAGTAAAGATTGCCTATATCCAACAAAACCGTGTATTCCATATCCCTACACCTAACGTTACAACCCTTTAAAAGACCTCTTTGATAGTTTATCCTAGGTGCTTACGCCAAGTGGTGGAGGTTTGATCCTTTCCCAAGCCTATGGTAATCTAATTTGCTATGACAGGTAGTGAGAGATGTTTTCCATTTCCATATTGTGATATATACTTTATTACACCCGCGAGATGTGAGTATCTAAACACTATTTGTGAGGTGCTAGTATATGACCTCCGTGCTTGTCTTTGGTCTTTAGTGGAACGATTATTTGTTGTAATTACCTTTATATTAGTGTTAAATGACCCCTAACTTGTATTTTGATTAGAATAAAAGCGCATTTGCTTGAGGACAAGCAAATCTCAAGTGTAAGGGTATATGATGAGGCAAAAAATGAACCATTTTTAGGGGGTCATTTAAGTTGGAATTGGAATTTATTTGATCAAATATTGCCCTAAATCGTTCCTTTTGTGATTTTAGGTACTTTGGGAGTGAATTCTGGAAAAGGAAGCATTTTGGACGTTTTTGGAGCATAAAAGTGAAGAAAACGGCAAAGACTTAATTTTCCTTGCTGGGAACAGTAGATGACGGCGTCAAGAAGGATTTTTTGACGGCGTCAGGAGCAATATGGATGACGACCCAGAGAAAACGTGACGGCATCAGAAGTAGGGCGTCAAGAGTTATTTTGGTGACGGCCTGGAATGAGATTACACATGACGGCGTCAGATCCAGATCTAGGCAATCCGAGAACTTTATTGGCGGCGAGATGACGGCGTCATAATTTTACTCTTGACGCCGTCACCTCACAAAATCTATAAATACTTTTCTATTTTTCATTCATTAGAGAGGAACTTGTGTGGAGAATTCTAAGGCCGAACCTAATAAATCCTAGGTCGTTTGTAACAGTATTTTCAAGGGTTTTCACCCCTTGAAACCCTTCATGTTCAATTGAGATAAGTTTTCTTTCAATTCATTCAATATTTCTATGTGTTGTTTGAATATATCTTATGCTTGTCTTGATTTTAACATGATAGGCTAGATCTTTTGTGTGTTTTCTTAGATGTAATGAAACCTAGATGTTGATTATAGGTTGATTGCTTGTTTATAGTTGTAATGGATGAATGATTTCAATGTTAGGCTTAAGAAAACTGGCAGATCTCCATTGTGTAACTTGCTTGAACGTCTTAAGAAACATGAACCAATGTGTACTAGGTTTTTATGGTTGTATTTAATGCATGAGCGAATTCTAGTGACCCATGTTAGGAGCTTCTTAGCCGGCTCGACATAGGAGTGAAGTAGGAGCTTATAGAATTGGGGAAGTAAGTACGCCACCCCATGATTGGTATTAAGGAATATAACCCGTCATCCACACAACTGTAACAAGTAATTAACCTGTAAAAGATATCTAGGGAGTAGTGAAACCTAAGTAAACACAATTCTCCCCTATATTGCTCACACCACTAGCTTAATTTAGTTTATTTATATTTTTGTTATTTTATTTTGATTGCATCTTAGTTATTGGGTTAGTTGACTAGCAACTAATTCCGCCCACTCCTCCAAAATCCGAGATTTTTACTTGCTTTTATAAAACATAAAAATACAAAAAGAATCATCCCTCACATCTAGACCTAGTTTTTAGCCTTTCTAATCCTAGCGACACTATTCCTGAGTTGAACGATCAATCCCCCGGTACTTGTCACTATACTATACTACAACGATCAGGTACACTGCCTGGTAGGGGTTGTAAGCTTCTCGAGATCCCTCGAGAAGTAAAGCCTGGTGCAATTCCCACGCATCAACCACCACCCACCGCCACATACCAACACCCACCACCACCACCCACCACCGCCACCACCACCCATCGCCACCACCAACACCACCATCACCACCGCATCCACCAACCAACACCCACCATCACCACCACCCACCATCACCACCACCACCCACCGCCACCACCACCACCTAAACCCACCACCGCCACCACTACCCATCGCCACCCACCACTACCCACCACCACCACTACCCACCAACACCCACCGCCACCACCACGTGTATAAAATCATGTATAAAAACTTGGTGATGGGTGGTGGTGGCGGTGGGTGTTGGTAGGTGGCGGTGGGTGGTGGTGGTGGCAGGTGGAGGTGGTGGTGGTGGTGGCGGTTGGTGGTGGTGGCAGTGGTGTGTGGTGGTGGCAGTGGGTGTTGGTAAGTGGCGGTGGGTGGTGGTGGTGGGTGGAGGTGGTGGGCAGTGGTGGTGGTGGCGGTGGGTGGTGGTGGCGGTGGTGGGTGGTGGTGGCGGTGGGTGGTGGTAGGTGGCGGTGGGTGGAGGTGGTGGGCGGTGGTGGTGATGGCGGTGGTGTTGGTAGGTGGCGGTGGGTGGAGGTGGTGGGCGGTGGTGGTGATGGCGGTGGTAAATGGACTAACGTTGCCTTTTGATGATTCAGACTAGAAAGGGGTCAAAATCTTGATTTAAAATCGATACAGAAACATTTTTATCAAATGTCAAGTTTTCATACGTTTTTATTTATTTTCATATATTTTTATCCGTTTTCATACATTATATATATATATATATATATATATATATATATATATATATATATATATATATATATATATATATATATATATATATATATATATATATATATATATGGGAGGGTTATTGTGAGATCATGTTTAAAGTTCTAAAAGTAAGACCCAATCTAAGCCGTTGGATCATTGTATGTTGTGTTAGATGAGATTAACAATAAATGAGTGACATTATTGTTACTAAAAATGGTTTCAAGGGTATGTTGGACAATTCAAACCCAAATGTGGTCAATCTATTATCAAATTTTCGTCTACCTTTTTATACAAAATCTGGTCCACATTTTTTATAGATTAAAACCTTCTCTCATCAATCACCCATAAAATCTCTCTCAAAACTTTGTCGGTCCTCTCCACAGAAGGTTGCATCTCAAAACTTTTTCAATTAAACAATAGAAGGTTGCATCATAATATCGAGTGAATGTATTAAGAACATTATACAAAATCAAGTTTCCAACTTGGACTTCTATTCGTTTGCCATCTTCTCTATAAAATATTCAACGGAAACTAATAAAAGTATTGCGCATCAAAACTTATATATACGAAGTAATTTTTTTCTTTGACAGAAAACTGCATATAATAGCTTATGTTCCTAATTTTCCTAATCTTTTATAGTGATCTTTTGACCAATAGAATATATAATCCAAATTAAATATCTATGTTGTGTTTATTTAATGTGTTTTGAGTATTTACATGTTGTATCATTATGTACAATTTACATTATTAGTTGATACAATTGATGTAGTATCAAACTAAAATTTAAATCATAATTAATGAACAATAGTAACTAGAATAATTTGTCAAAAAGTGCAGTTTATTATTATAATTATTTTTTTAATGTGACTCACGGTTCATTTGCTATTCATGAAGTGATGTGATGACTTTAGGTGAAAGAATCATTAGTGAGAATGGGTAACATTGCAAGAGATGGGGCAGAAGGTATAGCCGTATAGTCCCATCAAATTATTTTAAAATGCATTTTTATTTTCAAATTATGTTTGTCATATAAATATAACATGATGTTTAAAAAGTTTCAATAAAGGCGTCTGCATAAAAATAAAAACATTTAAATGACACTTCTTTTATAACACAACCAAATAAAGTGTTTTGATATATACAATATATTAGGGGTGGCAATTTTTGACCCGACACGAAAGTTAACAGGTTCGGGTTGAGCTAAATAGATTGTGGGTCAGGTTTGGGTCGACATATTTAACCCGTTTATTAAACATGTCAGGTTCGGGTTGGGAATAAAATAAACGGGTCAACCTGCCAACCCGTTTAAGTTTTTTTTCTTAATTAAAAATTATTTATATTTAATTATACGGGTTAAATGGGTTAAACGGGTCGACCCACTAACACATTTAACCCATTTAACTCGTGTAATGTGCTAACTTTTATATATAAAACGGATTAAATGGGTCAACTCGAAACCCGTTTAACATATTCAACCCATGTAACCTATTTAACCTGTCAACCTAAGAATATATACGGGTTAAATGGGTCAGGTTCGGGTAACGTGTAAACAGATTAGGGTTGACATAGCTGACCCGATGATTTAAATGGGTCAGGTTCATGTTGGGGTTTACTGACCCACCAACCTGACAACTCGAACCCGCCAATCCGAACCCGACCCGAATTACCACCCTTACAATATATAATAAAGGTGTAGCATATAATGTGAAACAACAAGTGCTATCTTACTTAAGAAAATCTCAAGTAGGTATACCTTTGTAACCATCACTATTATTTTTGTTTGATATTTGACTAATAAAAACATAAGTAATTTACGATATAGACATAACTTCTATACTAATTTTGAAAATATGAATTTACATAGTGGTGGAAGGCAAGCGAGCAACAAGCTGCGCCGCTAGCCCTTTTTGAATTGCAAAGCTAATCCTCTTAAAAACGACATTTGTGGATCTAGGTGTTACAACATTACTATGCATAGCACGTTGAACTCTGTTGAGTAGCTCCACTGCCTCAGGTGCAAGAACTAATGTTAACGGGGCATGGGCTGTGCTAAGCACAGCCTAAGATCTTACCTAGTATATATCTACCTATTATATAAAAAGGGGCATTTTTTACTGTTAAGCCTCTAGAAGATGACACATCAGCTTAAGCAAGCCTCTAGAAAATCACACATCAGCTTGGAGCAAGCCTACACGTCAGCTTAGAACAGTTGCTAACTGCTGAAGAATTGAAAATATCACCATCTCAACCAGTGGCGAAGCTTGGAATTTTTAAGTGGGAGGTCGGGATCTAAATTTTTTTTTCCTGAGGCTATATTTCAGGTATACCGAAATTTTCGGGGGGTCGAAACCGAATATACCGAAATTTTTCTACACGAAAACTATATACCCCCTACATCGCAAAAAAAATTTCGGGGGATCGCCCCCCCCCCCCCCCCCCCCCCGGCCCTTAGAAGCTGCGCCCCTGATCTCAACATCATATACTCCAACTCCCATAGCTCTCTCAGTCTACCCACTTTCCCCCAAATACCCCACACATGCTCTCAAATTCTTTCTGCTATTCAACATGGTAACATTTTCTTCCTACCTTTTTTTATACGTAATTAGAACTTTACTTTTTCAATTGTCTACTACACCTGCCTTTCAGGTGTGAGATGTTTTTGGTTGTTTTTCTATATGAGCTTAGATCAGTGTAGTAATTTTTCGTACGACAAATCTGCAGTATTGTGGTGATGGACTAACGGTGTAACGCATCTTCCAAAAAAACAAGGGAAGATGATAATTTTCTGGGTAATGAGAAAAGTTAAAGGTATATAAACTTTGATTATCATTATTTTTCTAGACCTTTGATTTGTGTAGTGATTGTGATGATGTCATGATACATCTTTGAAGTAACATAGAAGATGATGTTATTCTTTGTTAAAGGAAAACATTGAAGTACATAGCATTGACTCTTCTTTTTTGCATGCATCTTAATTATTAGTTTATCCTGTCTTTCTTTAGTCTTGTTGGATCGATTTCTTTGGCCAACATAAAACAAAAGTTGTAAGATACATGGTTTCATATTTATGGCGGTACGGTTTCGCTTAGTAGGTTTCATATATTTGTTTCGTTACATATGTATGCTTTTCTGGTTGTTATGCACTTTTACAGTGATAATTATTTTTGTGGAGTTCCAACAATCTTATGTTCTATATCAGAGAATATGGTGGTGAAGCGCATAAACAAAAAGGTGGAGCATAGAGTTTACATGTATCTAGAGGTTGATTTTTAATCAATATACAATTTTGTTTTGTCATTTATTGATTCGAAACCAAGGATGGTTTGGATTTTTGTTCATATGATGTTAACAACAGTTAGTGTCAAGATTTTATCATTGAGTAATATTTAGTGTTAGAACAATATCTCAGGCTAAGCATGTAACCATTTTAACTGATTCATAAATTAAGGAACTAATGTTAGCCTTTAGCCAAGGTTGTAAATATCGCTCGGCGGTACCGTGGCGGTCGACCCCCGAAATCCGCCATAGCCGCCATGGCGGTGACCATAAATTATAAAGGAATATGAAAAAAAAAACCCCTAGATCTAGGCTGGATCTGAAGTGAATATGAAAAAAAAACCCTAGATCTGAAGTTAAACGGCGTTGACCGGCGTGAATCTGAAAAAAAAAACCCATATCTGAAGTTGACCGGCGTTGACCGACCGCCGCCAAGGCCGATTTTTGACCGATTTTGACCGCCAAGCTCCGATTTTGACCGATTTTGACCAAAAACGCCAAGTTAGACCGATATGAAAAATATCGTGGCGGTGGACCACCGAAATCCGCCATGGCGCCGCCATATCGGCCGCCATGGCCGATTTTTACAACACTGCCTTTAGCTTATTACATGTATAACTGAATATAAATCAACAACTAAGACTATAAATGTTATATTGTTTCTATCTTTGATACGTGTTTTGCCCAATAAATTTGGAGGCTTATTATCTGGGCAAGCGTTTGCAAGTATAACATTGTTGACTCTAAAGCCGTAGTAGATGAATGAGATATTGAGATGATATGGATTTTGTTTGTACTTGTTCCCTATATGCATAACTCAACCGAGCTTTCACATGGTTCCAACCTGCTTTGGTCATTAGAATATCTGAGTTTGAGGATGTTCTCTTGCTCGGATCAGTGAATTTGCGTAGGCTATTTAGTGAATTTGCGTAGGCTATTGTGTAGATCAAATCTCTTGGTGTCGGATGTGATCCATTATTAATGGGTTGGTGTGTTCACTCCTTGCACATGCGGGTTTTTATTTTATTTTTTTTATTTTTTTTTATTTTGTTTATATAATAATTATTATTATTTTATTTTATTTTATTTATTTATTTATTTATATATTTTTGTTTCATTTTAATTTTGTCCCCCTTCATGATTCGTTCCTCAAAGACAAAGGGTTGGTGGTTGTGTTTTGTGATAGTCACATTTTAATAAAATTATTGCACACCAAAAGAAGCTAGGTTACATTGTAATTTTAATCTTTGTTGATTGTGGATGATATTTTACTTTCTCTTCAAATGTAGTTGGAATGGCTGATAGAAATAAATTATGATTGTGTGTATGGAAAGAAATGAAAGAATTTGACTCAGTGAGCATGGGTTGATGTCATATCAGTATGGCATAAGATACATATGTTTTGTTAAGAAATCATACAATTATTGAAAAGTTACTTTTGTTTTTTACTTCTCAACAATGTGGAGCTCAACGTGTAAATGAGGGGAGGAAGGAACAAATTTTGTAGTCGTGGATTCTTGAGATTTTGTTGCAACACTGATATATAACTATTCAACAGATGCAAAAAGAAAGAAAACAGTAGCAATACAAGTTTGAAAAGCAAGTCTTTAGAATGGTGGCATGAAAGAGTTAGTTGCTTATAGTTGTATTTAAGCATTATAGTGGTTTAAAAGAAAAAAAGAAAAAAAGAAAAAAAAATATAGTGGGTGTTGACGCAAGCTAATTAAAGAAAACAAAGGATAGAAATTTATGGTTATGTCATGTTTAGTTATGTAGATAACTTACAAATGTTTATGTATGTACATTTTGTAAGGTTAACTTTTACAAAAAATACATGATATGAAGATCAAACATACTCGAAGGTATTTTTTAGACAAGAATTCATGAAACTGAATCATTGATTCACACATATGTAATAGAAATTAAATACGGTGTCAATATATTTATATTTTCATTCACAAATTTGGTTTAAAAGTCGGCTCGGAAGTAAATGGAACCTTTGATGTTTGTAATCAACTAATACATATGATATTTTGATTCATAGTGTTATTAATAAATTAACAAGTAAAAATTGACTTATAATATTTAAGTTTAAAATTGATTTATTTTAGTTTTAATCAATGTTGCAAAAAAAATCTACAAGGCCGATTAATCACCGCCTAGGCGCTACAAGGCTACAAACCTTGCCGATTTATGTAACTGGGTCAAACAAATAGGTCAACCATGGTCAACGGCGATTAACGGCGGTCAATGGTGGTCAAACTTGCTAGAAACCTGCAAATCTTGTCGGAAGTACCAAAAACTTACCGTAAACTTATTTTGATCACTTATAGTAACTGCTTAAATCTATTACATGTTATTTTTTAGAAAAAATATTGTCAAAAATACCTAAAACTTGCCAGAAATATACAAAACTTGCCGAAAATACACAAAATTTGCTGGAAATACCTAAAATTTGCCGAAAATGCCAATCCGATTAATCACCGATTAATCCCTCCTAGACCGATTACAAGCTACAAGGTGATCGACCGCCTCACTACCGATTCACGATTTTTGCAACCTTGGTTTTAATTATAAAAGATGATCATATTTATGATGAAAATACCAATAAGTGGCTAGCTCAGTTGGCCACAAAGATTCCTTAGGGGCTTCGAAATGGGAGGTTTGGCTATGGGAGGTCTCAAGTTCGAGTCTCACCCGAGACTTTTACCCCTTCAGGCGGAATAGAAAGAAGTACATGCGGAGTTCATGGTCAGTATAATGCTCAATTGGATGTCACTGCTACCTGAATCACTAACAACTAACAAGCCGTTAAAAAAAAGGTTTCTCTTCCTAATTAGCTAGAATGGTTTGCAAAACTTACATATATGAAATCTGACATATTTTAAATATCAACTCGATTATGTACGTTCTGGGCCGTGCTTAGCACGGCTTAAAACACTTGACTAGTATATTATATAAACAAGGGCATTTTTTAACTGTAGAACCCTTAGGAGATGACACATCAGCAGCCAAATACCTTCTAAAAATTGCCATCTGTCACTACGAGGCTTTCAAATATTGACACTTCAGCAACAAATAGCTGCACAGTGCTCACAGTTCAAGCTTTGAAAATTTAATTATCCTCTCTTTGAAAGCCACTTGCCAACTTTCTCTTTTACTAAAACCTTCTCTCATCAATCACCCATAAAATCTCTCTCAAAACTTTGTCGGTCCTCTCCACAGTTGCTATTTTCCGGCGACGTCGTTTTACGAGAACGGTGACGACATATCTCTCTTCCTCGCTTATTTTTATATTATGATCATATATCTAATCTTACTTGTGGCTGATTTGTGTAGGAAGGGTTTCGTTAACTTCAGCTTTTGAAATGGTGGTGGTAACGGCATGATAGATATTTCTTATGTGAGACTATGAAAATAATCTTTTGTTATGATATACAGAGACGGTATGTTTACAATTTTACATGTATAAGTTTTCAACATATTCAGGTGCGGGTATGAAAATAATCTCTTGTGTCTAAAATTTAATGCATGTGCGGATTTCGTATTTTGATAAGATTATGTTTTTTTTGTGTGTGTGTGTGTGTGATTTGGGTGATGGGATTGTTTTGTGTCTCTTCTTCTATTGTTATAGATCTGGTTGAGTAAAAAAAGAAAGTATTTAAACCAGTATTTGTCAATGTACGACATGAAGAATTGAAGATACAAGAGCATCATCATGAATCTTGATAGAGATCGAAGGTTAAAAGATGTGGATGGTTTGTAGTTTTCTCAAGCATTAACGTAAGTTCTATTTCTATAAATTTGTTTTTACAATATAATCCATGTATATCTGTTTTAGTTAATATATATTTCTACTAATAATACATAGAAAAGTACATAGTATGGTGTGATTTCAGATTTTTATTAGTGGAATGAAAAATAAAGGTATCTGAAAATATGAAATTATATTGATTGAAAGAAAAAGGTTAGGAAAGGCTTATAACATGATTTGAAACTATTACTACGAATTAGTGGAATGAAAAAAAGAAGGTACTTGAAAATATGAGATAGGATATTGATGGGAAGAAACATCTAACCCGCCGTTCAAAAAAAAAAAAAAAAAAAAAGGATATTGATGGGAAGAAAAAGGTTAAGAAAGGCTTATGACATCCATTGGAAATCATATTTTTTAAATCTTTATACGTATTTAGTTATAAAGATGAATTGCATTGCAAAATTCAACCAAAGTTACTTAAGGATGTTTTAATTTTTCTAATACTTTTTATATTTTTATAGATAATGAGCATATATATTTTCATTAGGCTGTTTTGAAACAAAGTAGTCATTTTAAAAACAAATAACTTCATTAAAACAATAATACAATTGAATCATAGCTTATTTTGTTTTCACCTGTTTGTGAAAACATATAATATTGAGTTTAATTTATATTAAAAGTGGAAACGGGGAACGAAAATGTTGGTTGATTATCTATCTACGGTATAATATTTACGTGTACCAATTCTACCATGTTTAATTAACTCATGGACCTTTTTTAGGTTATATGGTGAAGGCCTTGGAGAATGAAGAGAAAAAGAAAGGGAAAGCATGGTGTATTTACGTGTGTCAGTAGAGAAGAGAAAAAACAAGAGTTTGAGCGTGAAGATAGACAAAAATATGATGTTAGGTATTTGACTATTTGAGTATATCTATTGTACAGGGGGAGAGAGCTTAGATTCTTTATTTCTTTTGTCATTTCATTTTTTTCCCCTAATCTAATAAGGTATGTGTCTAGAAAAATTCACATGATGGCTTTTGAACTACAGTACTTCTCAACTTTTACAATAGAATTATGGATGTTTTGACCGTAAGTTTTATTTACGTTTATCTCACAACCGTAAGTTTTGACCGTAAGTTTAATCGACGGTTTTTTATTTACGATTATCTCACAACCAAATGATAAATAGTGTTTGTTGCCAACATTAAACAAAAGACAATTATTTTCTAGGGGAAATTACGTGGGCTATTATCTGAAACGTCTAGCCAAGAAGAGTTTGAGGAACTGCAAATAGTTAAAAAATAATAATAATAATAAAAATAAAAAATAAATTTCCATACTACTTTGAAGTCTTTCATTGAGTTGTAAAATGAGTTATGGTTGTCTGAACATGAATCACATAGACCGATATTTTTTATGCTCGAGATCTTCTTGCCTCCCAATTTTTGGTGGACTAAAAAACGTGATTTACACCAATATGATGTAACACAAATACTCACAATACACTTAGGGGATGTTTAGGTTTTTGTTAGCTAATGGATAAATGGCCCCATGTTCTCTTACATCGTCTGATTGGGGAGGGGATAGCATTTCACACTCTCTTGATACAGAGGATATAGTGGAAAATTATGGGCCCTCTCTATAAAAGAAATATTAAAATATGTATTGTGGGTCCTAACTGTTAGCTAACAATAAAAAAGAAACGGGCCCTTAGAGTTAGAAAAAGTGGATCAACAAATAGAGTGATGCATAGACATTCATTTTGTAGCTATGAAATAAAGTTTTAACAGTGATATATTTTTCAAATAAAAAACACTAACGCGGGTCATCCTCTGTCACATCAGCTTTTTATCTCCGATGACCAGACATGACCAAGTTGGCACAGTCGAAGAGGTTTTTTTTTTTTTTTTTTACAAAGTATTACGTATAAATTAATTTTTATAAATTATCGATACTAAAATGTAAGAAAGTTGAAACTATAAGATAAAAATGACAATAAAATAAAACTTTAAGAGTTTAAACTGTAAATTAATTATTTATAAAAATAAAATACACTCTTCTTCTACCTCTAGATCTTAGACTCCACAGTCCACACACACTTTTTTCTTCTTCTTTTTTTCAAAAAAGAATTAAAAAAAAATAATAGACTAAAAAGAGAGAATAGTGAGAAAAGGGTGTTTTGTTTGTGTTTTGTGTGTGTTTAATATCGGTTGAAATTTCGACTGATAGTGCAATTTTCTCGACCTTCTACCGATGGTGACCCAAATGCCACAGTGGTCACGACCGAGTTAAATATCGGTCGACCTTTGCATTTGACCGATTATTTGCGGTCCACTGCGAGTAGCTTAACAAGAAAAATAATGTTAAAAACAGTAAAGATATAGAGTTTGTAACAATTCGCATTTTCAGGTTAATTAATTTTTCCCGGAAAATTTCACTATTCACTTTTACTATTCATTTTTCCCGAAACTTTCCCGAAAGTTGATTTTTATTTGATATTCTCGAGTGATAAATCATTTCCATGGCAAATTAAATGTTTGACATTCGTCAGATCATTTTCGTGAAAGTTATTAAGGAATTACACGTTTTAGGGTAAAACGTCATTCAGAAATTCTACGCACGACGAAATTCGATCCCGTCAGGTGACCCCACATCGGAAAAATGTTTGACACACTCATGATTTATTTGAGAATTAATCGTGACTGAGAAAAACATGACCAAAGACTTCCCAGCAGGTCACCCAAGCCTGTACTACTCTCGCATGAGCACGCTTAACCGTTTGGGCGATTAACCGTTAGACCACAAAACGCGTTTCTAAGAAGATTTGAGTTTTCAACTTATTAGAAAAAGTCAACATATTCTTTCCCTCCTCCATTGACCAAAAATCATCCCTTGATGTTATAAGTCATTTCGTGATTTTTAGGCTTACGGTTTGATGTCTAAAAGACATTTAATACCAACCGACACTAGACTGAGCCCAGTCTAGACATTATAAGTCATTTTAAATCATTTTTATCACATTAGAAAAGTAACATTTTACTTTTCTCAATGTTACGCAATATTCGTACGTTTTACGTATTACGCGTTTTAGACCCGTGTTTCCAGTTTTTAGCAGGGTTTTAGCACCCGATGGAACCTACCACTCATTTTATATTTTATTATGGAGCATTATGACATGTTTAACAATACTTTCAAATTCCATAATTTTACGACACCCGGTTTTACGTTTTGAGGCTTAATCATTTACGGTTGGCAATTCCCGGAGTCAAGTTTCATCCTAATACTTAGGATAATAACAAGCAAAGTCCACCCTTGCTCTCCAAGCCTCATGAACCGCCTCTAGGAGGGGGGATTCACACTATGTGGCTCAATCTCATGCTAGGAGGCCTTAGATGAGAACATGTGTAGAACTTGGTGAACAAGTGTTGACAAGTCAAAGGAAGTAACCTCCTTAAGACCCTATATAAGCCCCCTCTCCCCCTTCTTGTGCCGTGCATCCCCAAACCCCATAACCATTCCATCCTTTGCTCATTTCCTTCCAATTTCTTGCAAGATTCAAGTGCTTCTTCAAGGTTGAAACTCTAGTTAGGTTATCATTCACCAAAACTCTTCCAATCCCTAATATACTTGGTGATTTCTCTTGAGTTTAAATCCATTCAATTCACCTCAACCTTCATCATCCATCTTTCAAGATCACAAGGGTAGAAAGATTGCATGAGGTGAAAAAGGGTTGAAGCAAGTCTATCAAAGTCCTATCCTTACATGTTAACTTCCTTTCATCTTTGAAAGCCAAAAGTTGTGAGCCAAACCCTAACTTGATTCTTGTTAAATAATCATGTTCATGTATTTACATATTATTTGTGCTATATATTGTCTTGTTATCATGTCCATGAAGTATAAAAGTGAGCAAAACAAGTTATTGTTATTGATTGTTACAACAAGTTACTAAAACAAGTAAACTAGTGACTTTCTTGGTAAGACCTGATCAAAATGGTAAAAATATGATATTTGATCATTACATATTACAGTAGAGGACTTAACAAGGAAACCATAGCAATTTGAACCACCTAAAACGAGTATACGAGTCAAAAGTTACGCCCATTTGAAGTTACCAAAGATTTCCGGCAAAACTGCCTAAACCTTACTGAATCGCATTCTGACTTTTTGAAAGTCCCACTTCTGGTCTGATTCATCAAAAAGTTAAAACACGAAAGTTGTCCGGAACGACGTTTTCGTTCAGGAATAAAGAGGCTCGAGCCTTGAAAACACTTTCTAAGTAAGATATTTCACAATTTCTTAACAGCTATTTACATATAATAAGTCACTAAGTTATGGTTATACTTTAAAAGGAACAAGAGTTATTATGACCTATAAACAAGACCACCACCATGGCTAGAGCCAAGGTTGTGTCTCATGACCTTGGAACAAGGACCAAAGGTCATGGCTAGGCCATGACGAAATGACCATACCAACTTACATAGGCGTAAACATGAAACAATGAATTAGACGATAACTTGAACAAGCAATTTGGATCTACTTCACTTAAAAAGGAACCATGAGATTTTACCAAGAGAAAATGGTCATTCAAGACTTATGAAACTACCCCTAATAACAATCTTCATGTACTAATAAACTTTCCTAAGTTTATTCAAATATCGGACATGTAACTTTTCAGATCAAAACTTATACTTTATCAACTACTACAATAGTAGGGAGCCTCATGTGAGGAGTTCATTATGTAAGCCGTCGAGTTGAGTTGTGGATTTACGAGTTAAAGTGTCCTGGCTCCTCGAACGCTTACTAACATGACTTCTGAATTATGTCGGCCCGAACGGTAGTAAACGATATACAAAACATACATGTTTCATGAATCTTTCTTTCAAAGACTTACAATATACATCATACCACATCATGGACTTAGATGCAAGATATATATATATATATAGGCACTCCGTTATATTACTCAAATCCTAAGTCGCGACATTCTATTATAGGTTGCTCGTAGAAACCTACACGATCCAACCATCACCTTCATTACTTGCTATACAACTTAAGGTGAGTTCATAGCCCCACTTTACATTACTTCATTGTTTTACAAACCCTTGGGGGGAATACATGCTATTTTTAACCGAGCACAATGTTTTTAAATTGTATGCTTGCCTGATTGTTTTATTATCACTAAGTACCATCCTTGCCAAACCGAGATCCCATATTATGAACCATTTAATCACTTGCGAGGGTTACTTGCAAGTGAGCGCGAATATTGTGAATAGGCCTATTGGGATTGACGAATCCCATTTGTATTGACTAAGTTCAAACAAATGCATTAATATTTGAGACATTAGGTATGACGGCAAAGTACCTACCGGGATAACTCCGCCGATTGATATTGGTACACGTTAACGTTTTGGTGTCATAAGCTTAGTATTTGATAATAACTGTTCCGGGCGTGTAACAACGTGGCCCATATTTGTTTTCCAAACATTGGTGTGAGTCTATAGCTCACACTACCAATATATTGTGTTCAAACATTAAACAAACTCTATAAATATCACTCAACCTTTGTGTTGACCTCTCAAGCATGTATTTCAGGTTCATGACGATCAAGGATGGCACGGAAGGGCACGGATACTCAAGAGGGCTATAAATTTTATTATCATTCAAAAACTCCTTTATTATACATTGTAAACATGGAACCATTTGGGACCTCATTTTGTAACCTCTGATATTTATACAATTTGAATGATAAATCTCTTAAAACGACTCAATTGGAGTTCGTTTTCTATTATTGTGACTATTGTGCCGTCAAGTAACACCCAGTTTGAATTCCGCTGCATCCATGAATTGGGGGTGTTACAGATTGGTATCAGAGACATGGTTATAGAGAAACGGGTCTAATTGAGACCTAAACTATAACTACACATACAAGCAAAAACATTTTATAGCCTTCCGCTCTCCGTGTCTTCCATCCTCCAGACGATTATGGACTTAGTAAGCATGTTATGCTTCACAAACATATAAGTATATTGATATATACACACTAAGCATTCTATGCTACATGAACACATATAAGTATATTGATATATACACACTAAGCATTCTATGCTACATGAACACATATAAGTATATTGATATATACACACTAAGCATTTTATGCTACATGAACACATATAAGTATATTGATATATACACACTAGGCATTTTATGCTACATGAACACATATAAGTATATTGATATATACACACTAGGCATTTTATGCTACATGAACATATTAGTATATTGATATATAAACTCGGTTTATTTTCAATCATTGATCTAAACAATGGACTAAACATATCTGTGTATGCCTATTCTAAGGCATTTCGACACAGCCACACTCTCCCAATCATGTTCCTACTCCAACATTATATGTCCAAGACATTGTAACTGATTACAATGGTCTCATTCATTTTCCAAGACATTGTGAGATACAATGGTCTCATTCATTTTTCAAGACATTGTGAGATACAATGGCCTCATTCATTTTCCAAGACATTGTGAGATGCAATGGTCTCATTCATTTTCCAAGACATTGTATGATACAATGGTCTTAATCATTTCTCAAATGTTTTGAGTCACACAATGACCTAACCTACTTCCCAGACATTGTGAATTGCACAATGGTCTAACCTACTTCCGAGACATTGTGTTTTGTGCAAATGGTCTCTAGAATTATTCCATCACATCATCAATATCATTTCTTATGATATCAAAAACCCGTCACAATCTATCGATTTCAAAACAAGAAATATGAGATTTCTAAAGGACAAACTAATCCATCATCGACAAAAGCTGAACTTTCTCTACATTCATCAAAGTTTTCTTATGAAACCTTCAGTATTAAAAGTTCGTGATCCTGGCCAAGTATGTTCTATTTTAGAACTACTTAAAACTTCCTTTCCATACGTATCTACCCTTACTACCTTCTATGCAATGGAATATGAAAACATACGTTACAAGTCTTGTATGGACGGGACTTGCAACTTAAGGGTTTGACATCGCCTTTGTTTAGTGGACAGTTTCCCGAAAGCAACAGACATATCAAAAGTATACCTAGTTTAGGTATTTGAAAATTTTATCGAACCTTGGCTAAATATAGACTAGTCACCTATATTTAACCTAGGGACAGTGGAATATAGTCTGACTAACTATATTCGACTTAGAATTTTCAAATACTGAGAGTAGTTGTACTAGGGTTATGTTTAGGTTGATTTCCTACATGAACTCGATAAAACCACCAGAATACATTAAAACAATCTAGAGACACGATAATGTCTTACCACTCAGCGAAATCTTAACACCTTATTTGTGTTACCTAATTTCATTCTTGAAATTTTTCATTTATGAGATAATCCGAACGACTATCTTTGGATAGTTATCAATTCTTTTCTTCATCCCGTAGAAGTACCATCCTGTTTAGGATACCATTCCGTCATAAACTTTTAAAAATCTCTTAAGATTTTTAAAGCAAACTCAACATCGATACCTAAGAGTATTAATGTTAAGCATACACTACACACTTTTGTTCATTAACATATCACATCATTATCTTCACAACCGTTACAAACACAAGCTCATTAACAGATCTTGATGCACTTTTAAAGCTCAAATCATCCTTAGTTACACCACAAACACCCTTATCAGCTTTACAAGATTGAATATTCATCTTGTACCTTTGGAACACCAGTATCATCTCGTAATACACTACCTTGTAACTCACCGGCTAAGTATGAATGTTGTGTCGGGAATTCTTGAGTAGGATGATTTATAATGTCCTTATTTGAATGTATTGGGATGCCTTTTCATTTAAATAAAGAAATTATAAATCATCGAACCATACGTTTATATTCCTTTAGTTACATTGTTTGGGATGCCTCTCTATGTAAATAAAGAATTATAAACAAGTGGGCTTAATTATATCCGAAATAACATAAGTATGAAGTCAACCTACATTACATTGCTCGGGTATGGCATGATACCTACATTTTATTCGCCACAAGAAATCCTATCTTTTCATCGACATTGCTTCAAACCATGACATAAACACTAGGTACAACAACCGATTACCTACTAGGCTATGATTGCAACGACTATCCCAATTTCCATTAGTACGAGGTTTACACTTTGGTTTTCATAATGATAGTGCAATAACAAACAAACTCGTTGCGAGTCCATGTAACCATATGCATGTGCAGTCGTACCAAACTCATTACGGGGCCATGTAGCCATATGCATGGGCAGTCATACCAAACTTATTGTGAAGCCATGTAGCCATATGCATGGGCAGCCGTACAATTCAAACAGGACTTGGTCCAACCACATGTTCAACGCTTATTCCATGATTCGATTCTTATATCAATTGCTATTGATACTTGACAACTATATCAAATTCTATTTTGATATTCAACTACTATATCAATTCCTATTAATACTCGATTGCTATATCAATTTCCTTTGATATTCGACTATTATATGAATCTCTATTGATATTCAACTATGTTATCAATTTCTATTGACACACCGTATTCTGAGACAAATCAAACTATATCACTGGTAATTCAAGACTCGAGTCCTCATAAGTAACCACACCTTTTCATCAACACCACTCCAACATATGATATACACAGAACTTCGGGACGAAGTTCCCCGTAAGGGGTAGAGACTGTAACAATTCGCATTTTCAGGTTAATTAATTTTTCCCGGAAAATTTCACTATTCACTTTTACTATTCATTTTTCCCGAAAGTTGATTTTTATTTGATATTCTCGAGTGATAAATCATTTCCATGGCAAATTAAATGTTTGACATTCGTCAGATCATTTTCGTGAAAGTTATTAAGGAATTACACGTTTTAGGGTAAAACGTCATTCAGAAATTCTACGCACGACGAAATTCGATCCCGTCAGGTGACCCCACATCGGAAAAATGTTTGACACACTCATGATTTATTTGAGAATTAATCGTGACTGAGAAAAACATGACCAAAGACTTCCCAGCAGGTCACCCAAGCCTGTACTACTCTCGCATGAGCACGCTTAACCGTTTGGGCGATTAACCGTTAGACCACAAAACGCGTTTCTAAGAAGATTTGAGTTTTCAACTTATTAGAAAAAGTCAACATATTCTTTCCCTCCTCCATTGACCAAAAATCATCCCTTGATGTTATAAGTCATTTCGTGATTTTTAGGCTTACGGTTTGATGTCTAAAAGACATTTAATACCAACCGACACTAGACTGAGCCCAGTCTAGACATTATAAGTCATTTTAAATCATTTTTATCACATTAGAAAAGTAACATTTTACTTTTCTCAATGTTACGCAATATTCGTACGTTTTACGTATTACGCGTTTTAGACCCGTGTTTCCAGTTTTTAGCAGGGTTTTAGCACCCGATGGAACCTACCACTCATTTTATATTTTATTATGGAGTATTATGACATGTTTAACAATACTTTCAAATTCCATAATTTTACGACACCCGGTTTTACGTTTTGAGGCTTAATCATTTACGGTTGGCAATTCCCGGAGTCAAGTTTCATCCTAATACTTAGGATAATAACAAGCAAAGTCCACCCTTGCTCTCCAAGCCTCATGAACCGCCTCTAGGAGGGGGGATTCACACTATGTGGCTCAATCTCATGCTAGGAGGCCTTAGATGAGAACATGTGTAGAACTTGGTGAACAAGTGTTGACAAGTCAAAGGAAGTAACCTCCTTAAGACCCTATATAAGCCCCCTCTCCCCCTTCTTGTGCCGTGCATCCCCAAACCCCATAACCATTCCATCCTTTGCTCATTTCCTTCCAATTTCTTGCAAGATTCAAGTGCTTCTTCAAGGTTGAAACTCTAGTTAGGTTATCATTCACCAAAACTCTTCCAATCCCTAATATACTTGGTGATTTCTCTTGAGTTTAAATCCACTCAATTCACCTCAACCTTCATCATCCATCTTTCAAGATCACAAGGGTAGAAAGATTGCATGAGGTGAAAAAGGGTTGAAGCAAGTCTATCAAAGTCCTATCCTTACATGTTAACTTCCTTTCATCTTTGAAAGCCAAAAGTTGTGAGCCAAACCCTAACTTGATTCTTGTTAAATAATCATGTTCATGTATTTACATATTATTTGTGCTATATATTGTCTTGTTATCATGTCCATGAAGTATAAAAGTGAGCAAAACAAGTTATTGTTATTGATTGTTACAACAAGTTACTAAAACAAGTAAACTAGTGACTTTCTTGGTAAGACCTGATCAAAATGGTAAAAATATGATATTTGATCATTACATATTACAGTAGAGGACTTAACAAGGAAACCATAGCAATTTGAACCACCTAAAACGAGTATACGAGTCAAAAGTTACGCCCATTTGAAGTTACCAAAGATTTCCGGCAAAACTGCCTAAACCTTACTGAATCGCATTCTGACTTTTTGAAAGTCCCACTTCTGGTCTGATTCATCAAAAAGTTAAAACACGAAAGTTGTCCGGAACGACGTTTTCGTTCAGGAATAAAGAGGCTCGAGCCTTGAAAACACTTTCTAAGTAAGATATTTCACAATTTCTTAACAGCTATTTACATATAATAAGTCACTAAGTTATGGTTATACTTTAAAAGGAACAAGAGTTATTATGACCTATAAACAAGACCACCACCATGGCTAGAGCCAAGGTTGTGTCTCATGACCTTGGAACAAGGACCAAAGGTCATGGCTAGGCCATGACGAAATGACCATACCAACTTACATAGGCGTAAACATGAAACAATGAATTAGACGATAACTTGAACAAGCAATTTGGATCTACTTCACTTAAAAAGGAACCATGAGATTTTACCAAGAGAAAATGGTCATTCAAGACTTATGAAACTACCCCTAATAACAATCTTCATGTACTAATAAACTTTCCTAAGTTTATTCAAATATCGGACATGTAACTTTTCAGATCAAAACTTATACTTTATCAACTACTACAATAGTAGGGAGCCTCATGTGAGGAGTTCATTATGTAAGCCGTCGAGTTGAGTTGTGGATTTACGAGTTAAAGTGTCCTGGCTCCTCGAACGCTTACTAACATGACTTCTGAATTATGTCGGCCCGAACGGTAGTAAACGATATACAAAACATACATGTTTCATGAATCTTTCTTTCAAAGACTTACAATATACATCATACCACATCATGGACTTAGATGCAAGATATATATATATATATATATAGGCACTCCGTTATATTACTCAAATCCTAAGTCGCGACATTCTATTATAGGTTGCTCGTAGAAACCTACACGATCCAACCATCACCTTCATTACTTGCTATACAACTTAAGGTGAGTTCATAGCCCCACTTTACATTACTTCATTGTTTTACAAACCCTTGGGGGGAATACATGCTATTTTTAACCGAGCACAATGTTTTTAAATTGTATGCTTGCCTGATTGTTTTATTATCACTAAGTACCATCCTTGCCAAACCGAGATCCCATATTATGAACCATTTAATCACTTGCGAGGGTTACTTGCAAGTGAGCGCGAATATTGTGAATAGGCCTATTGGGATTGACGAATCCCATTTGTATTGACTAAGTTCAAACAAATGCATTAATATTTGAGACATTAGGTATGACGGCAAAGTACCTACCGGGATAACTCCGCCGATTGATATTGGTACACGTTAACGTTTTGGTGTCATAAGCTTAGTATTTGATAATAACTGTTCCGGGCGTGTAACAACGTGGCCCATATTTGTTTTCCAAACATTGGTGTGAGTCTATAGCTCACACTACCAATATATTGTGTTCAAACATTAAACAAACTCTATGAATATCACTCAACCTTTGTGTTGAACTCTCAAGCATGTATTTCAGGTTCATGACGATCAAGGATGGCACGGAAGGGCACGGATACTCAAGAGGGCTATAAATTTTATTATCATTCAAAAACTCCTTTATTATACATTGTAAACATGGAACCATTTGGGACCTCATTTTGTAACCTCTGATATTTATACAATTTGAATGATAAATCTCTTAAAACGACTCAATTGGAGTTCGTTTTCTATTATTGTGACTATTGTGCCGTCAAGTAACACCCAGTTTGAATTCCGCTGCATCCATGAATTGGGGGTGTTACAGAGTTTAATATGATTAAGGTTTTATTTGCAATATTATTATTATAAACTTATGGTGTTAAAAAGATAAAACATAACGGAATTAGAAACTATTTTATATTATTAGTAAACTTTAAAATGTGTTTTGCTAATATCATGAGTGTTAAATTAAAGTTTAAGAGTTATTTTGCATTATTATTAAGCTGAGATGATTTTAAAAATCACAGGTGTTTAAATCAAAATTTTACAGGTTTAGGGTATGTTTTTGGGGCTAGAGCTGGGGCTGGGGCTGAGTCTTGGTCAGAGGTTTTTTTTATAAGCCGATGAAACTTATTTTTTTTATAATGTTGTTTGGCGAATTTGTTGGAGCTGAAACTTATTAATATAAAATCACATAAAATACATCAAATTAAATTGACATATATTTACAGCTGTTACGTACGTGATAGCTCTTTATATTTTTAAGGGTATTTAAATAATTTAACTAGCTATAAGCCCCATTTTATGGGCTTGAACTTATTGAGGCTTACGATTTATTTTATAAGCCATAAGCCTCCATAAGCCTGTGTGACAAACGAGACTTATTTTATTAGCCAACTTATTTTAAAAGCCTAAACCCCAATAAGCCCCCTATAAGCCCTCGCCAAACATAGCCTTAGAGGTTAGTTTGTGTTACTATTAAACTCAAATGAGGATTTTTTTTTTTTTTTTTTTTTTTTTTTTTTTTTTTGAAAGTTTTATAATATAAATCTTAAAGAATTTAGGATCTGGTGAAGAAAAAAAAAATGAGAAGAATAAAAAAGTTTCTAGCAACACATTTTAAATAAAAGAGAATTTTAAAATGAAATATATCTATTTTGTAAGTGCATCTAACATGTGGTGATTGTGGTTTTTTCTCACTCTTCTCATTTAAATTTTTATTCACATATGATCCCAACTCTATGAGTTATTTTATGTTAGCGACAAACTTAAAGGATTATAAAATATGGATATGAACTCATCATGGGCCGTGCTTAGCACGGCCATAAAGATTTCCTAATCTACTTATATTATACAAAGAACCCAAAAAATAACTGTAGACTATCAAGAGAAGGCCACATAACCCTCAAACAGTTAGTCACTATTTGCCATCTTTATGTATATCCATCTCTTCTTTTTTTATTTCATTGAGAAGCCACATTATTTTGTCAAGTTCATTATTTTCACCATTTTTCTCTCTCATAGAAGCTAAAACAACTGCTTCTTTACCTATTTTTCTCAAGTTCATCACTTGTGCCTTCAAATCTGTACTTGCAAATTCCTTCCAATTTCTTCATCATAGACAATTCACATTCCATGTTAAGGCTATTTTCTCTTTAATATAATTTTGTCATTGTGGTTTTATGATGGCTTTACTGTTCTTCTTTTATGCAAACTTCTTTTAAATGGTTTTTTTTTGGGGTTTGTGTGCTTTTGCAGGACGAGTTGAAGGCATCTAAGAGACATTGAAGACGATCTAAAATTTCTAAATTTATCTCCAGCTTCTTTACGCCAAGAACTTCTCCAAAAGATTATATTGTTGTTGCAGGATTTGTTCCGATATATTTTACTTTCATTTTTTTTTTTTGGTTTCAGGTTTCACATATTTGAACGAAGAAGATGACGGCCACCATTAAAAGGAGCGTTTTGTACCTGCTCATTTTATCAATACACATGTATGTCTCAGTTTATATTTTTATTATGTATGTTTAAGAAGTTGCCATTGTTTTGTAGTGATGAGCCAATTGTTGAAAATTTCCGAAACACTAAATTTTTGAAAGACGATCATATATTGTTTAATTGTGTTAGGGATAACAAAGGCTTAGTGGCATTTTGTACGTCTTTTGTTTATGTTTTTCTTTAATTTGGTTTATGTATAATCATTAGTGGTTGTAAAGTATCTTATATTTATTTAGATTTTAGAGTATGGTTTTTTGTTAGAATTATTCATCCCATGTGTCTTAGTGGATGGCGGATGATGTGCGAGAAGTTGAGATCATCTATGTTACCAGAATTTATTATGGGTTTTTTTTTTTTTTTTTTTTTTTTTTACAAAAAATCAATTGCGTGTCTATTAAATCTTGTAAAATTGAAATTATCAACCATAAGTTTAGTTATAATTTTTTTTTTCCATATGTTAAATTGTTCCATGAAGCTACCAAAACATTCATTAAGGTTGATGCATCTTACATTAAAATTTATTTGATTGTAAAAGTTAAGATATTTGACACTTTGACACGTTTTTCAAATGAATTGTTTAATGTATGTATGTTTACGCTCAAACACCTATGGTTAGGTCTTGGTTGGGTCATGGCGTTTGGTAAGAGGCTATGTGCACGTTATCAGATGTCATATGACGTGGCCTTGGACAGTTGGACATGCAAATCAGCCACCATATTAGATGTTTAAAAGCCTAAAATATTCAACTATTTTGTAGGGAACATTAATGGCACACATTTTGTGGAATGGAAAATGCATTTAGGGTGCGTTTGGTATGCTGTGAGGAATGACAATGGGTATGAGTTTGATAGTAGTGGTAGGTCCCTCAACTATGAAAGATCCATTCCCCCTCAAGAGTTGTATATGGAGTATGGAATATATTAGACTTTCATAGTCATAGTTGTGGGCTCAGCATTCTAAACAAACACAAACTATCACTTTCATAGTGATAGTTTGATTCCCATAGGTGGAAACCAAACGCACCCTTAGTTTATTCGTTTATTGAAATTGTGGGTTCAATATTTTAGTGTTGCAACTAAGGTGAAGTGCTAAAGTTTTTAACCATTCAAGTCATGTATTATTAACCAAGTTCAAGTTCTAAATTAAAGAAATGTACGTAGTATTTGTTTTGAGTGTTCGTCACTGTATTAATTAAGGGTAGTGTAAAAAAAAATACAAAGTCGTTTCTCAAGAATTTAATGAAAATTATATTTTTTTTTCTCAAGAATTTAATAAAACTTTAACTCTTTTGAAAGAGAAGAACAACTAAAGTAAAAAAAAAAAAAAAAAAAAAAAAAGTACGGGAGGATTGATTATTGAATGGACATAATTTTACCAAATTGTACTACTACTATCAAAACAAGCATGGTGGAATAGTGGTAAAAGGATGGTGGAATAGGAGTAAATGGTGAAATAGTGGATGGGTCATGGAAGTGGGACTATGAGGGGATGATCGTCAAATGGGTCAAGAAAGCATGTTTGCATAGTAAAACAATTATAGTAGAACTGTATAGGGGATGCATGTCTTTGTGTCATTATCAAATAAAAAGAATAAGAAATTTAAGGATATGCAAATTACTTTATTTAAAAATAATAATCTTATGCAAAAGATATTATTTCATGCCGGCATATAATACATAACAATAAAATAAATACTTTACTGGTACAAATTGCCAATACTATATATATATATATATATATATATATATATATATATAACGCAATTAATTAAATACTTGAAACACTTTGATAGGATCATAGATTCACATAAATAATACTCTCTCCGTCTTAAAGTAATGTATTCAAACAAAAAACACTTGATTCAAGAAAAAATAATAATTATTTGTTTTTCTCTCTTACTTTTTGTATGTAATTATGTAAAGCTTTGACTTAAGTTTGTAATTCTTAGTATCATTAGGTGAAAATTTGTAAACTTGCTACAGTATTTACAATTATATTTGGAAGGAGATAATAATTTTGAGAAGAAAAAAAAAGATTGTTAATATGAGACGAAAAGAGTTGAAAGTTTCTAGAATTGCAGCGTTCAACACATGCTAAAGTTTATTAACTTTATTTAAATATCTAACCTCTTAAAAAATAACATTTCAACAATTTTGGGCCGTGCTTAGCACGGCCAAAAAGATTACCTAGTATATATACAAGTAGAACTAATATTACTGTGGACTCCCAAGAAAACGACACGTAGGATGTTTGTCCATCTACAAAAATTACACATCAGCTCAAAATAAGCACACTGTTGACTCTTCTCGTTAAATACTCACTCAAACCCAATGTTTTCAAACCCGGGTTGACCCGGCCGGGTCAACCGGTTGGACCGGTACCTGGTCAAAAAACGGGTCAAAATAACCCGGGTTTCTAAAACTGGGTCGACCGGTTAGACCCGCCGGGTTTTGAGTGACCCGGGTCAACCCGGGTTTTGAAACCCGGCCGGGTTTTGATTTTTTTTTGACTATTTTTTTTTTTTTTTTATTTTCCATTGTTAAGGTGCTATTTTTGTTTGATATGACTTTCTTATGGTGTAGATCCACTTATATTTGTGATTAGTTTCCATTTATTAGATTGAATTCGGGTTCTGATATCCAAAGTGCTTAGCATGATTAGGAGTTTAGGACCCCTGTGCTTGAACCGTAAGGTTCTTTGCTCTTTTTTCACTGCAGAGTAGTGTTTGGAGTTTGGACATTAAACTTTAGACAATAGAAATTAATTTTTGGAAATGTGCATAAAACCGGGTCTAACCGGGTTGACCCGGCGGTCGAACCGGTGACCCGGTGACTCGGCCGGGTCGATCCCAAACCCGGGTTTCAAAACATTGCTCAAACCTTTCATTTTCCATACAACTCACTCTCACCTTCGTGCTTTGTATCAACCTTATTTTGCAAGCTATTTTTTTTCCTACTCCATTTATTATCTACACCTTCAACTAAATTATGTAACTAACATCTGCTTTGGTTTGTTGTTTTTGTTTTTGTATCTGCAGCTCGATTTCTTCTTTTTTCCATGCATTTCACTCTCTAACATGTTGGTACTTTCTCTCACTCTCTCACCCTTAATTATGTTGCAACTGTGCCTAGAATATGTAAATTACATCTCGTTTGCTTTTTTGTTTCTGTATTTACGGCACAAACAACTAGCCGGTGAGTTTGAGAAGGTTGAGTGGCTGGAGCTAAAAAGGAGTTGGGTGCTGGTATTGTTGACGGAGGGTCATGAAGCAAACCAACAAGTGATAGAGGTAGATGGAAGTAGTAACAAAAAAAGAAGTTGGGTGCTGGTGCTGGCTGGTATCATCATAGTCATACTCATCTTCACGCTCATGACCACCACCAAAAAGATTTGCTGATTCGTCGAACGTGTTAAGAACCTCATCCTCATCACTATCAGAAACCACAACCTGACCCACCTTAGAAAATGGGTTAGCCCTCTTAGTGATAGAGGTAGACGGAATAGGATGACCAGCATCATCGACAGGAGTAGCTTTTCCATCGATCAGTAGCTTTTCAAGCTTACTAATTTTCTCAACAATAGGAGTAGAACCAACTTCCATTGTTCCCATAGAATCACTCACAAACGGTTGTTGCATATCACTCACAAGAGGGACTTGTGATGTAGTACCAGTCTTAACCGACTCATCCTTATTAACTTCCATTGTACTGCCATCATCCACATCCATGTTAGTAACAACCTTAGGAATACCAAAACCATCTGTATCATCCATATTAAGAGCGTCAAACTGATTAGAAGTAGTGATCTTGGTTCCACTCGTACTAGCCACATCAGAAGCCTTATTATTATTTCCATCCACCTTCATTGGTCCAGGAGGGTTCTTTTTGGGTTGGTAATGAAATTGCTTACCCACAACAGGTTTAGTAAAGCCTCCTTTACCCTGATTTGTAGAACCACCTTGTTTACCTTTCTTTTTGTTATTGACAACCGTGAAACCATCATTAACTGGCTTAATAGGTTGAACTGGAGGAACAACAACTTTCGGACAATCAATAATAGTATGACCAAAAACCTTACACTTATCACAACGCGGAGGTTTCCATTCATATTCAACCCGAATCTTCTCAATAGTCGAACCCGTACCATCAAGTAAAGGTATCTCAACAGTAATGCTATCCCTAAGCACCTCATCCGACTTTACTTCAATCATGCATCTAGCAAAGCTACTACGGCCTCACGATTCCTTGCACATTTGGCTGGTAAAAGCATCTAACCTTTTGGGCGTCCCAATCAAAGTAGCAGGAAGACTAAGCCCGTCATCCGAAAACATAGCTAAAGGAACATCATGGAATTTAACCCACACCGGAATGTTAGTTAAATCCTCTTTAAGCAAGTTTGTGTTCAATGTCCATGGTTTAAGAATAATAGGAACATTACGAATCAACCAAGGACCATTATCAAGAACATCATCGACACCTTTCTTCGAGTTAAACTTGAAGAAAAAAAACCCCTTAGCATTCATCATAACCTTTTGTAAACCATACTTAGATCACGCATTGCGAACATAATAATCAACAACAGGAAAAGCAAGACGTTGACCAAGGAAGTATCCGTAGAGAGTATTCTCAAACATCATGTTCACCTCTTCCACTACTTTCAACGGGACTGAAAGGTCAACATCATCCTTCTTTTTGCTGCATTCTAACCTCCGAAAATTAGACCGTTTCTGGGATTCATTAGAAGCAACACCCACATAAGAAACCGACTTAACTTCATTACCACTAGTAGTATCAACCTTAGGTGCATTAGGATCAGAAGTAACACTCTGATTCATATTCTCATTAGTCCCATACAACTGGGATTGCATAGCCACATTAAAACTCGTAGGATGAGTTTTAGTACCATTCGAATTAGACTGAAGCCCAAGACCACTCGAATTGTTCAACTCAGAAGATGAAGCCATATTAGCAATATCACTGTTAATTTTATTCATTGCTTCATCAAATTTGTTATACACATTAGCAATTAATTGCTCCACATTAGGCTGTTTTGAACCATGAGAGGACTCATCCAAAACAACCTTATCGTTACCCTCGTTCACATTATCAGCCAAATCATCAACATCAACCATTGGAACACTAACATCCTTCTTACCAAGCTTAGGACTCAAAAAACCCCTTTCCATCTCTCACCACTACGTTACCAAATCAAACGGAATACAAACCAATATTCCAGCAGCATGCGATACCAAAAAAAAGAGAAAGAAATCCTAATCTTAACGATTAGGGTTTATAACAATATGATTCAAGAATTTAACCTCCCATCATAATTACAGTCGACCAGTTCAAGATAAGAGTTAATGAAGAATGATCGATTGCAATAAAACCAAAACAGAACCGACTACAGAAAAGTCGATTAAAGATCCCAAGCGAAACCCTACGTAGCGATCCAAAAAATCGACCAAAAACTTGTTCAAATCACAACAAATCTGGACTAGAATCAATAAACACGAATGCCAATCAATAACTAGGACAAATTGAAGCAAAGAGGACAAAGGTTTAAGGTGGAATCGATTGGAACGATTAGAATTGGTTAGGGTTTAAAAAATCGCCCCTAGAGAGAATTGGTTAGGGTTTTTTAAATGGGTAGAAGGAAGTTGTTGATGACTTGACTAGAATTTGAATTAATATTGTATTTGAACTAGGTAGGGTGAGGCCATGCCTATGAGAGTCAACATATGAGGATGATGTATCGTGGATATATCAATCAACGAATATAACTTTTACCTTATTAAGAAAAAGCATGGTTCATGCTTGTAGACTATATACTGTAGGGGATGGGAGAATTTGGGTGAGCTATATATAGTCCTCTCAAATTAAAAGTGAAATTGGTGAAAAGTGAAATTGGTGAGATGTGATAGACTAACAGTGGAAAAAAGGATACTGTATGAAAAGTATGTTGTTGTGGTAAATGTGGTGAGATGTGATAGTGGAATAAATGATATGAAAAGTATGGTGTTGTGGTAAATGTGGATTATTCTTATTCTAGGATCATATCATGCAACAAATAAAGTTTACATTATATCAAGTTTTGTATAGTTTGAACCAAAAGAAAAATAGACTAGAAAGTAACGTTTGTTTTACTTCATGTTGTTGTAATTGTGTAATTATTTCTTTAAACTACCCAATAATATAAATTCTTAAAAGGCTCTATTTTATAAATAGATGTTCTATTTTTTTAACCATGATTTTAACTTTTGGCCAATTAATCCAAGAGGAGTGATACATCCACTCAAATTCATCCACAAAAGAATCCCACACGCTGAGGTGGCGCCGTATGATTGGTTTTTTGTGGGATCCACTCTCACAAAAAACCAATCATCCAGCGCCACCTCAGCGTGTGAGATTCTTTTGTGGATGAATTTGAGTGGATGTAGCAAAATTCTTAATCCAAATGGGTTTGAATACACACTGCCACACGTATTCAAACATGTAATATGAATAACTTGTGTGCATGACATGAGATTTTACGTATATCTTGAATACCAAATATAAGATTTGACCGATTTCATTTAGACATTTTTCCGACCATAAAAACCGAACATGAAACTATCTTATCTATTCTATCTATTCACTAAATCAAGATAATTGAGGAGTAAGTGTCACAATTTTAGACATAACAACTAGGCTTTTTTCTGACGTGGTTGCTTCCCCATTAATTTCTCACCACAACTTCATTAATTCAAAAAACAAACCACGTTTCTTAAACTGTAACTGCTTTCAGAAGTATTTTTGATCACTCTCAAATCCCAAGAGGTTAATATGTTGATAAGTACCTTCTGATTTAGGATCAACTACAATTGGATTACCATTAATGTTTCTTGAGCTTTTATTGTTGAGTCCAGTGATTAAACATCGGTTTGGGTAAGTTTTAACATTTTAGCTTTTCACTTTTGTTTTGTTAATTGTCAAATATCCTTTTTTATTCTATCATCTAACATCTCATCAGCTATTTGTTAATTTGCTGAATAGTAAATCAGTCGGTTTTTATATATATCAGGTGTTTGACGAAATGTCTAATTGAACTCAAAAAAGTTTAAATTTTCGTTGTTAACAGTATGTTTACAATTCTTCTTCTTTGGATGGTCGTCAATATGGCTTTTATGGTACAAGGATACATGATGTGAGTATCTTTTTATCTTTAACTCCAAGAACCATATATATTTCTTATTGTCATCTGTGTATTGCTTCTAATGTGTGCAATATAATCTTGCTTTCTAAGTAATCCTTCTTAAGATAGGATGTATCTGTTCAAGGTTCTTCCATGTGAACCGGTTTTTGAATATATATATATATATATATATATATATATATATATATATATATATATATATATATATATATATATATATATATATATATATATATATTGCCTATTGGCAAACCAAATACATGAATGCTCATCTATTTAGCTTGTGGCAGCTTCATTAGAATGCTATTAAGTTTATGTTTAAGAATCTCTAACCAAATTAGCAACATTAGTGTTTGCCGTCATTAGTTAACTTGAGTCAGAAGTGGTTTAGTTAGGCCAACCAAATTGGTCTGTCTCTTAATCTTATTAGATTTAGTGGTCAACTCCTTCGAGTTACAATTTGCTATAAAAGTTTGTGAACGATAAATATTAAAGAGCAAGTATTTGAAAAAACCACTACCACTTTAGTAGTTATTTGCAGACCCGTTCACTATAACTATGATAATTATGCTTTCAAGAACAAACTAATCCGTGAGTTGCACCTTCATAGTTCGCTTACCGTGTATAGAATTCTTAGTCCATTTAATTGGACAGTGTCCGACTTAATATGTTTTTAGAGTAGTACGAGCTGCAGTGATTTATATGATAGCAAGTTTTTGCAGTATGGTCTGTACTTTTGTGGAAAACTTCTATTATATGTCAAACAGTTTGGAAGCTTCAATTTGCACGCCTAATGGTTATATTGAAACAATACAACTTTCATTGCCATTTGTGTATATTGAGGGTGATTGCTTATGATGTATGCATAATATATCTTGCTTTCGTAAGTATATAGTAGGTAGTTTGAACTTTTTATATAACGTATTTGTGGATGATTTTAAGTTTTTAACTGTTTCACCCATTTTCTATTCAAGCAATTTTTTATGTAATATATATAGTCGGTGAGGCCACGTACATCTGAGTCAACTACATCCGTTTACGGAATGGACCCATTGATATATTTATTACTTTTTCTCATTTTTAGCTATTTAGGAATTTCCACTATGTATATTTTTGTTTGATGAATTATATCTCTAATTCAAAAAGTTATAAAGCTCTTATTGTCTCTGGTCTTTTGGTCAAGCATTGTCATAAGAATTTTATGTTTTCTAAAGTTACAATATTTTCTTATTTTATGCTAATATAATATTATTCCATTTGAATTTGTTATCTATAATTTGTTGGTAGGCAATCAATGTCATGATCATTTTCTCATCTTCTAAAAGTCCGACTCAAGACCTGAAGCTCACAACTGCATCGACAATAACAACTCGTAAGTTTACTATTCTGCCAATACCAATGCATGCATATGTTGGCAAGTTTACTATTCATGCAGTTCATAAAACTGTAAAAAGCTATTAATATATAAACGGGTCGATTCGGGTTATATTTACTCTTTAACGGGTTAAATTGGTAAATTCATTATATTAGCTCGTAAGGCAACAAAAGAAAATTTTCCAGTGGATTGAAATGGAAAAACAATCATAAATTTGAAGTTATATAACGATGGATGTTGGTAGTATCTTTAATTTATAAGTTATTTACTTTAGTTACTTTTTAGGTTGTAATTCCGATTCATATGTAGGTTATAGCAATGCATGTTGGTAGGAATAAAATTACATGCGTTGGTTCTTATTATTCCATCAGATCATATCCCTTTCAAAAAGACCAGAAACAACTTATGCAATTTGATTTTGGAAAGTCAAAAAGATTTTTTCTAAACTCCATTGTTACATTTTTGTCTAGCAGCTGTGAAATGCTCATAGTTGCTTACTTTGATATGCATTATGGATATATATGAAACAGGGGTAGCAACTCGAGTTATTTTAGCAGCTGCGAAATGCTCATAGTTGCTTACTTTGATATGCATTTATGGATATATATGAAATAAGGGTAGCAACTCGAGTTATTTATGTGCTGTTTTTGTAATATGGCATTGCAAGATTTAGCTGGATCTTTGCTTGACTGGTGCACTATGATAAAATAGGTACAAAGAAGGTAAATGATGATAACGCTGTAGTTGAAAGTAGTGTATTCCCGGGTAATAATTACGGATTGAACTCTGTAAATGATTTCCTGCGGCCATGTATCGAATGGAAAAAAGCTTTGTCATGTAGTTCACGAAGTATCTTCCTGTTGGCTACTTGGCTACTGTGATTATGAACATATTGGTATCTAAGATATAGGCTAATACTCTATTTGAGTCTTGTACATTTACTATTTCTCTAGGTTACTATATTGATAATGTAGATAAATGAATGAATTTTAATTTTATCTATAGCCAATAGTTGACCTGTTCATTTATTTGATTGTGTAGGTTAATTTGACACTGCACATGCTGCTGCAAGGTAACTTCTTTTATACTCTTTTCTTACCATGTACCATCATGCAAATCATCCATATTATCTTGATATATATATTTTATTGTAGTGCATATCTTCATGGTTTTTAAAAAGAAAAGTAGTTCATGTTCAGTGATGAATAATAACCTGAATTGACCCATTCATCGGTAAATGGGTCAAAATTGCCATATCTAAATATTTGGTTGTAGCTCAATGTTGGATTTGGTTGGTGTTTATTTATTGACAGTAATGTAAACCTGAAGCCAACAACCTCTCCAACCCCGACACCAAATGGATACCAAAAGACACCATCTTATCCATCTGCAACAAGAAGCTACTACAGCTGTTGATACTATTACAAAGATTGAAGATGGAAGTTGTCAACCAGGATCCTCCAGATTGGTACATCCACCAGGTCACGTTACTATGTGTAAGTTACCATAGTTCTTATCTTCCTTTTGATTAGTTTATCACAGTTCTTATCTTCCTTTTGATTTTACTTTCTTTCGGTGAACAATGATTTTTCTACCAGGACTAATTTAAAAAAATAATAATAATAAATAAATAAATAATAAAAATTAAAAATAAATAAATAAATAAAATAAAATAAAGAAACACTTTAGCCAATTTTTATCTTAAATAACCAATATTTTTTAAAGGCTAGAGAAAATTATCAAAGCATCAGAACTTCTAATTTAAGGCAACCAGATTATTATGATGACATGGCAGATGCTGTGTACATAATTTTTGACCATGTTGAATTTTGTTGTTGCCTTTGAAAGGTGTTATCTTAGGTTACCTTTTATTACCTGCAAAGGTAACCAATCCAAAATCGATGGACCTGATAGAATTTTCATACATACTCTCTATCGAGTATGAGAAAGCATCTTTCCAGCGAGCTTGATTAATATAGGATAAATTTTCAAATCTATGCTTGGGATTCCTATTTGGCTATTTGTAAATTAAACAATAAAACTAGCGTTATTCCTTCTAAGTCTGTAGTGGTCTTCCAATAGCCTTTTTGCAGCTTTACTTTCAATTTTTTATGGATAAAACACACAAAAGCTTTTGAAGTTGGCCCCTTAAGTTAACTACAAACAATATGCAGCCACTTGATAGAAAAAGGACTAGGAGTATAGGCATTTTAACAGTAGTTCGATATTGTTGTATGGTTTGGAGAGCAACGAGTTGGCTGCATGTATTGCTAAGACATCCCTATGATTGTTATCCGAATACATAAAACTCAAAACCATTTCTCGCTTGGCTGATATCACAACGCGTGGGTACCATGATAGTGTATATTTATATAGTAATATGAGGGCTTAATTTAATGAAACACATGTTTTAAGTAACCGATTAGCAAAGCTTAACTATTCCTAAAGCCAAATGTAAAATCCAAAGATGTTGCTAAAACACTTGGATTAATAGGGCATGTTTTTTTTAATGATAATTTATTCTAAACAAACTAACAATGAAACACAACAAAACAAGAAATGTTGATGATTGAATTCCCCCGTAGGTTCTTATGTGTACTTAACACATTGGCGCTTACATGTGCAGGCCCTTTCAATATTAAATATGCTAATTCCAGTTTCGAGAAAAATCTGATCCTTGAGTTGGGCCCTCAAAGTTAGAACAAAGGTGCTTGATATTCACCATGTTTGTTGACTTAACGTGTGTATAGTGCTAAATAGTTCTTTTGGTTATGTATTATGATTCTTATACTCATTTTGGATCATTTTTCTCAGGTTATACGTAATTAGTATGTTATTGTGGTCCATGTATGTTCAACTTCTCCTCATCGTTCGTACTGAGGTAGTGAGGTATTCTTAGAATACACCCTCCATCTTTTATATATCAAAATCTACTGAAATCTAAACAAAAACACAGATGCATCTGTACCTAACTAGAATAGCTGTAAGCCAAATGCTCAAAATCTACTGTAATGCAGTAAATCACTTTATACCTTTTTATTTCAAAATTTTAGATAATTTATTTTGAAATGCTGGATTTTATAAACAGAGAATCCCAAATTCGGGACCTCACAAACCAAAGGGTAAGCTATACAATGGATCCAAAAGGCCAAAAAGCCACAAACCATGAAACTAAACTAACCAAAAATTTAGATTATTGTTGAAAATATATAAGATTTATAATCATATTTGACACAATGTTAATGTAAAACGAAATAAGAAGACATTCTTTGGTAGAAAAAGTTTCAGAGTAACCCAACCCAATTTGACCTGCTTCAATGCCTATTTTCCACCTCTGAAATAATCAGTTTGGAAATTCAAAATTTTCTTCTACCGTTGTCATGTCCTGATTAAATCTTGCTTCCATTTTTTCTTTGTTTGTACATCAGATTATAGGATGGATGAGTGGTTAGTGGTAAGCACTTAGCATGCTTTAATTCAGGTACTATCAATAAGTTTTTATATCTCTTTATCTATGTAGAATGTTTATAATCAGGGTGTTTGGTTTCATCATTTTTCTTCTCTTTATCTTTTTTATATATTTCATATGGGATTAACAATTTTTGGTTGGAGAATGGACCATTTAATAGGTGTACAATGGATGTTTTGTGGATGATATTCGGAGCATCAACACTTCTGGTACACTAACCTTCCTATGGATGATGATATTATGCTTACATTTAGCCTCTTTTTATCAGCCACTGCCACAAAGATAAGTATATAATTAACCAAAATTAATTAGTCAACAAATTTTTAACATCCGTGATAACCAGAAGCAGAATCCGCTCATTGGATTTGCGACTTGAAGTAGCAATAATTAGTTAATCCAAATACCCCCTCTATATCTAAATGTTTTTATTTATTGGTAGATAATTAACCACAAGTCGCATGGAAAAGTACTTTACTTGAAAACAGATTTTTGCTAATCATTACCATGAGGTCGTGCCCAAGTTCCACAGTAAACACCTGATTGAAGAGCTTATGATTATAGATTTCAGTGAAAATAGCTTCATTCTTTTTTAGAAAGTTAATTGTCTATTGTGAAACTAAGTTACCTTCATTATTTCTTATGGTATAAACCATACTAATTGGTATATTGTGGAACTAAATTCCCTTACTATTATGATTATCAATTTGACCAACACTATATCTACATGTCGTTGCATTTGTAAACGGTGTGCCATTTGGAATGTAAAGCTTTGAAAATTCGAGTGATGTGATAATATCACTGCTTTGAAAATTCGAGTGATGTGATAATATCATATATCAGTGATACTGTCATATATCAGGATGATTTTTTCTATTGATTATTTGAATATTAAAATGATGATTGGAATGTTTTTTTATGCATTAACTGAACTTTATGATATTTTTTTGCGTGTAAAATCCGTTCATGTTCAATATCTAAGTTATTGTTGTGATATCGTCATTTATAAACGTATTGTCTATAAAAATAGCGGGCGTCTCAAAAACGACAACAGAAAATCTCATGGATCTTTCCATTACCGTGAAGAACATGACAAGTGATGATGGTAGAAAATGTGATATCCAAGTTTTTTACGCATATTGTTTGTTTAATAAGAAAAGGGAACTTTTCTCTAATCCATCCTCACTTTTTACCATTCAAATTGGGTTATGTGGTATATGTATATTAGGGCTATTATCAAATGTCATAGCTAATTCTATATTGGTGTTTTGTTTTTACACTTTTTACTTGCATTGAATTGAAACGTTGAAAACCACGAATAATGGATTGTAATAATGATTTACTATATTTTGGGTATTATCAGATGTCAAGGTTATTTTAGTCGGTTGTAACTTTTAGTATTTTAGTTTGTAATATGACTTCATGCAGCATCTTGGGGTGTTTAGGAGAATGCAACATATTGGGGTGTTTTGGAGAAGGGTCGGAAACGGTCATAATGATATATCGGTTAAGCGTGCATCGAATTAAACACCCTCCCTTCTCAGGTACCTTGAACGGAGAATACAACATAACAACCGCAACGTAATATGTTTACCCCACTTTTACAGCACTCTAATTTTCAAATTTTAACATTGCATATGGTTTTACTCAATACATTTGGCATGTACTGAACATTTTTTTTTTTTTTTTTTTTTTAAATCATTGATGTAGATCATGATTACACCGTATGGTACACAACATGTATACTGTCAACAAGTTAAAATTTAATGTGCTGGTGGTTAAATTTTGGTCTTCGTTTAAATGTGGTGTGTAACAAAGAAGTAACTAACAATAGTGCACATCTTTTATATCAAGCTTTATTTAATATGAACTGTAATTTTATTTGCAATACATGTTATACATTCTTTTAATTCTTTACTTGATACATATCAAAAATCAAGTGAGCTCCCATGTAAGCTTATACTAGACAACATATTCAAAGGGTTGAAGAAATTACCAAGTGTCGACCAGTTTTCTCGTTGCTTTCGTCTTTTTGGTTTGTTAGACCGCCGGAAATGAGAAGCGTATGATCTACTCAAAAAAGTTATGAAAATTAGAGTTAGAACCGTTATGTATTAGAAAACTACAAATTACATCGTCTTATTCTTTTATGACTCATTTAACATTAGCCGCCTGAAAGTGTGTGCATGGTGCTATGATTTGTGTATATTGAATCTTAAATATAATTTAACAACTTTCAATAAGCTATTAAGAAAACCGTCTATCGGACGGGTAGAGACCTAGTTACCTAGTATCTTACTATTATTATACTACATAAGAAAGGCCTTTTCAATTTGAAGAAGACACGTAAGCCCTTCTAAAAAAGCCACCTGTATCGAGTGAGGCCATCTAAAAAAGCCACGTGGATCACTATGTTTATGTAGATTGAAAATTTGGAGCCTATAACACTCATCCTCCTTGATTCAACTGCCACCATCTCCACAACTATTTTGCTTTAAACTTCATTTTCTCTCAATCCTATGGTAAATCATTCTATCTTTCTTACGGAGTATGATTTTTCTACATTTGTTTTTTGATTTCCATCTATTTATTCTTGAAGTTCCCCTCACATTTTTTTTGGTGAATATCAAAACTATCGAATGTTTGGTATTTTATTTTGTTATACTTGCAGTGATATATGAAGATGACGATGTTTCTTTGTCAACAACAATTCAAGGTACGTACAACGTATGTACTCTTCTCGATCTGTCTAACTTAATTTTACTTCATTTTTTCTCCAAAAATTATAACCCACCATCTTTCGCAAAGCTACATCGCTCTCTTATATTTTTTTACCAGTGCATTCTTTATCCCATCAACTTCTTCGCTTCACCAAACCACAATCACTAAATAAAGATGACGATGTGGTGGTGGTATAAGCAGGTAATTAAAGGTTATATTCATTATTCTTTTATTGTTATATTGGTGGGTTACTGGTTTTACTTTTCCAACTTTCTTTGTTTTTTGATATGATATTTGGAGATTTTGATGATGATCAGTACAGGCTGCCAGGTTGGGAATGCTGGTGACTGGTGACTGAATTAGGAAAGACACTGAAGAGGGAAAAAAAAAGAGGAACATGATAATGTACAGAGATTTAGAGTTATATTTTCTTTCATTTTTTTACTGGTATTTTAGAAGAATAATATACACCATAATTTGTACCTTTTTCTTAACATATACTGATTTTCATATTATTTTAATAAATATTCAATAATTTATGCTATTTTTTATGCAAGCTAACGGATATAGACTTTTGAAGAAGCTAAAATTTATACGTGTTCTTAAATTTATATAAATAATAAATTACAGTAGTTTCATAAACGAATAGTTTGACACTTACCGACTAAAGAAAAACAAATTTTAGATTAGTTCTATTGTTTTTGTTGATCATAAGAAGTAACGAGATATGTGAAATAGAAAGATTGAGTACTGTAGAACAAAGATTGAGTACTGTCATCTGCAGTTCAAAATCTTTTCTACTAAACCAAAGAGATTTGTCATGTGGGACAATCAGTATGGGACTACTACAGCTACATGTCCCTTTAGGGAAGGTCTAAAGGATGGCGAGGAGTGTTGAGTGAGATTAGTTGATTTTTTTTTTTTTTTTTTGAAACACAATAATATGTACAAATCACAAATGTCTATGCTACTCTAAGAGTTTAAACATTACTTTTTTGTAGTAGCTTAAAAAGAATATTACTCTTGCATAGAAGTGACCATATTTTTTTTATTTAAGTTGGTAACCATATGTGCTTTGTTAATATATTAATGTTATCACTGGTTCCAACGTTAAATTCATTGCGAAATCCTACTTTTGTAGAAATAATGTACATGTCAACTTTAGGAAAACACTTTATATATGCTTGTAAAGTGTAAAATATGTTACAAGCAAACTTAGCAAATGAAAAAGAAAATAATGTAACAAGTAAAGTGAAAGATAATAAAAGGGAGGTGATTCGCACATAATTTTTTTTTTTTTTTTTTTTTTTTTTTTTATTTTTTTTTTATTATTATTATTTCACCACATTTAGTGCATCATAATATTGTACTGTGTGCTCTTTGTGCATTACAGTATTGTACAAAATGATGAAATAATATAAAAGAAATGATGTGCGAGTCACTCCTATAATTAAAACTCTAAATACTAGGTTAACCGCGTAACCTCAACTTTTAGATAAAAGAATTGGAAACGCTATGATTTTGTGGTGGAAAAAAACATCTTAAAGTTTAAAATAGACTTTAGGGGAATATGTTATTATTATTATTATTATTATTATTATTATTATTATTAAACATCACTTCATTAGAAAATTATAGAATTTATAAGAAATTAGTTGGGAGCCGAGATACTAACTGGGCCCTCACTCATCTAGCTATACCAAAGCTAATTTTATTAAAAATGTCAAGCATAATAAGTACAAAATAATAAATAATCAAGAATATGGTCAAGAAAGCATGGTGTTCACTAGACAACGTGCAACACGCCAACAGTCCAACACTACGCGAATACAAGCATGTAGAAAATATAAAGGGAAACTGTTGTGATGTTGTAAGAGTGTATATAGCTTAGTAAGTGTGCTACACTTTTCCCCCCTCAGAAAATCACGCATTGTAAACAGTTCCCATTCACAATTGAGCACAATTAGGTTGTTTGATTGACAGGTTTGTGGTGTTAGTTGGGTGCGTGATGTTGGTTTTTGTGGGGTACAATTATGTTTAGGTGGAGTATGTTTGGGTGGTGACGGGTGAAGTTGATTATCTTATTAGACCATGTTGGTTATGATGTTAGTGGTGGAGTGAAAATGGGATGTTGCGTTGAGTTATCGATGTTGATATTGGTCGCCACTACACCCCGCCTAGGCAATCTCGAAAATATCAAATGTAAAATTCATGGGCCGTGCTTAGCACGGCCTGATACATTACCTAGTATATATATAAAGACACCTCAAAATACTGTGGAAGTCTAAGAAAATGCCACGTAAGCCACTTTGGAGTTCTAAAAAATTGGCACGTAAGAGAGCTTCAAAGTGAGGACATTGGCTTTGTATACATAGGAGTTTTCATCTTTCTTTGACTAATATTAACAAAAAATGTTCTCTCTCTAAGGGGGGTGGCAACGTGATCGGTATGGGATCGGGAAGCATCGACAAGGCTCGGCAAAACGTTGCCTGTTGCTCGGCATGTGAAAATCGGTATGGGTTCCGGCATTTGTTACCGATTCGGTAATCACAATTTGCGTTTAATGTTGTGACCGTTGCAAGGTTACCGTTTGGGTCTTTTGTTTTTTTGAGACGTTTTCAAAAAAAAAAAAAAAAAAAAAAAAAAAAAAAAAAACTTTAAATACCCACCATTTTCCTTTTTATTTTCACATCTAAACTAACATCAAAACACACATACAAGTTACAATTCTAATAACCATGTCATCATCGGGTTCATCCTCAAATAACATAATTATTCCCCCCGACTCATCCGAAGAATGGTTATCCGGTAGTACAATCGAAACCTTTTTAGCCGAGTACGAAGCTATTGAAGACACGGCAAGCTCTACCTTCATCCGTGGTTATGTAAAACGTTTTCGTGATAAAGCTTTAGAAAATTTAATGAAAGACTATTTCGTTGAACAACCAAAGTTTAACGAAGATGTTTTTCGTGATCGTTTTCGTATGAGTAAAAGATTGTTTTTAAGAATTGTAAATGACATTGAAGCGCAATTCGAATGGTTTCAAGAAAGTCAAGACGCGTTTTCAAAGATTAGTTTCACGCCGTTACAAAAATGCACATCGGCAATACGACAACTCGCAACGGGTGAACCTCCGGATAGATTCGATGACTATTTAAACATGGCACGAAGAACTTCAGGTTATTATTAATTTTTTTTATTCGTTATTAATTTTTTATAATTTGTTATTTATTATTTTTAGTCGTTGTTATTAATTTTTTTTAAATGTTTATTTGTACAATAATATTTCGTTAATTTTTTTAAATATTTTTGTTTTTTTTATAAAATAATATTTTGTTATTTTTTTTCGTTATTTTTTTATAAAATAATATTTCCTTTTTTTATAGGTGAATGTCTTGATAATTTTTGTGATGCGATTATAAAGTTATACGGCCGAGAGTTCTTACGTAGGCCGACAACCCATAACATTGCTCGGTTATTCGAGGTACATGAAGAAAAACATCACATTCCTGGAATGCTTGGTAGCATTGATTGTACACATTTCACTTGGCGAAATTGTCCTAAATATTTGAAAGGCCAATATAAGAGAGGTGATCACCAATACCCAACTATTATGCTTGAAGCGACGGCTTCATATGATTTGTGGATTTGGCATTCGTTTTTTGGTCCGCCCGGCTCAAACAACGATATCAATGTTTTGAATCAGTCTCCATTATATCTTATCGAGCGAAATGGTACGGCGCCAAACAGTTCTTTTTATTTACGTGAACGTCTCTACAAATGTGGATATTATCTTTCCGATGGAATCTATCCTAAATATTCAACTTTTGTTAAAGCATATCCGTATCCAACTGACCCGAAGGAAAAGAAGTTCAAGAAACTACAAGAGTCTGCAAGAAAGGATGTCGAGCGAGCTTTTGGTCGTTTGAAGGGAAAATGGTTTATTCTCAGTCGTCCTCTATGACCTATGACCGTCGCAAAGATTCGACAAATTGTTTATACGTGTATTATATTGGGCAATATGATTTTAAAAGACGATGGTGTGGCAATATCACCGGTTCATATAATGGATCAGCCGGTCACGCCAGTTTATGACGATAGTGTGCTAGAAGAGTTACTCGACGAAGATATTCATAACCGTCTTCAATATGATCTTACGGAGCACGTAGCGGCGCAAGACTTACCATACCTCGATGACTAGTGATTTCCTATTTTTAATTTTTTGTTTTGTTTTTATTTTCCTAAGTGTTATGTAACTTTTATTTCAATTATTAATGAAATTTGATGTTTTTAATTTAATTGTTAAATATAATTATGAGTAATAAAAAAAAAACACAATGTTTAGGCAAGGATTATGCAACATTGCCACTAAACATACATCATTAGGCATCATTAGGCATAAAAGTAGTTGACAATGTTCTATTGGCTAATTATAATTATGGTTTAGGTATCATTAGGCAACATTGCCACCCCCTAACCTCGTCACTTTCCCCATTTTCTCTCTAAACCTTTCACAATCCACCATTTTGTTTATACCTACATCACTTGGCTATCTCTTCTTCTTCTTTTTTTCTCTTTACTTGATCTTTCTATACTAACAATGTTTCTCTTTTTTTCTTTTTTCTTTTGCAGGAAAAGTAGAGATGGCCATCTAAGAATACTCAATATGATGACTTCCTGTGACGTAGACAACAACGGTAGCCGTCCTCATTTTTTTTAGGTAGACATGGAGGTATTATCTTCACAAGTTATTCTTGAGATTTTGAGGTTTCTATGACATCATACACAAAATATTGTTGTGTTTTTGTAGATTTTGGTGATGATATGAACATGTTGCTTTATGAAATATTTTAGTAAGGTTTTGAACATATATATGTCTTTTATGTGTTTCTATAGGAAAAATTCAAGAGCAAATATGTTTTTTTAGCAGATGAGGCTGACATCTAAAAAAGATATTTAAATTGTATCTTTATGCAACCAAATATATTTATATATGCTTAATATCTACTGTAATTATTATTGCAAGAGAAGAATGAGTGAAGATTGATAGATACACTTTAGATGGTCTCATGGTTTTCAAAACCGAACGACGAACCAGATTTTTAAAACGACTTACGGTGTTTCCATATGTGCAACTTAACCTGTTCAACTGGTCGGTTCCGACCAAACGGCTCTTTCTCGGTTCAACTGCCGGTCCGGCCCTATAACTCCCAAGTTTCATATAAATATTAAAGCCTTGGTTTGACATGTTGAAGTATAATCATTCTTATTGTTATTGTTAATTTTTGGCAGTATATATCTAATGTTTATAATTGTTTTAGTTTTGTGCTTATGGATGAAGAAGTATTTTAAGGTTGAATAGTGCTAAAACTGAAAATCGTCTTAATTTGAATCCTTCACATGTGTTTTGAAATTGGATAATGGGATTGTTGGTGATTTCATGTGGTTATGTCTTAAACAATAGGGTGGGTAGTAGGGTTGCTACTTGCTTTTGTAGCATAGGGGTACCTATTTGATATTGTAAAGATTTGAACTATTCATGAAATCTTTTTACACATGATATTGAAGACACGATGAAAAAGTTTAATAATAATAAAAAAATACGGAGGTGTGGTGAGTTGGGTAGGAGCATGGGGCAAAAAAGTTTAATACGTAGTAATATTAAAAAAGTTGGTTGTGCCATACACAAGTTAAATACACAAGTGAAATAAATTGGTGTACTATTTATGGCTTTATGCTATATAATTCTTTATTTATAATGATGAAGTATAATAAAGTCAAAAATTAAAATATTAATGAGGACTGACAAATTGACAAATAAAAGACATAAAGGTGTGGTGAGTTATTTTTATTTATTTATTATTATTATTTTTTTTTTGGAAGACGACTTTCAATTATTATTAGGTACGCACCCACCTAGTCGGCAGGCCCTCATCCACCACATACCCAGATTATGTTTCTGAACCGGGTCCACGCTGGCGCAGTGGGGATTAAACGGCTTCCGCCCGAAAACCGTACCGCTTCCACACGAGTAAACTCGTTGGAGAAACGGTCGGATGAAAACCGGGGCCGGCTCGGATTCGAACCTCCGCAACTAATGGCTCAAAGGTTCTCCTCTTCATTGCCTAATATCATTAGAGCTTGTGGTCCCCACGTGAGGACTTCCCGGTCGGTCACCCAAACCGGTACTACTCTCACCTGGGCTTGCTTAACTGAATAAGCTTTACCCAATGGACCACAAGCCCCATGATAAAGGTGTGGTGAGTTGGAGGTAGGAGCATGGGGCAAAAAGATTGTATAGAAGAGTAGGATTTATCCATCGACTATTTCCATCTTCATTATCTTTCTACAATTCTACTTGTCAAATTTTTTTTTATTTTTTTATTTTTTTTATTTTTATTATTATTTTTTTAAATCACTTGGTAAGATGATCTCTTAATTAGGCCATTCGCATTGATTTATATAAACGAAAAAGACGTTTACAAATTTGTATATTATAGTGAGCATTTATATAAAGATTGTGTGTCATGAAGATGTATGAAATATTAATTTTTTTCATAACTTAATTCATCTGATTATGTGGGATATTTATATAACTTTAAATATTTATACATGGTGGAGATAATTTTATAAAACAAAAAAAATATTTTTTTAAATGTTGATTTTCAAATCAATTGTGATATTCAAGGTACTTAAAAATAGCATTTACATTATTTCAACAATTTACATTTTAGTTTTTCTTTTTTATTATTTGTAGCCAATTAGAATAAAATGAAAGATGTCTGGGCCATGCTTTAGCACGGCCAAAATTCCTACCTAGTATATATATATATATATATATATATATATATATATATATATATATATATATATATAAATGAAAACGGATAAAAACATAAAAAAATAGATGAAAACATAAAAGAATAGACGAAAACGAATAAAAGTGTATGAACACGGATACAAACATATGAAAACGTGAGAAAAATGAAAGAAATTGATAAAAACATGAGAAAAATGAATGAAAACGTATAAAAACGGACGAAGACCGATAAAAACCTATGAAAACATGAGAAAAACGGACGAAAAAGGATAAAAACGTATTAATAGTCAATGAGGACTAACAATGCAAATATTTTAACTCAATGAGGACTAACGATGCACATGATTTAACTCAATAGTCAATGAGGACTAACGATACAAATATTTTAACGTAAGCATAGTCAATGAGGACTAATGATGCAAATATTTTAACTCAATAAGGACTAATGATGCAAATATTTTAACTCAATAGTCAATGAGGACTAACGATGCAAATATTTTAACTTAATGAGGACTAACGATGCAAATATTTTAACTCTTGAGCTACATGGACCTTTTATGTAATTGTTTCAAGGACGAATGGTGTAATTGTTTTGAGCCACATGGACGATTCATGTAAATTTATGTAATTAACTCCATGTCACGTCAGATTCATGTATATAATATGAAGATTAAGAAAGTTCGTGTATACAATAGGAAAATTAAGAAAGTTCGTGTATACAATAAGAAAAAAAAAAAGTTCGTAGCATAAAATAGTAAAAGGTGGCAAGTTGAATGTATTTTTAGACAATTTTCCCTATATTATCTATAGATACACCATACCCCATATTTTTATACACACTTTCTCATTCTATCTTTATATTTACTCTGTTTCTATCATCTTTTATACAAAATGTCTCAAAAAATCAAAAACAAAATCCTAAAAAACGTCGACCACCAAAAGTTCAAACACCCAATCCAAATATCCGTCTATCCTTCACCACCAAGTGGCAAACCATATAGAACTAATATCTAGAACTAAGCAAATGAAGACCAAAAAAATTTGGTGAGCTATATTTACTGCTGAGTGCCTATTATAGAGGTTGGCACAAAATCTGGCTTACCTATAACACAAAATACCTGTGCTCTAAACCATTACAAATAGCGATACACATCCACCGCTGCTAGACATAAGACAACGTATTTGATTAATTTGTGCCAATGGCGGAGAATGTTTCTGCAACCAGAAAGTCCAGGTGGTCGCTAGCAGGAACCACAGCTCTTGTAACTGGTGGTACACGTGGAATTGGATATGCTGTGGTGGAGGAATTAGCAGAGTTAGGTGCTTCGGTTCACACCTGCTCTCGCAACGAGGCTGAGCTCAACAATATGCTGCAACAGTGGTCCACAAAGGGCTTTGATGTCACAGGTTCGGTTTGTGATGTAGCTATTCGTTCCCAACGCCAACAGCTTCTAGAGACAGTTTCGTCTCATTTTAATGGCAAACTCAACATTTTAGTAAGTTGTTACTTTGGAGATCCATGTAAACTGAATGAGATTATGTGCCCTGTTTCAAGATAAAAGTTTACAGGATGAGCATATATTTATATATTGTTAGCATAGGAACTTAGGAAGTATCGTATGCTTTTGTCTTTTCTTAAGTCTTTTCGTTTTCAAGATTAATATCTGTCGAAAATTTTAGTTTTTAAGTACAACATATACCATTTAGATTACAAAGCATTGTTGGGCATCTTATTCACAACAGGGGTATACCGTACATCCGTATATGGTGCTTGTTGTTATTTTAGCAGGTTACGCCATGACACCACCTATTACAAATGTCGGACGTTCTTTATTTTCATAATTCTTATGTCACTCTCGAACATGTTATTTTGGTTCTGGGCTTCACTAAAGTATTTGCTTTCTTCTCTTATATACATTAGAATGAAAACTTTACAACCGTTTGCCAACTTTTAGTATACATTCTATAAAAGTGTGCGCATCCTTATATTTTTTGATAGGTGAATAATGTTGGGACATACATAAAGAAACCGACAATTGAGTTTACTGCAGAGGAATACTCTATGATCATGGCTACAAACTTAGAATCCTGTTACCACATATCTCAACTTGCACAGCCTCTTTTAAAGGCTTCTGGATCTGGAAGCATTGTGTTTATTTCCTCAGTTGCAGGTCTACTTAACGCATTTGCTGGATCGCTTTACTCAGCCACTAAAGGTATTAATTTATGGTTGCATGATTCTCTTTAGTCAATATATACAAATTAAAAGTGATATAATTAATGTTAGTTTTTCGGTTTATAGGAGCAATTAATCAGCTTACAAGAAATTTAGCTTGTGAATGGGCCAACGACAACATTCGGAGCAACTGCGTAGCACCATGGATCATTAAAACCTCACTTAGTGGAGATGTATTATACCAACTTCTTTTTTTCTACTTATAAGGTTAAGGTTTCCTTATTCTCATACAATAGAGCTCAACAAGAAATGTTTGTATTGTGCAGATAACTGAAAACACAGAATTAGTTGATAGTATGTCATCTAGAACTCCTATGAGGCGCCCTGGAGAAGCAAATGAAGTTTCATCATTGGTGGCATTCCTTTGCTTACCTGCTGCTTCATACATTACGGGCCAAACCATAGCTGTCGATGGAGGGTTTATAGTTAATGGTTTTGAGTAAGTGTGATTTTTCGTTTCAAGGGGGTTCCTCTTAGGAATTCTTGCTAGCATGATGTTTTATTATGCAATAATGTATTATTTGATGATAGTTTTATTATGAGCAGGATTGGTTCAATAGTGTTGCGAGCCGATACCCATTAGGGTTTACTATATTTCATCATTCAAAAGCTTTATCATTCAAAGTTTTGCTAGTGTATTCATAAATTTATTGAGTAACATTCAACTCACACTTGACCAATTTATGGGAGGGAGGGAGTATTGAGTAACATTCAACTCACACTTGACCAATTTATGGAGAGAGAGAGAGAGAGAGAGAGAGAGAGAGAGAGAGAGAGAGAGAGAGAGTGAAAATAATGGCTTTAAAGTTAATTAACGAATGATGATGAACGGGTCCATATGCTGGCTTTTTATAATTGAATTCATATTCGTTGAATTGTAATGAACGAAACATTGTGGTGGTTGATAAAGAATCTCTTTTTGAAAAGTTTGGTGAATGATTGAAGATATATCGTTTGTAATCTGGTGATGGATGATGATATATGAATTGTAAATTGATAGTAAATGGATAGGTGATCTGCTATTCAGAAACGAGTCTTCGTTTCAACAGACAAGTGATATTTCAATCTCAACTTAAAACTCGGAGGTTTTAATCTTCAAAACACACACTTTATTTCATGAGGTTTAACCTCTATTTATACAAGAGGAGATAGGTGTAAAGGTTACAACCTACGTCATTGCTTAACTAATACTACACTAATAATTATTACCTAACGCACTAACGTGCATTATTATAGGTGGCCGACAGGCCTTACATTATTAGCCTTTACATTATTACTTAAAAACAAACTACATCACACCACACTAAAGAAAAAGTTGAAAAAGTAAAGATAGTGGATAAACAGGTGGAGCATTCACATGTCTTCAATAATGCTTGATTTTTCGTCTTTTCTTTTTTGTCTGCTCGTGTCTTCGTCTTCATTCCTGCATTTGTGCATTTGAACAGTGATCACACATATGTTTTGATACGTAGTATAATCTTTGACATAGTGCAATTTTGAAATCTTCAGGTAGAGCTGAGAGTGGCCCGGTGAATTTTTCAAATGGTTGTTCAAAGTCTTCTAAGGTTCTTAATTGTGCGTCGTCAATCACTCCCTTGGAGAAGTTTGAGTAGATCAACATGCTTTTGCTGTAATGATTGAGTTTAATGTCTGACTTCTGCTTTGTTCCTGTTCCTAGTTTTGAGGATGCAAAAAATACTCCGGCAAGAGCATCTACCAAATTTTTAGTGGATGGTGTTGCTGGTGGTGAATCATCTTGCTCCTTCTTGTCTGGATAATGATCAGGATTGCTGACTCCTAATTCTGCTAACGTAATCGATGGCACTAAAAGTTTGTGATTGTTGCTGTCGAAAATTGGATAGCTTGAGTGTAACTTAAAATACAATGATCTGCCTTTGGCGAAATGAGTATCGTACGCCTTAATGATGCTTTGTATTTTTGATGGAAATTGCTGAAATTCTCGTATACTTGTTCCGTCTGTGTAAATCGTGTCTACTAGTCCATGAACAAAGTATTCATGAATGTCTGTTTGTGCTGCTCCTGGTACGAATATTACTTTTGGTCCTACTGGTATGTCGCTTGGATAGAATGACTTGGTAGCTTGGACTTCATTATAGTGTATGACACTATCCCAAAGTCTTTGAAATTTCTCAACTTTCTTCATTTCTTCTCTTTCTTTTGTAGTTGGAATTTTTTTGATTAAATCGATTGGATTCATTTTATGCGATCCTTCTCGTAGTCTTTCTTGAAATCCTTGATTTAAAGAGATAAATCTCTTCGACCTTTGATCTTCTTCTTTTGTAACTGTCTTGTATGCTTCCTTTAATGCTTGCTGTGCTTCTTCTTGTAAAGTGTAACTTTTGTGACTGACACTTTGTCCCATGATGTGTGGACTTGCAAGTGCCCAATCTGAGTAGATGCCTTTGAATGGTCCATTAAAGATAACGTACCATTTCTTCTTTCCAATGCTTGATTTCTGAACTATTTCTTCAACATCTTCTTCTATTTTTATGAATTCGGCTTTGGATGATGGTAAACCTGATGTTTGGGTTTTTGAAGTGGATGGCTTTGATTTCACTGGAGTGGATGGTTTTGATGGTGAAGGTGTGGATTTTGTGGTTGATTCTGAATTATCATTTTGGGCTAAATATTCCACTGTGTTGGCTAGTTTCTCTTCTTCTTGTCTGATAATGGCTAGTTGTTTTTCTAAAGAGATACGTTGTTCTCTTTTTTGTTGTAATTGATGTCTAGCTGATTTCAGTAATCCTTCCATTCTCTGGTGAGGGTATCTGCAAAAGTGTTATTGTTGCTTTTGATGTATTTGATGTATGGATGGAATTGGTGTAACTGTAGTTGCCAACGGATTAGTCGACCTCTACAATAGTCTTCTTGTAATTTGTATCTCCAGAATCCTGTTACATATTTTGAGTCTGTTCGTAACTCAAATCTTGTTTGTAAAAGATCAATTTTCCATTTTTTCAAAGTTTTTAGACACGCAAGTGTCTCTTTTTCATGAGTACTATAATTTTGCTCAGTTTCTGAAAATGTTCCAGAAATATATTTGCATAATTTAGAATCGTATTTTTCTGTTTTTAAAACAGATTCTGTCTGTAATAGTCTTTGATCAGATTGAGGAATTTGACTTCCATCAATACTTTGTATTTTTGATAGATTAGATTGAAGGATTGGAATTCCATCAATGTCTAATCCTAGTAACTCTTTCCCATTCTGAATTGCTTTCATACATCCTGCCCATGTGTCGTCGGATGCATCTGTTTCAATAATCAAAAAATCTTTTGTTTCCGGGTTATATAATTCCGGTAAACATTGTACATTAGCTTTAATATTTTGTACAAGTTGGGTGTCAGATGGTGTCCATTCCCAACGGATTTTTTCAGAAATTTTCTTTTGTAAAACCCTTCTTTCTTTTGCTAAATTTTTCAAAAATCCTTGTAGATTATTACCCATAAAATGTTGATAAATTGATCTATTCATAATCACTAGAATAATCACTAGTATCTGTATATGCATATATTTCTATATCTGAATCGATATCTGAATCTTCTAAAGGTTCGTATCCAAGACTATATGCTATCTTTAATACTTCTGTTTCTTTCTTTTCTCCTTTTTTTGGACATTTATTGGCATAATGACCTTCTTCGTCACATAGCCAACATTTGCAATCTTTCTTATTAGATGGACAATATTTTGAATCATCTTGCTTTTTATATTTTTGGCGATGTTGTTTTCGGTTTCTAAAATAATTTTTCTAGAATTCTTTTTATAAAAATTTCTATACTTTGGATTATATATCTTTTTCTTCCATACTTTTTTCTGTTTTTTATATGGTTTTTGCGAACATCCATAATTACCTACTTTGTCGGATTGTCTTTCACAACAAAGTTTAATTCGTGCTTTTTTTTTAGCTATTTCTTGTAAACATTGTTTTCTAACCCACGCTTTTACAGTGGTAATTCGGGCTCCTAGGGTGTCTTCTATTATTTTAGTATTATCTTGCAGTATTGTTGCGTATGAATTTTTTAGCTGTTGCTATAGATTCAGGGAGTTTATTAAAAAATATTTCTAAAGCTGATTTTTGCCTTGTAGTATCTAACTTGTAATATTGATCTTAAAATTCACATATGAATGAATTTAAATAACACATGTTACATATCTTAAGATTAATTATTCTCCAATATGCATGTTCTCTAAATGCTTCATTTGATTCTTCTTTTCCTAAAATTCTTCCTGTGAATTCTTGTACTATACATGCCACAATATTTTTAAAGGTTATTATTGCGTCAGTTGTTGCTATCCTTGATAATTCTAGTTCATTTATAGATTCTAAAAATCTATAAACATTTCCTGATGTCTTGTGTATTATAAAATTGAGTAAATCTCGTGGTTGTAATCCTCTTAATTCTTCGGTTAACTGTATTTGAGTACTCAACCTATTACTCCAATCTTGTATCTTATCATCTATTTCTGTTTCACAATCAATATTTAAAATTTCATCATTCATTCTTGTTATTGGTATTTTTGGTATATATTGAGGAGGTATACGTTCCCATTTACCTTTCTTATTTCTAATCATTCCTTGTTGATATAAATATCTCTCTGTAGGTGTTGGAGGACTATAATTAAATTGTCTTTGAAAATCTTCGTCTATATAAGATTTTTTTCTTTTTTGTGCAAAATTATAATTTGTATACGAACTATCTCCTGGATATTTATATTGATTTTCATATGGATTTTCGTCTGAACTATAATCTTGAACTATATCTGCATCTTCTTCATTTACTTCGGATGGTATATCTAATGATGCCATTAGTTTTGTGAGGGTTTCAATTTGTTCTTCAAGATTTTCCATTATGCTATTCGTATTGGTGGTTCAATTTTAAGAGTTGATTTTTTCAATAATGTCTCTTTTATTTTTGTAGCAGTAGTATCTTTATCTTGCTCTCGAGTATCAATTATATTTGATAGTTGTTCAATTATATTTATTTGACTTTGTTCCAAATTTTCAAATTCCTCTGTCTTTTTGTTTAATAATATTTATATAGTATTTATCTTTTCTTGCATTGTTTTAGATAATTCTGGTAGTTGTCTAAGTATTAAGAAACTTAATGTTTCAATTATATTATTAAGTGTTGAGCTTAATATATCTATTTTGTCTCCAATAGATTGCTTTGTATCGTCATTATTTACTATATTAATACTGTATGATGTTCTTTCTGGCAAGTTTTGTGGTATTTTAAATAAAGTTTGTTTATACGGTATAAATGGTTCGAATGTTTTAATATTTTTACTACTTTCAATATCTATTTTTTGATCAGAAAGAGTTTCAGAAATATAATTCATTATTATTTTAACAAATTATTGGGCTTCTTTTTTCTTTTAGTAATAGTTCTGTTGTATATGCTAATCTTTTTCTTTCGTATACTAATGTTCTATTCATCACTTTTAGACTTTCGTACGGATTTCTCAAACTTATTCTAGTTAGTAAATGATCTATTGTATGTGATATCTCTTCTATATCATCTTCTAAATCTCTTAATCTTTTCTGTAATAATCTTTTTTGTAATCCTGAATCCATTATGTTAAATATTATTTTTAATCTTATATTGTTTATATTCTTAAACTTAATGATCGTATCATTTCCTTCATCTCTTTTATTTCTTCTTGAGTACTGAAAGACTCTCCATTTGTTAGTGAAATTGGTTTTTCAATTGTTGGTATCCATTCGGATTGTATTTCAGATGTTGAATTTCTTCTTTCAATATATTTATGTTTTGAAAATGAATTTGGTGTTTCAAGTTTTAATACTGGTTCAAAAAGTTTATCTATGTGAATTCTATTATCTGCTTTAAAAGTGAAACTGTGATGTGAATTAGTGAGTGCGTAATTTATTTGATATGTTATTGTAAAAGGGTGATTACCTTTATACATAAATGATCTTCTTAATAATTCATATCTTACAGTAATACTTTTATTTATATCTTTATCTTTTAAACTTATTCCTATTTGTATATTAACATCAAATTTTATTTTTCCTTCGGATAAATTTCCTTTTCCTTTAGCAATAATACTTTCTTCTTTATTTATTATTCTATCATCTCTTAATTCTAGTTTAATAGGTGTGTTACAACCCATAAAAGTACTTTTTAATATTACTTGTATAGTTGATATATGAATATATGTTATTTTACATCTATCTTTTTCATTCATTTGTTTTATTCTTTTGTTTATTTGTTGTTTATTAATTATAGGAATAACAATATTTCCTTGTGTTTGTTCGATAGGAACTGGTTCTTCTCCAATAATTTTTCCAAAATATATTATATTTTTTCTTGAGAAAAATTCTCTAAGTGATAGTGAATAATCGAAATTATGCTTTTCTGATAAAGTAAATTTAGATCTTCTAATAGCTGTTCTATTAATCATAGTATCTAACATAAATCCAGATTCATCTTCTTTTTCTTCAATAATAGATATATCTTCTTTATCTATAGTTGGTAAATCTGACATATTTTAATCTATGTATTCTTAAACTTTATGATTTAAAGTTTGAATAATTATACCTTCTTGATGAGTGCTTGTAATTTAGAGAGTCTAGAAAACCTTCTTAATTGTTGTCTTTATTATTTTCTTGAATGTTGACATGGTTCTCTTGCTCTTGAAGTCGTCTATTATCTCTTTCAATTGTCTTTGAATCGTCTATTAGCTCTGATACCACGATGGAAACGGGGTGTACCTGCGGAAAATTAATGAAAATAATGGCTTTAAAGTTAATTAACGAATGATGATGAACGGGTCCATATGCTGGCTTTTTATAATTGAATTCATATTCGTTGAATTGTAATGAACGAAACATTGTGGTGGTTGATAAAGAATCTCTTTTTGAAAAGTTTGGTGAATGATTGAAGATATATCATTTGTAATCTGGTGATGGATGATGATATATGAATTGTAAATTGATAGTAAATGGATAGGTGATCTGCTATTCAGAAACGAGTCTTCGTTTCAACAGACAAGTGAGATTTCAATGTCAACTTAAAACTCGGAGGTTTTAATCTTCAAAACACACACTTTATTTCATGAGGTTTAACCTCTATTTATACAAGAGGAGGTAGGTGTAAAGGATACAACCTACGTCATTGCTTACCTAATACTACACTAATAATTTTTACCTAACGCACTAACGTGCATTATTTATACAAGAGGAGGGAGGGAGAGAGAGAGAGAAGGGAGAGAGAGAGAGAGAGAGAGAGAGAGAGAGAGAGAGAGAGAGAGAGAGAGAGAGTAAAAAATAATTCATTTGAATGAAAACATAGGTTAGTGGGTGAATAGTGGGTTGCTTTTGCTTTTGAACATGTTTCGTTGAATTTGATTTCAATTGAATTGAAATGAACGATAGTGGATGATAATGGAGGGTTAGTTTATTGATGGTTGATTGTATGATTGATTATAGTGAGATAGATGATCTGCTATTCAGAAACGAATCTTCGTTTCAACAGTAATTGAGATTTCAATCTCAACTAAAACTCAGTGGTTTTAATCTTCAAAAACAAATGAATGAAAAAGATAGATGTAAAATAGCATATATTCATATATCAACTATACAAGTAATATTAAAAAGCACTTTTATGGGTTGTAACACACCTATTGAACTAGAATTAAGAGATGATAGAATAATAAATAGAGAAGAAAGTATTATTGCTAAAGGAAAAGGAAATTTATACGAAGGAAAAATAAAATTTGATGTTAATATACAAACAGGAATAAGTTTAAAAGATAAAGATATAAATAAAAGTATTACTGTAAGATATGAATTATTAAGAAGATCATTTATGTATAAAGGAAATCATCCTTTTACAATAACATATCAAATAAATTATGCACTTACTAATTCACATCACAGTATCACTTTTAAAACAGATAATAGAATTCACATAGATAAACTTTTTGAACTAGTATTAAAACTTGAAACACCAAATTCATTTTCAAAATATAAATATATTGAAAGAAGAAATTCAACATCTGAAATACAATCAGTATGGATACCAACAATTGAAAAACCAATTTCAATTACAAATGGAGAATCTTCCAGTACTCAAGAAGAAATAAAAGAAATGAAGGAAATGATATGATCATTAAGTTTAAGAATATAAACAATATAAAATTAAAAATAATATTAAACATATAATAGATTCAGGATTACAAAAAAGATTATTACATAAAAGATTAAGAGATTTAGAAGAAGATATAGAAGAAATATCACATACAATAGATCGTTTACAGCCTACGTCATTGCTGTAAATGAATTATCCTTTATTCCATGAGGTTTAACATCTATTTATACAAGAGGGGGTAGGTGTAAAGGATACAGCCTACGTCATTGCTTACCTAATATTACACTAAAAATTTATACCTAACGCACTAGCGTGCATTATTGTAGGTGGCCGACAGGCCTTACATTATTAGCCTTTACATTATCACTAAAAAAATATTACATCACACCACACTAAAGAAAAAGTTGAAAAAGTAAAGATAGTGGATAAACAGGTGGCGCATTCACATGTCTTCAATAATGCTTGATTTTTTGTCTTTTCTTTCTTGTCTGCTTGTGTCTTCGTCTTCATTCCTGCATTTGAACAGTGATCACACATATGTTTTGATACGTAGTATAATCTTTGACATAGTGCAATTTTGAAATCTTCAGGTAGTGCCAAGAGTGGCCCGGTGAATTTTTCAAATGGTTGTTCAAAATCTTCTAAGGTTCTTAATTGTACGTCGTCGATCACTCCCTTTGAGTAGTTCGAGTAGATCAACATGCTTTTGTTGTAATGGTTGATTTTAATGTCTGACTTCTGCCTCGTTCCTGTTCCTAGCTTTGAGGATGCAAAAAATACTCCGGCGAGAGCATCTACTAAATTTTTAGTGGATGGTGTTGCTGGTGGTGAATCATCTTGCTCCTTCTTGTCTGGGTAATGTTCAGGATTGCTGACACCTAATTCTGCTAACGTAATCGATGGCACTAAGAGTTTGTGATTGTTGCTGTCGAAAATTGGATAGCTTGAGTGTAACTTAAAATACAATGATCTGCCTTTGATGAAATGAGCATCGTACGCCTTAATGATGCTTTGTATTTCTGATGGAAATTGCTGAAATTCTTGTATACTTGTTCCGTCTGTGTAAATCGTGTCTACTAGTCAATGAACAAAGTATTCATGAATGTCTGTTGGTGCTGCTCCTGGTATGAATATTACTTTTGGTCCTACTGGTATGTCGCTTGGATAGAATGACTTGGTAGCTTTGACTTCATTATAGTGTATGACACTATCCCAAAGTCTTTGAAATTTCTCGACCGTCGGTTTCTTCATTTCTTCTCTTTCTTTTGTAGTTGGAATTTTTCTGATTAGATCGATTGGATTCATTTTATGCGATCCTTCTCGTAGTCTTTCTTGAAATCCTTGATTTAAAGAGATAAATCTCTTCGATCTTTGAACTTCTTCTTTCGTAACTGTCTTGTATGCTTCCTTTAATGCTTGCTGTGCTTCTTCTTGTGAAGTGTAACTTTTGTGACTGACACTTTGTCCTATGATGTGTGGACTTGCAAGTGCCCAATCTGAGTAGATGCCTTTGAATGGTCAATTAAAGATAACGTACCATTTCTTCTTTCCAATGCTTGATTTCTGAACTATTTCTACAACATCTTCTTCTATTTTTATGAATTCGGCTTTGGATGATGGTAAACCTGATGTTTGGGTTTTTGAAGTGGATGGTTTTGATTTCACAGGAGTGGATGGTTTTGATGGTGAAGGTGTGGATTCTGTGGTTGATTCTGAATTACCTGTTTGGGCTAAATATTCTACTGTATTGGCTAATTTCTCTTCTTCTTGTCTGATAATGGCTAGTTGTTTTTCTAAAGAGATACGTTGTTCTCTTTTTTTTTGTAATTGGTGTCTAGCTGATTTCAGTAATCCTTCCATTCTCTGGTGAGGGTATCTGCAAAAGTGTTATTATTGCTTTTGATATATTTGATGTATGGATGAAATTGGTGTAACTGTAGTTGCCAACGGATTAGTCGACCTCTACAATAGTCTTCTTGTAATTTGTATCTCCAGAATCCTGTTACATATTTTGAGTATGTTCGTAACTCAAATCTTATTTGTAAAAGATCAATTTTCCATTTTTTCAAAGTTTTTTGACACATGAGTGTCTCTTTTTCATGAGTACTGTAATTTTGCTCAGTTTCTGAAAATGTTCCAGAAATATATTTGCATAATTTAGAATTGTATTTTTCTGTTTTTAAAACAGATTCTGTCTGTAATAGTCTTTGATCAGATTGAGGAATTTGACTTCCATCAATACTTTGTATTTTTGATAGATTAGATTAAAGGATTGGAATTCCATCAATGTCTAATCCTAGTAACTCTTTCCCATTATGAATTGCTTTCATACATCCTGCCCATGTGTCGTCGGATGCATCTGTTTCAATAATCAAAAAATCTTTTGTTTCCGGGTTATATAATTCCGGTAAACATTGTACATTAGCTTTAATATTTTGTACAAGTTGGGTGTCGGATGATGTCCATTCCCAACGGATTTTTTCAGAAATTTTCTTTTGTAAAACCATTCTTTCTTTTGCTAAAATTTTCAAAAATCCTTGCTCTGCTATGTAATTCAAACATCCTAAAAATCTTTGAATTTGTTTTCTATCTTCTAGTCTATCTGGAAATAGTTTTAATAGATGTAATTTGTTTTTTAGTAATAATGTAAAGGCTAATAATGTAAGGCCTGTCGGCCACCTACAATAATGCACGCTAGTGCGTTAGGTATAAATTATTAGTGTAATATTAGGTAAGCAATGACGTAGGCTGTATCCTTTACACCTACCCCTTCTTGTATAAATAGAGGTTAAACCTCATGGAATAAAGTGTGTGTTTTTGAAGATTAAAACCACTGAGTTTTAGTTGAGATTGAAATCTCAATTGTCTGTTGAAACGAAGATTCGTTTCTGAATAGCAGATCATCTATCCCACTATAATCAATCAAACAATCCACCATCAATAAACTAACCTTCCATTATCATCCACTATCGTTCATTTTAATTCAATTGAAATCAAATTCAACGAAACATGTTCAAAAGCAAAAGCAACCCACTATTCACCACTATTCACCCACTAACCTATGTTTTCATTCAAATGAATTATTTTCATTTTCAGGTACAATCATCCGCGATCATCCATTCTGGTATAAGAGCTGATAGACAATTCAAAGACAATTAAAAGAACTTACAAATGATTCAAGAAGCAAGAAGACGATGCAAAAGAACAAGTAAAGCTCGAACCATATCAAAAAGAATAATTATGAAGTATAAAAAGTAGCCACCATAAATTACAAGCAGTCATCAAGAAGGTATAATTATTCAAACTTTAAATAATAAAGTTTAAGAATACATAGATTAAAATATGTCAGATTTATCAACTATAGATAAAGAAAATATATCTATTATTGAAGAAAAAGAAGATGAATCAGGATTTATGTTAGATACTATGATTAATAGAATAGCTATTAGAAAATCTAAATTTACTTTATCAGAAAAGCATAATTTTGATTATTCACTATCACTTAGAGAATTTTTCTCAAGAAAAAATATAATATATTTTGGAAAAATTATTAGAGAAGAATCAGTTCCTATTGAACAAACACAAGAAAATATTGTTATTCCTATAATTAATAAACAACAAATAAACAAATGAATAAAACAAATGAATGAAAAAGATAGATGTAAACTAGCATATATTCATATATCAACTATACAAGTAATATTAAAAAGCACTTTTATGGGTTGTAACACACCTATTGAACTAGAATTAAGAGATGATAGAATAATAAATAGAGAAGAAAGTATTATTGCTAAAGGAAAAGGAAATTTATCCGAAGGAAAAATAAAATTTGATGTTAATATACAAACAGGAATAAGTTTAAAAGATAAAGATATAAATAAAAGTATTACTGTAAGATATGAATTATTAAGAAGATCATTTATGTATAAAGGAAATCATCCTTTTACAATAACATATCAAATAAATTATGCCCTTACTAATTCACATCACAATATCACTTTTAAAACAGATAATAGAATTCACATAGATAAACTTTTTAAACCAGTATTAAAACTTGAAACACCAAATTCATTTTCAAAATATAAATATATTGAAAGAAGAAATTCAACATCTGAAATACAATCAGTATGGATACCAACAATTGAAAAACCAATTTCAATAACAAATGGAGAATCTTCCAGTACTCAAGAAGAAATAAAAGAAATGAAGGAAATGATACGATCAATAAGTTTAAGAATATAATCGCGGATGATTGTACCTGAAAATGAAAATAATTTATTTGAATGAAAACATAGGTTAGTGGGTGAATAGTGGGTTGCTTTTGCTTTTGAACATGTTTCGTTGAATTTGATTTCAATTGAATTGAAATGAATGATAGTGGATGATAATGGAGGGTTAGTTTATTGATGGTGGATTGTATGATTGATTATAGTGGGATAGATGATCTGCTATTCAGAAACGAATCTTCATTTCAATAGACAATTGAGATTTCAATCTCAACTAAAACTCAGTGGTTTTAATCTTCAAAAACACACACTTTATTCCATGAGGTTTAACCTCTATTTATACAAGAGGGGGTAGGTGTAAAGGATACAGCCTACGTCATTGCTTACCTAATATTACACTAATAATTTATACCTAACGCACTAGCGTGCATTATTGTAGGTGGCCGACAGGCCTTACATTATTAGCCTTTACATTATTACTAAAAAACAAATTATATCACACCACACTAAAGAAAAAGTTGAAAAAGTAAAGATAGTGGATAAACAGGTGGCGCATTCACATGTCTTCAATAATGCTTGATTTTTTGTCTTTTCTTTTTTGTCTGCTTATGTCTTCGTCTTCATTCCTGCATTTGTGCATTTGAACAGTGATCACACATATGTTTTGATACGTAGTATAATCTTTGACATAGTGCAATTTTGAAATCTTCAGGTAGTGCCAAGAGTGGCCCGGTGAATTTTTCAAATGGTTGTTCAAAATCTTCTAAGGTTCTTAATTGTACGTCGTCGATCACTCCCTTTGAGTAGTTCGAGTAGATCAACATGCTTTTGTTGTAATGGTTGATTTTAATGTCTGACTTCTGCCTCGTTCCTGTTCCTAGCTTTGAGGATGCAAAAAAAACTCCGGTGAGAGCATCTACTAAATTTTTAGTGGATGGTGTTGCTGGTGGTGAATGATCTTGCTCCTTCTTGTCTGGTTAATGTTCAGGAATGCTGACTCCTAATTCTGCTAACGTAATCGATGGCACTAAGAGTTTGTGATTGTTGCTGTCAAAAATTGGATAGCTTGAGTGTAACTTAAAATACAATGATCTGCCTTTGGCGAAATGAGCATTGTACGCCTTAATGATGCTTTGTATTTCTGATGGAAATTGCTGAAATTCTCGTATACTTGTTCCGTCCGTGTAAATCGTGTCTACTAGTCCATGAACAAAGTATTCATGAATGTCTGTTGGTGTTGCTCCTGGTATGAATATTAGTTTTGGTCCTACTGGTATGTCGCTTGGATAGAATGACTTGGTAGCTTGGACTTCATTATAGTGTATGACACTATCCCAAAGTCTTTGAAATTTCTCGACCGTCGGTTTCTTCATTTCTTCTCTTTCTTTTGTAGTTGGAATTTTTCTGATTAGATCGATTGGATTCATTTTATGCGATCCTTCTCGTAGTCTTTCTTGAAATCCTTGATTTAAAGAGATAAATCTCTTCGATCTTTGAACTTCTTCTTTCGTAACTGTCTTGTATGCTTCCTTTAATGCTTGTTGTGCTTCTTCTTGTGAAGTGTAACTTTTGTGACTGACACTTTGTCCTATGATGTGTGGACTTGCAAGTGCCCAATCTGAGTAGATGCCTTTGAATGGTCCATTAAAGATAACGTACCATTTCTTCTTTCCAATGCTTGATTTCTGAACTATTTCTTCAACATCTTCTTCTATTTTTATGAATTCGGCTTTGGATGATGGTAAACCTGATGTTTGGGTTTTTGAAGTGGATGGCTTTGATTTCACTGGAGTGGATGGTTTTGATGGTGAAGGTGTGGATTCTGTGGTTGATTCTGAATTATCTGTTTGGGCTAAATATTCTACTGTATTGGCTAATTTCTCTTCTTCTTGTCTAATAATGGCTAGTTGTTTTTCTAAAGAGATACGTTGTTCTCTTTTTTGTTGTAATTGGTGTCTAGCTGATTTCAGTAATCCTTCCATTCTCTGGTGAGGGTATCTGCAAAAGTGTTATTATTGCTTTTGATATATTTGATGTATGGATGAAATTGGTGTAACTGTAGTTGCCAACGGATTAGTCGACCTCTACAATAGTCTTCTTGTAATTTGTATCTCCAGAATCCTGTTACATATTTTGAGTCTGTTCGTAACTCAAATCTTGTTTGTAAAAGATAAATTTTCCATTTTTCAAAGTTTTTAGACACGCGAGTGTCTCTTTTTCATGAGTACTGTAATTTTGCTCAGTTTCTGATAATGTTCGAGAAATATATTTGCATAATTTAGAATTGTATTTTTCTGTTTTTAAAACAGATTCTGTCTGTAATAGTCTTTGATCAGATTGAGGAATTTGACTTCCATCAATACTTTGTATTTTTGATAGATTAGATTGAAGGATTGGAATTCCATCAATGTCTAATCCTAGTAACTCTTTCCCATTCTGAATTGCTTTCATACATCCTGCCCATGTGTCGTCGGATGCATCTGTTTCAATAATCAAAAAATCTTTTGTTTCCGGGTTATATAATTCCGGTAAACATTGTACATTAGCTTTAATATTTTGTACACGTTGGGTGTCGGATGATGTCCATTCCTAACGGATTTTTTCAGAAATTTTCTTTTGTAAAACCCTTCTTTCTTTTGCTAAATTTTTCAAAAATCCTTGCTCTGCTATGTAATTCAAACATCCTAAAAATCTTTGAATTTGTTTTCTATCTTCTAGTCTATCTGGAAATAGTTTTAATTTTTCTTGTGTATTATTCGTTAAAGAAATAATCCCATTTCTTGCAATCTTTAATCCCAAATACTCTACTTCACTTTGAAGTAGTTTTGACTTCTTTTGTGATAAAATCAAACCTTTTTCTTTTATTCTTTCTAAAACAATTTATACTGCCTTTATATGATCTTGTTCATTTCCTTTTGTAAAAACAATAATATCGTCAATATATGCTAAACAAGTATTTTCTAATCCTTGTAAATTATTATCCATAAAACGTTGATAAATCGATGGTGCTTGTTTTAAACCAAAAGGAAATACATTCCATTCATAATGTTTTTGTGGAGGACATGAAAATGCTGTTAATAATTTAGTTGATTCATCAAGTCTTAGTTGCCAATATCCTGATTTAGCATCAAATGTACTAAAATATGTATTTCCTTTTAATTTTTCTAAAATATAATCCTTTCTCGGTAGTTTATAAGAATCTCCTATAGTTGCTTCGTTCATTTTTTAATAATTTATAACCATTCGTCGTTTTCCTCTTTTAATTTCATTTTTATTTTCAACATAAAATGCTGGTGCTGAATGTGGGCTTGAACTTTTTCTTATTATTCCTTTTTCTAATAATTGTTGACATTCTTCTTTGAATTCTTTAACGTCATTCATAGTATATTGTATCCTATTAGGTACATTTATTTCTGCTAATGGATCCTTTAATTTTATTGAAATTAACTGATTGTTAGTGTTTATATCGTCTAATGGATTTTCACTGCATACTTCTTTTAATGCTTTTTCCACATGTTCTTTCTTCATTATTAATAATATTTCTACTTGAAATTTTATATTTCGTTTTATCATCCGTATACACTCTATTCGTGTAACAATTGGTGTTGTTACTAATTCTCCTGTTTCAATATGTTTTATAATGACAGATCTATCAGTCTGTGTAAATGGTTGGTATAACTTTAAAAAATTATTTCCAATTATTAAATCTATACCTGAATCATGCATGTAAATAGTTGGTGTTATAAACTTTCTTTTATTTATATATATAGGTACCGTTCTTCCTACATACAATATTTTGTGTACTGATTTGTCTGCTATAACTATTTTTTGTGGTTTAGTTAATTTTTCCCAATTTTTTAGTATTTTTCTCTTTCCAAAGCATATCGATGCTCCAGTATCTATGTATGCAAATACTTTCTTATTTTCAATTGTTACTTCAATGAATGTTGCATTTGGATTATCTCTCGATTTATTTTTATTCATTTTTGTCTTTTTATAGAAATACTTTTGTATTAAAAAGATGACTTAATCTGTTTCGTAATATGGTTTTCCAAAATAATCAAAATCATTATCATCATAGTAATCATTTAATTCTTCTGATTCACTTTTATAATACTTTTCCATTCTTTTATTATAATCTAAAAATTGTTTTTTCAATTCTTCTTCGTTAGTTGCATCTAGACTATATTCATTTAAATATTCAACAATTCTCATTCTTGAAATCATAAAAGCTAATGGATTTTTTATTTCTTTTGGAAATGGTGGTATAAAAATGACTTCAAATGAATTAATTTCTTCGTATTCCCATATATTCTCCCATGTAAGCTTAGTGGTAGCTAGTTTAGTTCTTTTTTCATAATATTCAAATAATATCTTAAAAACTAAATATGTATTATTGTCTTCAAAATCTAATTTTGATTCAAAATTTTCTTTCGAATTTAGTTGGATTAGTTGTTGCCATATTTTATTTTGAAATCTTTTTCTTTCTGTATTGAATTTTTTATTATCATTACTTCCTATTTTATTTGTTATAACAACGTATAGTTGTTCCAATTCTTCTTTATTGTAATGACTTGGATTAATATATTCTAATTGATAAACACATGCTTCAGTGTTAATAATTTGTAATTCTTGGTTTAACTTTTCTTTCAATGTTTCACTCATCTTATTTAATATATTTGTTTTATAATACGTCTAAGATTTTCTTCACAAATTAATTTTGTACTACGAAGTGCTCGTAATCTTTTCATAAGTCGTATTTTTCCAAAAACGTTTACTTCCTTTTTAATTCTATTTCAGTTTCCTGAATATGTATTTTAAACTGTTTGACTACCTCTTTTTGCTCATTTATGGCTTGTGGTAAAGGCAGTAGAAAAACCAAAGTTGGTAATCAGCTCACCAAGATGTTGACTATTCCATCAAGAGTTGGCTAGTCCAGAAGCAAACGACTTTTGGTAAAGACAAATCAAATCCGTTGACAGCTGGTGGTTTGCTCAAAATCACATGGTTATCAGGTGGACCATAGTTCTTACTTGAATCGATACATCTGGCTACTCCAGAAGTGATGGCTTTTGGTAAAGAGTTTTTCAAATCCATTAAGTTTTTCTCAAAATATTGCTAGGGACTAGCAATGTTTTAGTGTGGGGGATTGATGAGTGTCTAAATACTCATCATTTTATACCAATCTGAACTGCCAAAACATCCAAAAACACTCAAATATGCATCAAAATACTTAAAATATCTTAAAAGTGTGTTTTATATGTTTCAAATGCAAAATAATCAAAAACAGATGAAAAACGTACAAAATTTGCATAATTGGCAGTTTCAGTCCCTCAAGTTTCAAAAGTTGTCAAAACTAGTCCCTGGTTATTCTAAAAACTTGAAAAAGTCACCAAAGGTCCTTTTTAATCATAAAGTTACATATTTAGTCCTTTGGTGCAAAGTTTCACAAAATTACAAGTTTAGTCCCTCAACTTTGAAAATTGACATAAATGGTCCCTGGGATGTAAAAACTTTGAGAAAATCAATTTTGGTCCTTGTACTAATAATATTTTGCAGGAATGGTCCTTGGGTGATAATTTTGGTGAAATGACATGTTTGGTCCCTAGAATTTGTAGATTTGGCAGGAAAGGTCCTCGGATATAAAAAAAATGGGAAATTATCAAAAGTGGCCCTTGTACTATTCATGAATGATAAATATGGTCCTTATGATAAACTTTGGAAAATTACAAAACCTGCCCATCAAAATTCTACAAATTACAAAATTGGTCCTTATGTTACTAAAACCAAACGGACCCTATGTTATTATTACAAACTAACCCAATCCATACCACTAGCCCACCCTCTACCCCTTTTTTATTATCCTAAGCCCAAAGTTACCCAGCCCATCACCCTTAATAAAAAACGGGGTCAACCCTTTTGGTCAAACCCACTCACAATACCCCTTCCCTCCCAAACCATACCACCACCACCACTGCAAAACCATACCACCTTCCACCTCACCTGTTTCATCACAACTTGGCCTCCAAGATATCTTCCACCTGTCTCTCCACCTCACACAACCTTCCAAACCCTTGAAAACCTCTCCACGCAAATACTGACACCTTGGACTAAATTGGCGCGAAAAAGCAAATTTGAAGGGTGAGGATTAATTTGACCAAACCAATGGCTCGGATGAAGTGGGATAGATTTAGAATGGTGCAAGGAACTCTATTTATCAAGAAAGAAGCAGAAGTAAAGAATTATTAGAGTAGAATTAGGAGTAGTTTAATTAAATAAATCGTTCTAGTGTAAACTTTAATTCCAGTTAAATTTTAAGCTTTCAAGTGTTAGACTAATCAATCTCAGTGTATTCTCAAGTGTTATCAATAATTAATTTCAAGTTTCAATTGCTATCTCAGTTTATGCAATTTCTTTATATTTCAAAAATCTCAAATAGTCCATTTGTTGTTTCTAGTTGTTATTCTGGATCTATAAAGCTAACTTAAGCTTTGACAAAGCTTAATTAAGCTTTTATATACCTCACTTAGCTGTTTAGTTCATAAAAGAAAAAATTCCAAAAATATCAAATTAAATAGTTAATAAATAAAAAAATAATCAAATAGAAGAGAGGAAGAAGATTGGAGCAGTGATGATATGGATTGATATGGTTTAGTACCTTTTGGGAGGTGTTAGGTTGATTCTCAGTTCATGGTCCATTGTTCTCATCATAATCCATTTTGTAAGTTTTTATATCAATTTTTCATATTACAATTTAGGTGCTTTATTTGCTTAGGTTTCCGTGTTTTTATGCTTATATGTTGTTGTTAAGTTAATATATAAGCTTAATATAGATTGCTTATTAATCAGATTTCATTACTACTTAAAAATCAAAAATCTCATAGTGAAAAACTCAAACTTGACAAACTTGTGTTATATGCTTGTGGTGTGATTGATTTATGCTCAATTGATCTTATATAATCATAAAATATTGTTTGGAATCAGTATTGAGGTTTAATTCAACCATTAGCTTTGAAAATCATCTAAACTGTTTCTTAAGGGAGTGTTTGGATTGACTGATTCAATAGTGTTCCAGTGTATGCTAGTTGTTGTTTGTGGTTATTGTATGTTATATAAGTCCATATTAGTTCAATTTTATCATATAAACCAGTACTCTTTTAGTTAAAAGTCAAAATCAATAACAAACATCAATGGTAGTTAATTGTTGAACAGTTAGGTTCCAAGATCACTCACATCACTTCATTAGTTGTAATTTTAACTTAAAACAGCTTTTAGGTATCATATTACATCAACATCAATCAGTTAGAAGTGTTAGAAATCCAAATTAGTCAACCTAGTTAAGTTTTACAAAAAGTCAAAATTGTGCTATTGCAGAAAATCTCAATAACTCAAGGAATTATTGTGATTTTTCGGTGAGGATTCATGCTTTGTGCTTTTGAGGAAGTGTAGTCCACCACCTAGTCTTTAGGAATCAAAAATTACTAAAATTTTGTGATTCTTCCTGTGGGCCCCACCCTTGCTCAAACACACCTGCAGGGGAACAACCTCCCCTGCTGCAGCAGCTACTCAGCCAAACCACCACCTTTGGTGGGCTTTTCTGGCCTCCACAGTGGGTCCCAAACCTTAACTTTTGGGTTTTCCAACCCCCCTCCTACCAGGGATCCTTATTTGACCATTTGTTTGACCTTAGGTTAAGTGGACCCCACCTGAATCAACCTCAAAAGTCTGTCCCAATTTCTGAGTTCATACAAGAATCCAAGTGCTTATTTTGAGCTTGTTAGCTTATTCAGTGAACACTTTGTGCTTTTTTAGCTTATACTTGTTTACTCAACTTATTGGAACTAGATTTTACCATAGTGGGTCCCACACAAGCTCAGTTGAGCTTATTTGCTTAGTTGGTCAAACTAAGTCAACTATTTTGGTTAGTAGCTTATAATCAGCTTAATAATAAGTTATAAATTATTTGTTTTTATAAAAGTTAGTTATTATTAGATATAAAATAGATTTGTAAAAGAAAAATCCAGAAAAACAAATATAATAATAAGTGATAGTTTCTATTTAACATAATTTAATTTTCATTTTCATTTTTAGATTTTTATTAAGTAACCTACCTTTTTATATTTTTATTAATTTCCTTTTATGTTAAAGTATTTATAATAATTTTCTCAGATTTTTATTTTGTCATTTAGTATTTATTAGAATTAATATTAGTTTTATTAATAATTAATCAATAATTAAGTATTAAATAGCATATTTAGTTTTTATAAAGCAACACCTAGATTTTATATTTTTCCTAGCTTTTATAAGTCATAATATAATTTTAGAAATTTTCTTGTAATTTTTACTGTCCATTTACTAGTTTTTATAATTTAAATAGTTTAATTGGTAATTAACTATTAAATAGAATAATAATTAGCAAACTAGTTTAAAAATAAATAAAATAAAGTTTTTATAATTTTTTAGGATTCCTGTGATGGTTAATTAGATTTATAAAAATCTTCTTAATTATCTAAGTCTTTTTAGTATTTTTAATAATTTAAATCAATTTAATTAGTTAATTAAATAAGTAATTAGTTATTAAATAATAATAAATAATTAAATAGTTAGTAATTATAAAATAAATATTTTAAGTTTATTTAATTTGCATTTAAGCCCCTAAGGCATGCAAATTCCTACTTTAGTTAAAATTGTTTTTGTTTCGTACGTTTACGTAGAATTAAATTAAACGTACGCGTTTTTTAATTTTTAACGTTTCTAGATATCTAGGTTTCACGTAACTGTTTATATAGCTTATTTAAGCTATTTTGTTTTATAAATCCTTATATTAATCACCCACTCACATTTATCCAGTTACCTGTTCATAATCACCGATCACATATTCGTCTAAAATACTTTCGCACACCTCGTTAGGACATAACAACCCGGGGATATAACTATACTCCTTGGATTATATTGCTTTGGTTTCTAGGCTGTTTGACTTTTAGTATTGACCATTCACAAGTGGTTGAGAAATAAAGTTAGACCGTTTTGAGAACGATCAAATTTTGGCGCCGCTGCCGGGGAGGTTGCGCGTATTCTAATACGAATTTGTTGTATTAGTGATTGTTGAATATACATCCTTTGTATATTTACCATCCTTGTCCATATTTTCATCAAAAACAAAAATCCAAAAATATTTTCTTTCTTATTTTTATAATATATTTATCAAAACCCAAAAATATTCACCTTTTCCCTCTTACCCTTTTTGATTCTTTATCCCATTACCCTCTATCCATTTAATTCTAACTTCTTCTATATTCTTATGGCATCTATCGACCCCGAATTCTTATTCGCGCTTGAAAAACTTCAAGCCTTGTCCGAGATTTCTAGATTTCGTGTTGATCATGATGATCCATCGATCCTTATTCCCTCTCCGGTGAGGGAAATGGAACGGGAAACCAAGGTGACAAAGGACCCGGTACTTTCCTCTGACAATGAAAGTACTAAATACGTCCAACCTACGGTTGTCCAAAAATCTAAGCTCACAATTGCTCCTAAACCGTCAAGAATTAATCCTAACCTTTCACGGTTTACGGTTAAAAGTTTGTCAAGCAAACGTACAGAGCTTAGAGTTGTGACTGAAAAGAACGACTTGCCCAATCTTCACATTTATCAAGAACCAAAACCCGAGACCATAATGGAAGTGGTGGAAATTCCTAGCTCTAAGAGCACACCACTTGTCCCACCTCCGGGTTTTGTTTCTTGTGTCGGTTGTAGTGAGCCGTTTTTCGGGTTTCCATGTCGTTGTTGTACATGTGAACAATGTGGTAATGATATTCGAGACGGGAGTTGTTTGTTTTGTGGATCAAGTAATTCATTTGTTTATGATCCTAATCAAAACTCATTCAACGACTCCTCAAATTTTTCCAACTACCCATCACATTCATACGTGCAAGAATCATATTATCCAAATCTCAATGATGCTTCGTATCAAAATACACCAAGCCAGACTCAACAGTTTTACTGTTGTGAGTACTGTGGTGGCCCACACTACAGTTCTGATTGTTAATCGGGAAACACGCTTGTTTATGAGCAGGTTCCTGATAACAATTATGACTCCAACACCTATGACTCACAGCCAAATCAGTTTAACTGTTGTGAATACTGTGGAGGTCCACACTTTAGCTCTGATTGTCAAACAAGGAATCCATTTCCTTGTAACAATTATGACTATTCATTTTCAGACCCACCTCCACAGTGCCAAATAATCCAAGCAACTCCTCATGAAACTCAGCAAGACCTTTGTTTAAAGACTCTTGAGATATTAAAAGAACTTAAGGAGGAGTTAGCTAATATATCGTTTCAAACTTCTCGTGAGACATCTATTGAGTTACTTGCAGAAAAACGAGATGTTAGAAACGGAGAAAGCATGGAGGAATTAATAGTCAAAGAGCATATAGCTAAAATACATGCCGCATTTTGCAATGCTGCTCTTCCTGATGACGATGATGACAGTGATGATGATAACGTTGTTATTATTCAAAAAGATTCATCAAGTTCAACTGTTGCAATTCCTTCCATGATTATCACACCCGAGGTTCCCACTCACTCTCTGAGCATGGGGGACGAGCATCTTGACACTGTTCCAGAAAAGGAATCGGACGAATTAATAAAGTCTAGTGTTGAGAACCTTGTCCCAATCCAAAGTGAGTAACAGGGAATTTTTGATTCTATGTGTGATCTACCTTCCACTCCTGAGTGTTCGAAAGATCATTTTGAGACTCTCTCCGATTTTAGCAATGATTGTATATCTTATGGAGAGATTGAGTACGTTGAGGCATCACTGCCTCATTCTGATGCTGACCTTCTCCTTGAGGAGTTCACAGATGAATTCACTCACATCATTCCACTTCCATCTGGAAGTGATGATGGTCTCTTTGATTTCAAAGCCGATCTTGAAGAGATTGAAAGTCTCTTGCATCATGATCCACCACTCACTTCTGATCCCAACAGTCCAATAGAGAATGTTAATCACCTTGTTCATGAAGCATTCAAAACTACTATCATCAATCCTCTATTTGAATTCGGATCTGAATTCACTATAATTTATGATAATCCAATCTTTGATATTCAGAATGAGGATTGTGATGAGTCCACAGCGGAACAAGAATTCACAGATTTGCATCTTGTGAATGATTCTCTTTATGAGGAGTTCTCCGGTGAACTTACTCATATCATATCTCCACCGGAGTATGATAACTTTTATTTTGATCTAGACATATCCATAATATGTCTTGATCAAACGTGCTTAACTGAGGAGATTCATGAAACTATGAATTCTCCTATTGAGGAAGAAGAGTTAGTCATGATTTTTATCATGATTTTCTTTCTTTTCTTCATATATTCTGTCACTTCTCCTGTTCTTCACTCTTTCGGGAGTGAGGACATTATCTTTGACCCCGGCATTCTCATTTATAAATTTTGAGCCGGGTCAACTTATCTCATCGGTGTGGAACTTTCACGTGCTTCAAAGTTTATCCAAACCTCTTGAATGAAAGTCCGAAGCAGATTGTTTCTTCCACTTACTTCCCCATGAACAAATCAATTCGGGGTCGAGTCAAGCTAGCGACTCGGTAATCAATAAACAGTAGCATGCTTAGGGTTTTCACCCTAAGTGTGGGGGAGATACTAACCCACATGTTGTATATATGTAAATATCCTCAAAAAAAATGTATATAAACTTAAATAAAGGCTATGGAATATTTTCCTTCTTACGTTCTAAGTGTTGGTTTAACACCCGGTACTTTGAATATTGACGACAATATTCAGTTCTAACTGTGGGGGGAGATTCGTTATTCTAACGAATTTAAACACATGTTCCATCAAGAACCCCCATTTTAGCCCAAATTTTAAAAAAATTTCTCACTTAGAACGCAATAAATGGTTATCAGTCCGCCATGTCTAACCCACATAAGGATTGGCTAATCCAGGAGCAAACGGCTCTTGGTAAAGATATCTCAAAACCGTTTATGGCTTGCAATTTGCCCAAAATTGTATGGTACCTCAACTCGCCATATCCTAAAAAGCGAATGAGTTGGCTAGCCCGCAAGATTATGGCTTGTGGTAATGGCAGTGGAAAAACCATAGTTGGTAATCAGCTCACCAAGATGTTGACTATTCCATCAAGAGTTGGCTAGTCCAGAAGCAAACGGCTTTTGGTAAAGACAAATCAAATCCGTTGACAGCTGGTGGTTTGCACAAAATCACATGGTTATCAGGTGGACCATAGTTCTTACTTGAATCAATACATCTGGCTACTCCAGAAGTGATGGCTTTTGGTAAAGAGTTTTTCAAATCCATTAAGTTTTTCTCAAAATATTGCTAGGGACTAGCAATGTTTTAGTGTGGGGGATTGATGAGTGTCTAAATACTCATCATTTTATACCAATCTGAACTGCCAAAACATCCAAAAACACTCAAATATGCATCAAAATACTTAAAATATCTTAAAAGTGTGTTTTATATGTTTCAAATGCAAAATAATCAAAAACAGATGAAAAACGTACAAAATTTGCATAATTGGCAGTTTCAGTCCCTCAAGTTTCAAAAGTTGTCAAAACTAGTTTCTGGTTATTCTAAAAACTTGAAAAGTCACCAAAGGTCCTTTTTAATTATAAAGTTACATATTTAGTCATTTGGTGCAAAGTTTCACAAAATTACAAGTTTAGTCCCTCAACTTTGAAAATTGACATAAATGGTCCCTGGGATGTAAAAACTTTGAGAAAATCAATTTTGGTCCTTGTACTAATAATATTTTGCAGGAATGGTCCTTGGGTGATAATTTTGGTGAAATGACATGTTTGGTCCGTGGAATTTGTAGATTTGGCAGGAAAGGTCCTCAGATATAAAAAAATGGGAAATTATCAAAAGTGGCCCTTGTACTATTCATGAATGATAAATATGGTCCTTATGATAAACTTTGGAAAATTACAAAACCTGCCCATCAAAATTCTACAAATTACAAAATTGGTCCTTATGTTACTAAAACCAAACGGACCCTATGTTATTATTACAAACTAACCCAATCCATACCACTAGCCCACCCTCTACCCCTTTTTTATTATCCTAAGCCCAAAGTTACCCAGCCCATCACCCTTAATAAAAAACGGGGTCAATCCCTTTTGGTCAAACCCACTCACAATACCCCTTCCCTCCTAAACCATACCACCACCACCACTGCAAAACCATACCACCTTCCACCTCACCTGTTTCATCACAACTTGGCCTCCAAGATATCTTCCACCTGTCTCTCCACCTCACACAACCTTCCAAACCCTTGAAAACCTCTCCACGCAAATACTGACACCTTGGACTAAATTGGCGCGAAAAAGCAAATTTGAAGGGTGAGGATTAATTTGACCAAACCAATGGCTCGGATGAAGTGGGATAGATTTAGAAAGGTGCAAGGAACTCTATTTATCAAGAAAGAAGCAGAAGTAAAGAATTATTAGAGTAGAATTAGGAGTAGTTTAATTAAATAAATCGTTCTAGTGTAAACGTTAATTCCAGTTAAATTTTAAGCTTTCAAGTGTTAGACTAATCAATCTCAGTGTATTCTCAAGTGTTATCAATAATTAATTTCAAGTTTCAATTGCTATCTCAGTTTATGCAATTTCTTTATATTTCAAAAATCTCAAATAGTCCATTTGTTGTTTCTAGTTGTTATTCTGGATCTATAAAGCTAACTTAAGCTTTGACAAAGCTTAATTAAGCTTTTATATACCTCACTTAGCTGTTTAGTTCATAAAAGAAAAAATTCCAAAAATATCAAATTAAATAGTTAATAAATAAAAAAATAATCAAATAGAAGAGAGGAAGAAGATTGGAGCAGTGATGATATGGATTGATATGGTTTAGTACCTTTTGGGAGGTGTTAGGTTGATTCTCAGTTCATGGTCCATTGTTCTCATCATAATCCATTTTGTAAGTTTTTATATCAATTTTTCATATTACTATTTAGGTGCTTTATTTGCTTAGGTTTCTGTGTTTTTATGCTTATATGTTGTTGTTAAGTTAATATATAAGCTTAATATAGATTGCTTATTAATCAGATTTCATTACTACTTAAAAATCAAAAATCTCACAGTGAAAAACTCAAACTTGACAAACTTGTGTTATATGCTTGTGGTGTGATTGATTTATGTTCAATTGATCTTGTATAATCATAAAATAGTGTTTGGAATCAGTATTGAGGTTTAATTCAACCATTAGCTTTGAAAATCATCTAAACTGTTTCTTAAGGGAGTGTTTGGATTGACTGATTCAATAGTGTTCCAGTGTATGCTAGTTGTTGTTTGTGGTTATTGTATGTTATATAAGTCCATATTAGTTCAATTTTATCATATAAACCAGTACTCTTTTAGTTAAAAGTCAAAATCAATAACAAACATCAATGGTAGTTAACTGTTGAACAGTTAGGTTCCAAGATCACTCACATCACTTCATTAGTTGTAATTTTAACTTAAAACAGCTTTTAGGTATCATATTACATCAACATCAATCAGTTAGAAGTGTTAGAAATCCAAATTAGTCAACCTAGTTAAGTTTTACAAAAAGTCAAAATTGTGCTATTGCAGAAAATCTTAATAACTCAAGGAATTATTGTGATTTTTCTGTGAGGATTCATGCTTTGTGCTTTTGAGGAAGTTTAGTACACCACCTAGTCTTTAGGAATCAAAAATTACTAAAATTTTGTGATTCTTCCTGTGGGCCCCACCCTTGCTCAAACACACCTGCAGGGGAACAACCTCCCCTGCTACAGCAGCTACTCAGCCAAACCACCACCTTTGGTGGGCTTTTCTGGCCTCCACAGTGGGTCCCAAACCTTAACTTTGGGGTTTTCCAACCCCCCTCCTACCAGGGATCCTTAGTTGACCATTTGTTTGACCTTAGGTTAAGTGGACCCCACCTGAATCAACCTCAAAAGTCTGTCCCAGTTTCTGAGTTCATACAAGAATCCAAGTGCTTATTTTGAGCTTGTTAGCTTATTCAGTGAACACTTTGTGCTTTTTCTAGCTTATACTTGTTTACTCAACTTATTGGAACTAGATTTTACCATAGTGGGTCCCACACAAGCTCAGTTGAGCTTATTTGCTTAGTTGGTCAAACTAAGTCAACTGTTTTGGTTAGTAGCTTATAATCAGCTTAATAATAAGTTATAAATTAGTTGTTTTTATAAAAGTTAGTTATTATTAGATATAAAATAGATTTGTAAAAGAAAAATCCAGAAAAACAAATATAATAATAAGTGATAGTTTCTATTTAATATAATTTAATTTTCATTTTCATTTTTAGATTTTTATTAAGTAACCTACCTTTTTATATTTTTATTAATTTCCTTTTATGTTAAAGTATTTTTAATAATTTTCTCAGATTTTTATTTTGTCATTTAGTATTTATTAGAATTAATATTAGTTTTATTAATAATTAATCAATAATTAAGTATTAAATAGCATATTTAGTTTTTATAAAGCAACACCTAGATTTTATATTTTTCCTAGCTTTTATAAGTCATAATATAATTTTAGAAATTTTCTTGTAATTTTAACTGTCAATTTACTAGTTTTTATAATTGAAATAGTTTAATTGGTAATTAACTATTAAATAGAATAATAATTAGTAAACTAGTTTAAAAATAAATAAAATAAAGTTTTTATAATTTTTTAGGATTCCTATGATGGTTAATTAGATTTATAAAAATCTTCTTAATTATCTAAGTCTTTTTAGTATTTTTAATAATTTAAATCAATTTAATTAGTTAATTAAATAAGTAATTAGTTATTAAATAATAATAAATAATTAAATAGTTAGTAATTATAAAATAAATATTTTAAGTTTATTTAATTTGCATTTAAGCCCCTAAGGCATGCAAATTCCTACTTTAGTTAAAATTGTTTTTGTTTCGTACGTTTACGTAGAATTAAATTAAACATACGCGTTTTTAAGTTTTTAGCGTTTCTAGATATCTAGGTTTCACGTAACTGTTTATATAGATTATTTAAGCTATTTTGTTTTATAAATCCTTAGATTAATCACCCACTCACATTTATCCAGTTACCTGTTCATAATCACCGATCACAGATTCGTCTAAAATACCTTCGCACACCTCGTTGGGACATAACGACCAGGGAATATAACTATACTCCTTGGATTATATTGCTTTGGTTTCTAGGCTGTTTGACTTTTAGTATTGACCATTAATAAGTGGTTGAGAAATAAAGTTAGACCATTTTGAGAACGATCAAATTTTGGCGCCGCTGCCGGGGAGGTTGCGCGTATTCTAATACGAATTTGTTGTATTAGTGATTGTTGAATATACATCCTTTGTATATTTACCATCCTTGTCCATATTTTCATCAAAAACAAAAATCCAAAAATATTTTCTTTCTTATTTTTATAATATATTTATCAAAACCCAAAAATATTCACCTTTTCCATCTTACCCTTTTTGATTCTTTATCCCATTACCCTCTATCCATTTAATTCTAACTTCTTCTATATTCTTATGGCATCTATCGACCCCGAATTCTTATTCGCGCTTGAAAAACTTCAAGCCTTGTCCGAGATTCTAGATTTCGTGTTGATCATGATGATCCATCGATCCCTATTCCCTCTCCGGTGAGGGAAATGGAACGGGAAACCAAGGTGACAAAGGACCCGGTACTTTCCTCTGACAATGAAAGTACTAAATACGTCCAACCTACGGTTGTCCAAAAATCTAATTTTCAATTGCTCCTAAACCGTCAAGAATTAATCCTAACCTTTCACGGTTTACGGTTAAAAGTTTGTCAAGCAAACGTACAGAGCTTAGAGCTGTGACTGAAAAGAACGACTTGCCCAATCTTCACATTTATCAAGAACCAAAACCCGAGACCATAACGGAAGTGGTGGAAATTCCTAGCTCTAAGAGCACACCACTTGTCCCACCTCCGGGTTTTGTTTCTTGTGTCGGTTATAGTGAGCCGCTTTTCGGGTTTCCATGTCGTTGGTGTACATGTGAACAATGTGGTAATGATATTCGAGACGGGAGTTGTTTGTTTTGTGGATTGAGTAATTCATTTGCTTATGATCCTAATCAAAACTCATTCAACGACTCCTCAAATTTTTCCAACTACCCATCACATTCATACGTGCAAGAATCATATTATCCAAATCTCAATGATGCTTCGTATCAAAATACACCAAGCCAGACTCAACAGTTTTACTGTTGTGAGTACTGTGGTGGCCCACACTACAGTTCTGATTGTCAATCGGGAAACACGCTTGTTTATGAGCAGGTTCCTGATAACAATTATGACTCCAACACCTATGACTCACAGCCAAATCAGTTTAACTGTTGTGAATACTGTGGAGGTCCACACTTTAGCCCTGATTGTCAAACAAGGAATCCATTTCCTTGTAACAATTATGACTATTCGTTTTCAGACCCACCTCCACAGTGCCAAATAATCCAAGCAACTCCTCATGAAACTCAGCAAGACCTTTGTTTAAAGACTCTTGAGATATTAAAAGAACTTAAGGAGGAGTTAGCTAATATATCGTTTCAAACTTCTCGTGAGACATCTATTGAGTTACTTGCAGAAAAACGAGATGTTAGAAACGGAGAAAGCATGGAGGAATTAATAGTCAAAGAGCATGCAGCTAAAATACATGCCGCATTTTGCAATGCTGCTCTTCTTGATGACGATGATGACAGTGATGATGATAACGTTGTTATTATTCAAAAAGATTCATCAAGTTCAACTGTTGCAATTCCTTCCATGATTATCACACCTGAGGTTCCCACTCACTCTCTGAGCATGGGGGACGAGCATCTTGACACTGTTCCTGAAAAGGAATCGGACGAATTAATAAAGTCTAGTCTTGAGAACCTTGTCCCAATCCCAAGTGAGTCACAGGGAATTCTTGATTCTATGTGTGATCTACCTTCCACTCCTGAGTGTTCGAAAGATCATTTTGAGACTCTCTCCGATTTTAGCAATGATTGTATATCTTATGGAGAGATTGAGTACGTTGAGGCATCACTGCCTCATTCTGATGCTGACCTTCTCCTTGAGGAGTTCACAGATGAATTCACTCACATCATTCCACTTCCATCTGGAAGTGATGATGGTCTCTTTGATTTCAAAGCCGATCTGGAAGAGATTGAAAGTCTTTTGCATCATGATCCACCACTCACTTCTGATCCCAACAGTCCAATAGAGAATGTTAATCACCTTGTTCATGAAGCATTCAAAACTACTATCATCAATCCTCTATTTGAATTCGGATCTGAATTCACTATAATTTATGATAATCCAATCTTTGATATTCAGAATGAGGATTGTGATGAGTCCACAGCGGAACAAGAATTCACAGATTTGCATCTTGTGAATGATTCTCTTTACGAGGAGTTCTCCGGTGAACTCACTCATATCATATCTCCACCGGAGTATGATAACTTTTATTTTGATCTAGACATATCCATAATATGTCTTGATCAAACGTGCTTAACTGAGGAGATTCATGAAACTATGAATTCTCCTATTGAGGAAGAAGAGTTAGTCATGACTTTTATCATGATTTTCTTTCTTTTCTTCATATATTCTGTCACTTCTCCTGTTCTTCACTCTTTCGGGAGTGAGGACATTATCTTTGACCCCGGCATTCTCATTTATAAATTTTGAGCCGGGTCAACTTATCTCATCGGTGTGGAACTTTCACGTGCTTCAAAGTTTATCCAAACCTCTTGAATGAAAGTCCGATGCAGATTGTTTCTTCCACTTACTTCCCCATGAACAAATCAATTCGGGGTCGAGTCAAGCTAGCGACTCGGTAATCAATAAACAGTAGCATGCTTAGGGTTTTCACCCTAAGTGTGGGGGAGATACTAACCCACATGTTGTATATATGTAAATATCCTCAAAAAAAAATGTATATAAACTTAAATAAAGGCTATGGAATATTTTCCTTCTTACGTTCTAAGTGTTGGTTTAACACCCGGTACTTTGAATATTGAGGACAATATTCAGTTCTAAGTGTGGGGGAAGATTCGTTATTCTAACGAATTTAAACACATGTTCCATCAAGAACCCCCATTTTAGCCCAAATTTTAAATTTTTTTCTCACTTAGAACGCAATAAATGGTTATCAGTCCGCCATGTCTAACCCACATAAGGATTGGCTAATCTATGAGCAAACGGCTCTTGGTAAAGATATCTCAAAACCGTTTATGGCTTGCAATTTGCCCAAAATTGTATGGTACCTCAACTCGCCATATCCTAAAAAGCAAATGAGTTGGCTAGCCCGCAAGATTATGGCTTTTGGTAAAGGCAGTTGAAAAACTATAGTTGGTAATCAGCTCACCAAGATGTTGACTATTCCATCAAGAGTTGGCTAGTCCAGAAGCAAACGGCTTTTGGTAAAGACAAATCAAATCCGTTGACAGCTGGTGGTTTGCACAAAATCACATTGTTATCAGGTGGACCATAGTTCTTACTTGAATCGATACATCTGCCTACTCCAGAAGTGATGGCTTTTGGTAAAGAGTTTTTCAAATTCATTAAGTTTTTCTCAAAATATTGCTAGGGACTAGCAATGTTTTAGTGTGGGAGATTGATGAGTGTCTAAATACTCATCATTTTATACCAATCTGAACTGCCAAAACATCTAAAAACACTCAAATATGCATCAAAATACTTAAAATATCTTAAAAGTGTGTTTTATATGTTTCAAATGCAAAATAATCAAAAACAGATGAAAAACGTACAAAATTTGCATAATTGGCAGTTTCAGTCCCTCAAGTTTCAAAAGTTGTCAAAACTAGTTTCTGGTTATTCTAAAAACTTGAAAAGTCACCAAAGGTCCTTTTTAATTATAAAGTTACATATTTAGTCCTTTGGTGCAAAGTTTCACAAAATTACAAGTTTAGTCCCTCAACTTTGAAAATTGACATAAATGGTCCCTGGGATGTAAAAACTTTGAGAAAATCAATTTTGGTCCTTGTACTAATAATATTTTGCAGGAATGGTCCTTGGGTGATAATTTTGGTGAAATGACATGTTTGGTCCCTGGAATTTGTAGATTTGGCAGGAAAGGTCCTCAGATATAAAAAAATGGGAAATTATCAAAAGTGGCCCTTGTACTATTCATGAATGATAAATATGGTCCTTATGATAAACTTTGGAAAATTACAAAACCTGCCCATCAAAATTCTACAAATTACAAAATTGGTCCTTATGTTACTAAAACCAAACGGACCCTATGTTATTATTACAAACTAACCCAATCCATACCACTAGCCCACCCTCTACCCCTTTTTTATTATCCTAAGCCCAAAGTTACCCAGCCCATCACCCTTAATAAAAAACGGGGTCAACCCTTTTGGTCAAACCCACTCACAATACCCCTTCCCTCCCAAACCATACCACCACCACCACTGCAAAACCATACCACCTTCCACCTCACCTGTTTCATCACAACTTAGCCTCCAAGATATCTTTCACCTTGTTGGATCGTGAACACCTTGAACTTGTGTTGATAATGATACTTTGAGTGATATCACTAAGTATGCGGAATCTACTTAATGATACTTAGAAGATTAATTGTAAGTGAAACAGATTAATGTGTGAACAATGAACAAAACAACTAGCTCCAATATTATTAATAATAATACGAGTGATCTGAGATATCACTAGGGTTACACCTTGAAGCTCTAAGAAAACGTATATAAAAACTATATTCTAGGATCTCCTTTTATAGAACAAGGAGTCCTCTTGTACAAGATAAGTATAATGCTAATAGAATAAGATATACACAATATCTTTTCTATGTTTATCTAAGCGCGTTTCTCTAACAGCTAACAAGTGAGCAGTGGTAATATTTGTTCTTGCAGTGGTAATGAGTTTCCACTGCAAGTACAATCTTCTTGCAGTTGTAACTTCTTCACTAGCCGTGGTAACTGATAGAATAATTCCCAACAATCCTCCCCTAAACTTATGATTGCTTTGTAAATCAATAAGTTTCTTCAAGTATACAATAAACCTGAGGATATGGGAATTCTTCCAAACACTTATCTTGTTCTACTTAATTCTTTATCAACTCTTGCATATTGATCTTTAATCTTCTGAATCAAAGCTCGAACCTTTTCATTATCAGCATAAACTCTTAACTTTAACATGCTGAGAGCAAACCATGCTGAAGACAAACCTCCCCTGAATCTGATCATTATAATCAAAATTTTGTATCCTCCCCTGATTGGGAGAATCCCCATCAATAAGCATCATAATCAGACAAAATTCAGAAGTCCTTCCATCAATAAGTATCCACCTGTTAAGAGAATGGGGTACACAGTTCCATCAATTCCTTTTGGTAACATACTACCTTCAGCACATCCAGATGTATTACCTTCTGAGAGAGGTGCATCATAAGGCATAGAAACTGCACAACCTATATCTAATTCGTGAGAATCAGACACATGAAGTGTTGCCAAAGAAAAAGTTTACACTGTCAGTGGTAACTATGAACCTGCAGTGGTAAAAATCAAAAGAGTTTTTCAAAGAGCAATGAGAAGTAAAACATGTAAGATTTTATGCTCGAATTATAGTTTTTAGCAAACTATCAGCTATCAACGGATTTGATAAGTCTTTACCATGAGCCGTTTGCTATGGACTAGCCAACTCTTGATCACAAAGATATATGGTGAGTTGATAACCTAGTTTTTGGTAAACTATCAACCATGAACGGATTTGATGTGTCTTTACCTGTAGCCGTTTGCTCAGGACTAGTTGATTCTTATGTGGATTAGACATGGTGAATCAATAACCATTTGTTATGTGTCTTAAGTTACACATCTTATAACTCCATTCACATTAAACATCCAAACTTAACCAATATTAAGAAACCCATGTAACTTTTAACCAAGTTACTATTTATACATTAATTGCTCCAAAGTCAACCCGATATCTTCCATAATTACTTCTTCGAACTACCAAAACAGATAGAAGTAAATATTCTTCATTAATTATCCATTGGCCTTGACTTTGCTTATAAATAGAGGTCTCAAAACACATTAATCAGCATCAACCAAATCATCACAAACCCTAAACTTAAATATGAGTTTCCCAATCGTGTACATCTCCTCTGACAGCTCTTCTAATGAAGAAATCAGCTATGTTTCAGATTCTGAGGAGCATTCTTCTGGATGGAGTGGATACTTTCCACCTAGTGCTTTTCCATCAAGTACTGCATCAGCTCCATCTGTTGATATCGATTCAGAAGAAGAGGATCCAACCTTCAACCTTACTGAGGAACTACCAAAGGCACTTACAACTGCCCTGAAGACTGCCATAAACAACATGAAGTGGCCAGAGTCATCAAAGCCTGCAGAAGATCTGAAACCTCCACCACAAGTGCTTGGGCTTGCTTGTCCAAGAAAACAGCTATCCTTTGACGAGAAGAGGAACAAGCCAGCTAAGAGCAAGCATGCTTATAAGGGCAAAGGAAAGAAGCCTATGTAGTGTCTGAAGATCTTAGGTTATTAGGTTGTGAGTTGTTTACATGTGTTTTGAACTTTTCTTAGTGAAAGAATGTACTCTGCAACCGTATGAAGTGATAAATAAATGATCTTCTCTGTTTCCTTATTACCACTGTGAGAGCAAATCTTTCCACTGTGTGATGCATAGTTTCCACTGAGCTTGTTTCTCCTTCATAAGTGTTAGTGAAAAACCATACAAACATATACAAACAATAATAGTACATTAAAAGCTATCCTGCTACACTAAAAAGTATTAGACATCAAGAGTTTATGGATTAAGCATTCCAATACCTGTTACCAAGTACTGAAACCTACCCACATCAAGCCCTTTTGTTAATAAATCAGCATAATTGTCATCAGTATGAATCTTGACAACATTAATGAGCTTTTTCTCAAAACAATCTCTAATAAAATGATGTCTAATTTCAATATGTTTAGTTTTAGTGTGTTGCACAGGATTCTTAATAATGCAAATTGTACTACTATTGTCTATATAGATGATGGTGTTCATGAAATTGTACCCATAATCCAAGAGTTGATTCTGAAGCCAAAGGATCTGAGCACAACAACTAGCAGCTGCAACATATTCTGCTTCAGTAGTTGAAGTAGCAACCATTGTCTGTTTCTTGCACTGCCATGACACCAATCTACATCCAAGGAATTGACATCCTCCTGTGGTTGACCTTCTATCCAAGCTTGCACCAGCATAGTCACTATCTGAGTAGGTAATCAACTCCATAGGAGATTCCCTTGGATACCACAATCCTAGATTAGGATAAGTCTTCAAGTATCTAAAAATCTTTTCCACTGCTGTCATATGAGATGTCTTTGGAGTCACTTGAAATCTTGCACAGGCACACACAGCAAACATAATGTCTGGCCTTGATGAAGTAAGATACATCAAAGAGCCAATCATTGACCTGTAAGTATGTACATCAACATTTACACCACTAGCATTCTTCAATAATAAGTGAGTGGTCTTGTCAGCAGGGGTATTGGAAGATTTTGCATCAGTGAATTTGAACTTCTTAATAATCTCAGCCACATACTTGTCTTGACTAATAAAAATTCCTTCTTTACTCTGTTGAACTTGCAGCCCCAAAAAGAATGTGAGTTCCCCCATAGAACTCATTTGAAATTCATCTTTCATCAGCTTCTCAAACTCTTTACACATCTCTGGTTTAGTTGATCCAAAGATAATATCATCAACATATACTTGAACAAGTAGTATATCACCCTTATCTTTCTTGATAAACAAAGTTTGATCTATCTTGCCCCTATGAAATCCATTATTCATCAAATAAGTAGCTAAGGTTTCATACCACTTCCTTGGAGCCTGATGTAGACCATAAAGAGCCTTGACTACTTTATAAACTTTGTTGGGGTGATGTGGATCTTCAAAGCCTGGAGGTTGAGCAACATATACCTCCTCATCAATAGTACCATAAAGAAAGGCACTCTTAACATCCATTTGATAGACAGTAAAGCCCATAAATGATGCATAAGCTAGAAATAGTCTAATAGCCTCAAGCCTTGCAACAGGAGCAAAAACTTCTTCATAATCAATGCCCTCCTCTTGAGTGTATCCTTGAGCAACTAATCTAGCTTTGTTTCTGATGACAATGCCTCTTTCATCTTTCTTATTTCTGAACACCCATTTAGTACCAATCACTTTCATACCATCAGGTAAGTCACAAAGAACCCAAACCTTTTGAAGCTTAAACTGCAATAGCTCTTCCTGCATAGCTTCAACCCAGCTTGATTCTCCTAAAGCCATAGAAACATTTTTAGGCTCCATTTGTGATATAAAGCAGAAGAATAAACATTCATTCTTGGTAATATGATTCTTGGACTCATAGACTTCACTTATGAACCCATGAACATCTGTCATCCTTGTTTGCCTTCTTGTTTTCACACCTGAATTAATTTCACCAATAACATTCTTAATTGGATGAGCTTTATGAATTGTAGACTGTGATGTGTTAGGAATATCATATGATGATGGCATATTTGTGATTTCAACATCATCAATTTGTGTCTCCTGAGCTATATTTTCTACAGCTGGACCTTCAGTGGAAACATCATGTGTTGCAGTGGTAGTAGGATTACCACTGTCTTCAGGAATATCATCATGCAGAACATCAAAATTCACAAATTCATCTTCCTGACTAGTATTCTTTGAAGGTTGTGAAGATTGTAAGTCTGCATTAGCATCAAAGTCCCAAATTGGCATAACAAATTGATCTTTGTCATCCTCATCATCTTGACAAGATTCATCATCATCAATGAACTCTTCTGAATCTTCAAGATCAACATCACTTGAATCTGAAGCAATAGGAACATAATTCATGGTATTTGACAAAGTTTCAAGATCAAATAGCCATTCAGGTCCTGAACCTGCCATATTAGCTTTATTTTCAAGAAACTGAACATGCAGATTCTCTTCTATCTTTCTTGTTCTTAAATTGTAGACTCTAAAAGCCTTACTAATCATGGAATAGCCAACAAAGAAACCTTCATCTGCCTTTTCTTCAAACTTTCCCAAATGATCAATGGTATTAAGAATTGTGACATGACATCCAAATGGCTTCAAGAAATCCAAAAGAGGGGGTCTTCCTCTGAAAAGCTCATAAGGTGTCTTGTTCTTTGATTTGACCACTAATACCCTGTTTTGTATATAGCAAGCAGTGTTAACTGCTTCAGCCCAAAATGTCACTGGAAGCTTTGAATCAGCTATCATGGTTCTAGCAGCCTCAATTAGTGTTCTATTTCTTCTTTCAGCAACACCATTTTGCTGAGGGGTTCTTGCAACACTAAATTCTCTTTTAATACCTTTGTCTTTGCAGAAGTCATCCATTACTCTATTCTTGAACTCTGTCCCATTATCACATCTGATGATCTTTATCTTCTTTTCAGCTTGATTTTCAACTTCAGTGATGAAAGTCTTGAGAATGTCTGTGGTTTCATCCTTGGTATTCAAGAAGAAAACCCATGTAAATCTGCTAAAATCATCAGTCACAACAAGACAATACTTCTTCAAATTGATGCTGCTAACAGAAGTAGGACCAAACAAGTCCATATGCAGCATGTAGAGTGGATGATCAATAGTATTAACTGCCTTGGTCTTACAAGAAGCCCTGTGTTGTTTACCTTTAAGACAAGCAACACATGTTTGATCATTTTCAAATCTCTTCTCAGGTAAACCTATGACTAGACCATCTTTTACAATCTTGTTGATGGTCTTGAAATTAACATGACCAAGTCTTCTGTGCCAAAGCATAGATTCCTCCAAAGTGGCTTTTGCAAGTAAACAAGTAACATCATCTTTAGCCACTATCTTCTTCATGTCAATGCTATACAGATTACCTTTTCTAGGGATTTTAAGCAAAATGTCTTTTTCATCAGGTAGCTTATAATCCTTAGATAAGATAAAGCATTCATCTTCTGAGAATAGAACTCTGTGTTTCTTGTCACACATTTGTGACACACTGAAGAGGTTGTACTTGAGTTCTGGTACATAGTATACATTCTCAAAGTCCAAGTTTCCAGCCTTGATAGTACCTTTGCCTGAAACTTTTCCACCAATTCCTCCTCCAAAACTGACAGCTTGCCCATCAAGTGATTTGAAATTAGAAAGATAAGCCTTGTTGCCAGTCATATGCCTGGAACATCCACTATCTGAATAACCTTGATCTTCTTTTGTCTTTGAATGTCCCTGCACACAATATAAAGGAATTAGTACCTTTTGGGGACCCAAGCCACAAATGACTTGGATCTGCCTCGTGTATCAATATAATTGTATCTATCAAAGGTCATTGATACACCATTGGGATTGTTTGTTGTTCCTTTTGGTTTCCATTCCCAACGAGCTGAGGCCTTAACAGCTTTTCCCAATTTTACCCTTTTCTTATGAACATCAGTGGAAACAATTGGTCTTGCAGTGGTAACTGCATGCCTAGCAGTGGAAACTGCTGGTTTAGAAAAATTGGGTCTCCACATGTGATTCTTGCGATCATTCTTTTCAAAATAAGTCTTTTTCCCTGTTTGATAAGATTTAACAAAAGAAGTGACAGGGGACTTAGGATAAACTCTGTTATTACTTCTGGCAGTGGTAACTGCTGGTCTAGCAGTGGAAATTGATTTGATGCCAGTGGTAAGCATAACAGATCTGGGAACCATCTTGCTTAGGGGATTTGGGTGAGTTAATTTATTAACATTTGATCCATTCACCCTTGTAAATACTTCCCTTCTTCCCATGTGGTAGGTACAGTCTTTAGCTAAATGATCAAAGCTACCACATATATGACAAGCCTTATTGTTGAACACAAAGTCACTACCAAACTGTCTAGTTTTAACATGATTCCAACTTCTCATGTTACCTCTAGGAGATTTAGGCCTATCCCTGTACATTTCAGCATACCTAGTAGTAGACCTAGTGAAATTAGACTGTGTTCTAGGCTTCTCTTTGACTTCTTCAGGAATACTTTTTCTTTCCTCAACTTTAACATCTTCAGTAACACTAGTTTTAGACTCAACATTTAAACATTCATCTTTAAGAGATGAGTCACTAGCACTATCAAAAGTTTCAACCTCAACCTGAACCTTTTCAGTTTCAACTGGTTTAACAAATTTTGGTCCATAGGTCATGGGTAGATCCTGAAACTCTTCTAAGCCTGTGTGAGCTAGATCAATGCCAGGTGGTGCTGGAACACCTCTTAGAGGTGGTGGAACAGATTTGTATCCAAGACCAGATTTAGCTTTGCTCACAACTTGGGCTTCCCAAATTTTGTCAATGCTCTTGGATTGATGGTCTAGTGTTTTCTTAGTAATCTCAATATTCTCACTAGCCTTTTTAACTTTTTCAATCTCTTCCCTAAGAGCCTCATTTACAGCAATCTTAAAGTCTAAATCACTTTTTAACACAGCAATGTCATCACTAAATTTAGACTCATTTGCCCTATAATGCTCTATCTGTTTTTCTAAAACACCTAGACCTCTCTTATGATTTGCTAAGTTATGATTAGTATGGTGTAACTCTAGCATCAGCTCATCATATTGTTTTTGTAAACTATTATACTCTTTTAAGGCCTTACAGTTTTTAGAACAAGCATTATCAGTATGTACCTCAGAATCTGAGAAAGCCATGAGTGCATGCTCAGTAGCAAGCATTGCACATTCTGAATCATCTTCTCCATTCTGACCCATAAAGCTCCAATCAAAGCTTACTCCATCAATAGCCAATAGCACCTTTGGCTCTTCTGTTGTAGGTTCTTTGGTCTTTTCCTTCTTGTACCAAGTTGACTTATTGTCAGATTTCCTTGGTTTTCTGCATTCTCTTGCAAAGTGCCCCTTCTTGTGACAGTTATAGCACTCCACCTTCTTTTTATCAAAACCTACAGTCTCATCTCCACTTATATGAATCTTTCTCCCTGTCTTCTTCCAGAACTTCTTTGATCTTAAGCTGAGCAATGCTACCTGCCATTTGATGTCCATCTCCTCCATATCATCTTCATCAATTTGATCCAAGTCCTCATGATTGAGGATTGAACCACCCACATGGCTGGATATAAAGGCATAGAAAGTAGCATCACTTAGTCCTGCAATCTGCCTTTTAGAGCTCCTAGTGGAAACATTTCCATTACCAGTGGAAACAATCATGTTACCACTGTCATCATCACTGTCACTTTCATCATCAGAACTGTCATTACCTGATGATGATATGAGTGCAACTCCTGCAGAACTTGTCTTTAACTTGCCAGCTTTCTTAAGTCTTTGTTCAATAACTTTGAAGTTATTGTACACATCATTAAGCTTCATAGTCTCAAGATCTGACTTGTCCTCCCATACAGCAACATTTGTATCAAACTCAGCAGGTAAACTTCTTAGAAATTTAAGATTGAGGTCTTCCTTTTCTACCTCAATTCCAAAAGCAGTTAGCTGAGTTACAATCTTTTGTAGCCTTGTGAATATGCTATCAAGAGATTCATTGCTTGATGAGCCAAAATTCTCATAAGTCTGCTTCAGTAAAGTCTTTTGAGTTTTCTTGGTATAGTGATTACCACCAAATACTTCACATATCTCATCAAAGAGGGTCTTTGCATCCTTGTATTTGGTAAAAGCCTGGACTTGATCTCTAGGTAGAGCCATCAATAGCAAACCTCTAGCCTTCAAATCATTCTTAAGTTGGTTTCTTTCATCATTTGTAACTGGACCAGTATTTACTTTTGTTACTGGCTTGTCACCAACTGTCTCAACAGTTGTACCAGTTGAACCTGGTACAACTGTTGAGACAGTTGGTGACAAGCCAGTAACAAAAGTAAATACTGGTCCAGTTACAAATGATGAAAGAAACCAACTTAAGAATGATTTGAAGGCTAGAGGTTTGCTATTGATGGCTCTACCTAGAGATCAAGTCCAGGCTTTTACCAAATACAAGGATGCAAAGACCCTCTTTGATGAGATATGTGAAGTATTTGGTGGTAATCACTATACCAAGAAAACTCAAAAGACTTTACTGAAGCAGACTTATGAGAATTTTGGCTCATCAAGCAATGAATCTCTTGATAGCATATTCACAAGGCTACAAAAGATTGTAACTCAGCTGACTGCTTTTGGAATTGAGGTAGAAAAGGAAGACCTCAATCTTAAATTTCTAAGAAGTTTACCTGCTGAGTTTGATACAAATGTTGCTGTATGGGAGGACAAGTCAGATCTTGAGACTATGAAGCTTAATGATGTGTACAATAACTTCAAAGTTATTGAACAAAGACTTAAGAAAGCTGGCAAGTTAAAGACAAGTTCTGCAGGAGTTGCACTCATATCATCATCAGGTAATGACAGTTCTGATGATGAAAGTGACAGTGATGATGACAGTGGTAACATGATTGTTTCCACTGGTAATGGAAATGTTTCCACTAGGAGCTCTAAAAGGCAGATTGCAGGACTAAGTGATGCTACTTTCTATGCCTTTATATCCAGCCATGTGGGTGGTTCAATCCTCAATCATGAGGACTTGGATCAAATTGATGAAGATGATATGGAGGAGATGGACATCAAATGGCAGGTAGCATTGCTCAGCTTAAGATCAAAGAAGTTCTGGAAGAAGACAGGGAGAAAGATTCATATAAGTGGAGATGAGACTGTAGGTTTTGATAAAAAGAAGGTGGAGTGCTATAACTGTCACAAGAAGGGGCACTTTGCAAGAGAATGCAGAAAACCAAGGAAATCTGACAATAAGTCAACTTGGTACAAGAAGGAAAAGACCAAAGAACCTACAACAGAAGAGCCAAAGGTGCTATTGGCTATTGATGGAGTAAGCTTTGATTGGAGCTTTATGGGTCAGAATGGAGAAGATGATTCAGAATGTGCAATGCTTGCTACTGAGCATGCACTCATGGCTTTCTCAGATTCTGAGGTACATACTGATAATGCTTGTTCTAAAAACTGTAAGGCCTTAAAAGAGTATAATAGTTTACAAAAACAATATGATGAGCTGATGCTAGAGTTACACCATACTAATCATAACTTAGCAAATCATAAGAGAGGTCTAGGTGTTTTAGAAAAACAGATAGAGCATTATAGGGCAAATGAGTCTAAATTTAGTGATGACATTGCTGTGTTAAAAAGTGATTTAGACTTTAAGATTGCTGTAAATGAGGCTCTTAGGGAAGAGATTGAAAAAGTTAAAAAGGCTAGTGAGAATATTGAGATTACTAAGAAAACACTAGACCATCAATCCAAGAGCATTGACAAAATTTGGGAAGCCCAAGTTGTGAGCAAAGCTAAATCTGGTCTTGGATACAAATCTGTTCCACCACCTCTAAGAGGTGTTCCAGCACCACCTGGCATTGATCTAGCTCACACAGGCTTAGAAGAGTTTCAGGATCTACCCATGACCTATGGACCAAAATTTGTTAAACCAGTTGAAACTGAAAAGGTTCAGGTTGAGGTTGAAACTTTTGATAGTGCTAGTGACTCATCTCTTAAAGATGAATGTTTAAATGTTGAGTCTAAAACTAGTGTTACTGAAGATGTTAAAGTTGAGGAAAGAAAAAGTATTCCTGAAGAAGTCAAAGAGAAGCCTAGAACACAGTCTAATTTCACTAGGTCTACTACTAGGTATGCTGAAATGTACAGGGATAGGCCTAAATCTCCTAGAGGTAACATGAGAAGTTGGAATCATGTTAAAACTAGACAGTTTGGTAGTGACTTTGTGTTCAACAATAAGGCTTGTCATATATGTGGTAGCTTTGATCATTTAGCTAAAGACTGTACCTACCACATGGGAAGAAGGGAAGTATTTACAAGGGTGAATGGATCAAATGTTAATAAATTAACTCACCCAAATCCCCTAAGCAAGATGGTTCCCAGATCTGTTATGCTTACCACTGGCATCAAATCAATTTCCACTGCTAGACCAGCAGTTACCACTGCCAGAAGTAATAACAGAGTTTATCCTAAGTCCCCTGTCACTTCTTTTGTTAAATCTTATCAAACAGGGAAAAAGACTTATTTTGAAAAGAATGATCGCAAGAATCACATGTGGAGACCCAATTTTTCTAAACCAGCAGTTTCCACTGCTAGGCATGCAGTTACCACTGCAAGACCAATTGTTTCCACTGATGTTCATAAGAAAAGGGTAAAATTGGGAAAAGCTGTTAAGGCCTCAGCTCGTTGGGAATGGAAACCAAAAGGAACAACAAACAATCCCAATGGTGTATCAATGACCTTTGATAGATACAATTATATTGATACACGAGGCAGATCCAAGTCATTTGTGGCTTGGGTCCCCAAAAGGTACTAATTCCTTTATGATGTGTGCAGGGACAGTCAAAGATAAATGTTTTCTATGAATGACTTGATGATATTTTCTGTGTTGAACTAATATGGTTTCAAGTTGTTTGATATATGTCTGTTCTGCAAATGTTCATGTAAATTGCAAGATGTGTGTTACAGTCACCAAAAGTTATAGCCAAGGAATGTGGTCTAATAAGCTGAAGGTCTTACAATATTGATTTATTAAAGAAGAACTTTTCATTCATTCAAAGACACAAGTTACAGCTTACATTCAAAGTTCCAACTGCATTACAATGACCATTCCTAAAACTTTTGGCTAATAGAGAACTAGTAGCTTCTATCAATTATTAAATAATACTTGAGGCTATGACAAGTACAATGAAGAAGCTGAAGATGAAAATGGAAAAAGAAGAGTAGGAAGACTGTGAAGCTGCTCAAGTAACAAAGTAAAGAAAATACTCAAGAACTTTGTTCCTTGGCAACATTCTTCAGTCATCTATTTCTGCTTCTCCTTTCCCTTATGTGTGATCTGAGCTTTCTTGCTCTGTCCAATATGTTCTTGATACAGAAGACCAGGTTCTGGAGCTGGAAGATCCAACACCAAGGTTGATGATGTTGGGAGAGATGGATCTCTCTTACCTAATCTTGATTGGGATCTCTCTGGTGTGGAAGGAGGAAGAAAGGTTGGATCTTCATTCTCTTCCTCTGAAGATTCTTCATCAGATGTCCAGATGAAGGGAGAAACAAGCTCTCTCTCTGCAGGATTCGGATCATGGTTTGATACACTCTTTATATCTGCATTCCATTGTCTTTCCTGCACATCCCATCGGTTCTTTATCTCTCTCTCAAAATCAGAACCTTCAAGACCCCATGGATATGGTGGTACTTCTTCTGATGTTGGAAAAGAAGGGTGTTGATCAGAGGACTCAGGGTTTGATGACATGATTTTTGGAAGAAAACTGGGTTGATTGGGATATTAGGGTTTGAGAGATTGTTAGTGACTGAAATGTGGTGTTTGGAGGAGGTTATATAAGCCAAAGTTAGGTGTTACAATAATTAATGAAGATTATTTACTTCCATCTGTTTTGGTTGGTTTGAGTAGTAACTGTGGTTTGACTTTTGAGAAGATATTTTGTGTATAGTAACTTGGTTAAAAGGTTACTTGGGTTAATATTTGTGAGTTAAGATGAGATTTTTGTGATGTTACATATCATTGGAGTTATAAGGTGTGTAATATTGACACACAACAAATGGTTATTGATTCACCATGTCTAACCCACATAAGAATCAGCTAGTCCAAGAGCAAACGGCTTTTGGTAAAGACTTCTCAAATCCGTTGATAGCTGATAGTTTGCTAAAAACTGTGATAAGAGTAGTAAAATTTTACATATTTTACTTACCACTGCTCTTTGAAATTTTGTTGATTTTTACCACTGCAAGTTCACCATTTCCACTGAAAGTGTAAATTTTACCACTGGTGAACTAGCCGTTACAACTGTGTCAGTAATCTTATTTTTTACTAGCCGTTGCAAATATAACTGTCTTTCCTTATTAATAGGGTTAAATTTTTGGGAATTATCTACTTACCAAAGTTTATTTATTCTTTTCTAAAGATAATTCACCATCCGCGTTTTTCTCAAAACCCTATTAGTATAAATTGATTTTATACGGCTTGCTTTTTATTCACGATTACTAACACTTTTCTCTCTTAAATCACAAAATCATGGTATCTCTCAAGTTTGCAGATGAACACAATCAAGTGGCTTACCTTCAAAAGTCAAACGACAAGAGTGGACCTATTTTTCATCAGATTGTGGACTTTCTAAACACAACTCATATAAGGTATGCCTTAACTATGAATCCCACAATCTTTGTTTCTCAAATCAAACAGTTTTGGAACTCTGTGGAGTCCATCACTCTTGAACAGGGAGACATACATGAATCTGTGGAAGCTCTTAGAGCCACAGTTGATGGGGTAACTATTGATGTTACTGAATCATCTTTAAGGAGAATTCTCCAATTAGATGATCTTAATGGTATCATCACATTACCTAATTCAGACATATTCAACTACATTGGTCTGATGGGGTATGATACATCTGATCAAAAAATAACCTTTAAGAAAGGATGTTTTTGCCCCCATTGGAGATTTTTGATACACACTCTGTTGCATTGCCTAAGTCCTAAGAAAACTTCTTATGAACAATTTGGATCAACCATGGCTTACCCTTTAGTTTGCTTGGTTACTGATAGGACTTTCAATTTTTCAAGGTTTATATTTAATAACATGAAAGGCAATGTAACAAGTTCATACAAATTTTTAATGTATCCAAGGTTTGTGCAAGCAGTGTTAAATGAATTTCAACTGCAAAATCATAATAGGATTTATAACACTCCATGTCTTAAGCCAAAAGTATTTCAAAACATGTGTAAGGCTTCAGATTTTTGGAATGGAGTGATTCATCCTCTTTTACCAAACATGCTTGCAAAGATTTCACAGGTACAGGGTGAAGATGCAACAATCCCAGTTGTATCCCATCACACACCCACTCTTATTGTTCCACAAATTCAACATATCCCTGCTGTAACTCACACATATGAAAGGAGGCAAAAACAGCCAACTCCTTCCATGACAACATTGCGGAAAATAGTTTTATGTGTGTATCAAAACTAGCATTATAATTTGATTTCTACTAGAAATGGACTTGAAAGATATTGTGTAAAAATGGACTAAAAATGGACTTGAAACAGTAGAAATCAAAACTAGAAGTAATAATAATAACCAGCAGTAGTAAAAACCTTCACCTCGATGTAGCACATAAATGGTTAAACATTTAGACATTAAGCTTCCCCTGAAACCCATATGTTAACCATTTGTTGAATCTTCAATTCTGTAGGCTCTTATGTAATGATTACTAATGAAGAAAACTAAGTATAACCAACTTGATGCTGAAGTAGAACCACCCAAACTTGTGTCTTATATCTTGTACTAAAATTGACTTCGAACGTATACCTAACGTATAGGGAGATCGCAACCTCTTGACAAAAATTCACTGAGCACAATAACGTAACTCCTTCAAGTGTTTCGCCAATTCGTAGTCACCTGAACGAACAAACAAGTTATCTTCAAAGTGCCATACTCACTTTGAGATATGATAAGAACACGCATCCAAGAATCTCCACTTCAACTTCAAATAGGTGATAAAAACCTTTCTTCGTAATCAATTAAATCAATAAAAACGAACCTTTGTATTCTGTATAAGCACCAATAAATCAAACTTTCTGTGTGTGTATTCGAACCAAACTTGTTCCATATCAAAAACCAAAAATCTTCCTCTGTGTGTGCCAAACTCATCGAGAATCAAAAATCATGTACTGTTACTTCAAGTCATGAACCATAGCGAATTAATACCACGACCACATTCAGAATCATCACTATAGGAATAAATATCGTCTACACCAACATCTTTTTATTCCATACCACTGACCCACGTTTCTTGTATTAAATTGAAAGATAAACTCACCGACCCATGATATGACAAACTTAATGATTAAACAATAAGTTTTAAAGATTTCGACCAGCAGTGATAATAGATATTCTTGACCACCAACACGATTTTAAAATATCCATATTCCAACCCATGTGATTGATACTATATTCAAAATATTTGAGCAGTATTATAACCAAGCCCCACGTACTGATCAATTTGCCAAAACACGACAAATATCTATGCTCCTCTTTCCACCAATTAAATCGAACCTTTAAATCATCGGCAGTGGAAACAAACGAGCATCAGTGGTAAGTATTGAAGCTGCAGTGGAAACTATTTTGGCTTCAGTGGTAACGTATAAGCATGCAGTGGTAACTAATAAGCGTGCAGTGGTAAAATTTAACTTTACAGTGGAAACGTGAGACTGCAGTGGAAACTTTTTAGCGTTGCAGTGGTAACTTGATAGTGAGCAGTGGTAACTATATAAGCAGCAGTTGTGAGCTTTGAATGACCAGTAAACTTATACGCATCTTTACCACCAGTATCTTCAATCAACCAATCATAAACCCTCATTCTTGCATCGTTAGGGTTCATCATAACTCGTTCCAGCATCATCATTAGGGTTCATCACAGGTTTTAAAACCTGCTCACCAAGTCTAATGAAAGTACCAGTAGAAGCATGTATAGCAGATCCGTAAGCCCTATTAATCGTACTCCTCTCACCAATTAGGGTTTCTTTTGTAGTCGTCCTTTTCCTTTTTTTTTTTTTTTTTTTTTTTAGCCTTTAGTGACACTTTTTATAGTCACTAGAAACCCTAAAAATTCGAAACAATATACCTCTCTGCGCAGCAGTTTTCAAGAATTTTTATCTTTTTATTGGAAGCTCAGATCGAAGATCCCTCCGGTGGAACTCTTCCTTGATATGTTGAGAAGCTCCAATAAAAATTTCAGCCCGATCCAACGGTTAACGAAGGAGATATCGATGTTTGAAAACTGACCTGCAGTGAGTTTTGAAGATACGAACCAGTTACGAATTTTCTTCAATTTTCGACAAACCAAACCTTGTTTAATCCCACGATCACGAGCCCCATGGCTCTGATACCAATTGTTGAATCGTTGTAGCTCGAGGTTGTTTAGACCTCATATCATCTAGGAACAATAACATTGAATAATATATGCAGCGGAATAATCAATAAGAACATCAATGTTATAAACAAGGTTTTCTTTATTATCACAATCAGCCTCAATATACAACGTGTTATCTAAACATAACAAGGATCAATAAATTGATCTTGAGGCTAACGAACCCTAGGCATCCATTAGAGGACTTGATGCCTAGACACACACATTTTCTGTATATTACATTGTGGAAGACATCTAAAACATATTCCCTGTATCTCTTTATATAATAGAGATACTAGGGTTACAAGGAATAAACTAGAATAATAAAAGATATGTTGTAATCTTTTTCTTTCTTTGCAAGTTTTTTCCTTTGTCTCCATAAGTCCTTCATCTTTCATATTTGTCAATATCAACTCAAAGTATAATTCCCAACAATCTTCCCCTAGTTGATATGACAAAACCAAGTATATGAAAGATGTCGTCTTCCCCTCAAACCATGCATATCATCAAGGATCTTCAAGCTGCAATCTTCAATTCTGTAGGCTCTATGTAATGATCACATGTGAAGAAAACTTGATATACCAAACTTGAAACCAAAGTAAAATACCCCAAACTCGTTACTTAAGCTTGCACTATTGTTGATTGAAGAACGATATAGAGAATTTGGTGTTGCTGAAACAAATCTCTAAACCTCTTGAAATTATCCACAACGACTTTCTTCGTGTGACACTGAGTACTACAATGTATCTCCTTTAAGTGATAGTTAACTAGGTCTTCGTCCATCCACCCCTTGACCTATGAAAACTAGATAAACCAAGTCCCAATCATAAACCAGATATCCAAGCAAGTCATCAATCAATAGTGAGACTCTTAATGATGAAATAAGTAAACTCCTTTGTGAACCTCACTTCAATCTCAAATAAGAGATAAACAATTATCCTTCGTAACCAAATCTTCAATAAAAACAAATACGAGCCTTTAAACCGTTAAGAACAAAAAACCTGAGGGGATAGAAATCTTCTTCTTCAACAATGGAGACATAAGAAGATACACACATAAAACTATTTTCCAATATTTGATGGTTTGATTGTGAAGATCATGTCACTAAAAGAATGAAAGCTCCTCAAGATCTGCTGAGGGAAATTATCATTGTTGAAGAAGAAGATTTCTATCCAGATCCTTCACAATCAAACCATCAAATTATTGATTGGGAAGTGTACACAGCAAAGAATTTTGCTCCCACTTGGAAAATTATTAGACTAGGAGGAGAATCTTCATCATTTATTCAGTTTGAAGATCTTCTTAAAGCATGTGACAGAGAAGATCTTGATACTCTTTGGAAGCTAGTAAATGAAAGATTCAAGGCTGATACTCTCAAGGATATGAAAGAAATGCAGCTCTGGGTTGACTTGAGAAGATTATATGAACCAGATCTTAATGATAAGTATTGGAAGTTTAATTCATCAAACTTGAATACTACATGGACTTATTTTGATAAATGTGAGGTTCATCATGTTTCTACAACAAATAAAGTGGATGTGTTTATGTTTGCTGAGAAGGAATATCCACTTAAAGCTACAACTTTGTCTGCAATGTTGATGTCAAAGTTAAGAGTGTATGCAGATAATGAGAAAGTTAGAGCTTTGATTCAGAAGATTAAAGATCAATATGCAAGAGTTGATAAAGAATTAAGTAGAACAAGATAAGTGTTTGGAAGAATTCCCATATCCTCAGGTTTATTGTATACTTGAAGAAACTTATTGATTTACAAAGCAATCATAAGTTTAGGGGAGGATTGTTGGGAATTATTCTATCAGTTACCACGGCTAGTGAAGAAGTTACAACTGCAAGAAGATTGTACTTGCAGTGGAAACTCATTACCACTGCAAGAACAAATATTACCACTGCTCACTTGTTAGCTGTTAGAGAAACGCGCTTAGATAAACATAGAAAAGATATTGTGTATATCTTATTCTATTAGCATTATACTTATCTTGTACAAGAGGACTCCTTGTTCTCTTGTACAAGATAAGTATCATCTAGGAACCATGTCTCTCCACCTCACACAACCTTCCAAACCCTTGAAAACCTCTCCACGCAAATACTGACACCTTGGACTAAATTGGCGCGAAAAAGCAAATTTGAAGGGTGAGGATTAATTTGACCAAACCAATGGATCGGATGAAGTGGGATAGATTTAGAAAGCTGCAAGGAACTCTATTTATCAAGAAAGAAGCAGAAGTAAAGAATTGTTAGAGTAGAATTAGGAGTAGTTTAATTAAATATATCGTTCTAGTGTAAACTTTAATTCCAGTTAAATTTTAAGCTTTCAAGTGTTAGACTAATCAATCTCAGTGTATTCTCAAGTGTTATCAATAATTAATTTCAAGTTTCAATTGCTATCTCAGTTTATGCAATTTCTTTATATTTCAAAAATCTAAAATAGTCCATTTGTTGTTTCTAGTTGTTATCTGGATCTATAAAGCTAACTTAAGCTTTGACAAAGCTTAATTAAGCTTTTATATACCTTACTTAGTTGTTTAGTTCATAAAAGAAAAAATTCCAAAAATATCAAATTAAATAGTTAATAAATAAAAAAATAATCAAATAGAAGAGAGGAAGAAGATTGGAGCAGTGATGATATGGTTTAGTACCTTTTGGGAGGTGTTAGGTTGATTCTCAGTTCACGGTCCATTGTTCTCATCATAATCCATTTTGTAAGTTTTTATATCAATTTTTCATATTACTGTTTAGGTGCTTTATTTGCTTAGGTTTCTGTGTTTTTATGCTTATATGTTGTTGTTAAGTTAATATATAAGCTTAATATAGATTGCTTATTAATCATATTTCATTACTACTTAAAAATCAAAAATCTCACAGTGAAAAACTCAAACTTGACAAACTTGTGTTATATGCTTGTGGTGTGATTGATTTATGCTCAATTGATCTTATATAATCATAAAATAGTGTTTGGAATCAGTATTGAGGTTTAATTCAACCATTAGCTTTGAAAATCATCTAAACTGTTTCTTAAGGGAGTGTTTGGATTGACTGATTCAATAGTGTTCCAGTGTATGCTAGTTGTTGTTTGTGGTTATTGTATGTTATATAAGTCCATATTAGTTCAATTTTATCATATAAACCAGTACTCTTTTAGTTAAAAGTCAAAATCAATAACAAACATCAATGGTAGTTAACTGTTGAACAGTTAGGTTCCAAGATCACTCACATCACTTCATTAGTTGTAATTTTAACTTAAAACAGCTTTTAGGTATCATATTACATCAACATCAATCAGTTAGAAGTGTTAGAAATCCAAATTAGTCAACCTAGTTAAGTTTTACAAAAAGTCAAAATTGTGCTATTGCAGAAAATCTTAATAACTCAAGGAATTATTGTGATTTTTCTGTGAGGATTCATGCTTTGTGCTTTTGAGGAAGTTTAGTACACCACCTAGTCTTTTAGGAATCAAAAATTACTAAAATTTTGTGATTCTTCCTGTGGGCCCCACCCTTGCTCAAACACACCTGCAGGGGAACAACCTCCCCTGCTACAGCAGCTACTCAGCCAAACCACCACCTTTGGTGGGCTTTTCTGGCCTCCACAGTGGGTCCCAAACCTTAACTTTGGGGTTTTCCAACCCCCCTCCTACCAGGGATCCTTAGTTGACCATTTGTTTGACCTTAGGTTAAGTGAACCCCACCTGAATCAACCTCAAAAGTCTGTCCCAGTTTCTGAGTTCATACAAGAATCCAAGTGCTTATTTTGAGCTTGTTAGCTTATTCAGTGAACACTTTGTGCTTTTTCTAGCTTATACTTGTTTACTCAACTTATTGGAACTAGATTTTACCATAGTGGGTCCCACACAAGCTCGGTTGAGCTTATTTGCTTAGTTGGTCAAACTAAGTCAACTGTTTTGGTTAGTAGCTTATAATCAGCTTAATAATAAGTTATAAACTAGTTGTTTTTATAAAAGTTAGTTATTATTAGATATAAAATAGATTTGTAAAAGAAAAATCCAGAAAAACAAATATAATAATAAGTGATAGTTTCTATTTAATATAATATAATTTTAATTTTCATTTTTAGATTTTTATTAAGTAACCTACCTTTTTATATTTTTATTAATTTCCTTTTATGTTAAAGTATTTTTAATAATTTTCTCAGATTTTTATTATGTCATTTAGTATTTATTAGAATTAATATTAGTTTTATTAATAATTAATCAATAATTAAGTATTAAATAGCATATTTAGTTTTTATAAAGCAACACCTAGATTTTATATTTTTTCTAGCTTTTATAAGTCATAATATAATTTTAGAAATTTTCTTGTAATTTTTACTGTCAATTTACTAGTTTTTATAATTTAAATAGTTTAATTGGTAATTAACTATTAAATAGAATAATAATTAGTAAACTAGTTTAAAAATAAATAAAATAAAGTTTTTATAATTTTTTAGGATTCCTGTGATGGTTAATTAGATTTATAAAAATCTTATTAATTATCTAAGTCTTTTTAGTATTTTTAATAATTTAAATGAATTTAATTAGTTAATTAAATAAGTAATTAGTTATTAAATAATAATAAATAATTAAATAGTTAGTAATTATAAAATAAATATTTTAAGTTTATTTAATTTGCATTTAAGACCCTAAGGCATGCAAATTCCTACTTTAGTTAAAATTGTTTTTGTTTCGTACGTTTACGTAGAATTAAATTAAACGTACGCGTTTTTAAGTTTTTAACGTTTCTAGATATCTAGGTTTCACGTAACTGTTTATACAGCTTATTTAAGCTATTTTGTTTTATAAATCCTTAGATTAATCACCCACTCACATTTATCCAGTTACCTGTTCATAATCACCGATCACAGATTCGTCTAAAATACCTTCGCACACCTCGTTGGGACATAACGACCCGGGGATATAACTATACTCCTTGGATTATATTGCTTTGGTTTCTAGGCTGTTTGACTTTTAGTATTGACCATTCACAAGTGGTTGAGAAATAAAGTTAGACCGTTTTGAGACCGATCACTGCTCCTGGTATGAATATTACTTTTGGTCCTACTGGTATGTCGCTTGGATAGAATGACTTGGTAGCTTTGACTTCATTATAGTGTATGACACTATCCCAAAGTCTTTGAAATTTCTCGACCGTCGGATTCTTCATTTCTTCTCTTTCTTTTGTAGTTGGAATTTTTCTGATTAGATCGATTGGTTTCATTTTATGCGATCCTTATCGTAGTCTTTCTTGAAATCCTTGATTTAAAGAGATAAATCTCTTCGATCTTTGAACTTCTTCTTTCGTAACTGTCTTGTATGCTTCCTTTAATGCTTGTTGTGCTTCTTCTTGTGAAGTGTAAATTTTGTGACTGACACTTTGTCCTATGATGTGTGAACTTGCAAGTGCCCAATCTGAGTAGATGCCTTTGAATGGTCCATTAAAGATAACGTACCATTTCTTCTTTCCAATGCTTGATTTCTGAACTATTTCTTCAACATCTTCTTCTATTTTTATGAATTCGGCTTTGGATGATGGTAAACCTGATGTTTGGGTTTTTGAAGTGGATGGCTTTGATTTCACTGGAGTGGATGGTTTTGATGGTGAAGGTGTGGATTCTGTGGTTGATTCTGAATTATCTGTTTGGGCTAAATATTCTACTGTATTGGCTAATTTCTCTTCTTCTTGTCTGATAATGGCTAGTTGTTTTTCTAAAGAGATACGTTGTTCTCTTTTTTGTTGTAATTGGTGTCTAGCTGATTTCAGTAATCCTTCCATTCTCTGGTGAGGGTATCTGCAAAAGTGTTATTATTGCTTTTGATATATTTGATGTATGGATGAAATTGGTGTAACTGTAGTTGCCAACGGATTAGTCGGCCTCTACAATAGTCTTCTTGTAATTTGTATCTCCAGAATCCTGTTACATATTTTGAGTCTGTTTGTAACTCAAATCTTGTTTGTAAAAGATCAATTTTCCATTTTTTCAAAGTTTTTAGACACGCGAGTGTCTCTTTTTCATGAGTACTGTAATTTTGCTCAGTTTCTGAAAATGTTCCAGAAATATATTTGCATAATTTAGAATTGTATTTTTCTGTTTTTAAAACAGATTCTGTCTGTAATAGTCTTTGATCAGATTGAGGAATTTGACTTCCATCAATACTTTGTATTTTTGATAGATTAGATTGAAGGATTGGAATTCCATCAATGTCTAATCCTAGTAACTCTTTCCCATTCTGAATTGCTTTCATACATCCTGCCCATGTGTCGTTGGATGCATCTGTTTCAATAATCAAAAAATCTTTTGTTTCCGGGTTATATAATTCCGGTAAACATTGTACATTAGCTTTAATATTTTGTACAAGTTGGGTGTCGGATGATGTCCATTCCCAACGGATTTTTTCAGAAAATTTCTTTTGTAAAACCCTTTTTTCTTTTGCTAAATTTTTCAAAAATCCTTGCTCTGCTATGTAATTCAAACATCCTAAAAATATTTGAATTTGTTTTCTATCTTCTAGTCTATCTGGAAATAGTTTTAATTTTTCTTGTGTATTATTCGTTAAAGAAATAATCCCATTTCTTGCAATCTTTAATCCCAAATACTCTACTTCACTTTGAAGTAGTTTTGACTTCTTTTGTGATAAAATCAAACCTTTTTCTTTTATTCTTTGTAAAACAATTGATACTGCCTTTATATGATCTTGTTCATTTCCTTTTGTAAAAACAATAATATCGTCAATATATGCTAAACAAGTATTTTCTAATCCTTGTAAATTATTATCCATAAAACGTTGATAAATTGATTTATTCATAATCACTAAAATAATCACTAGTATCTGTATATGCATATATTTCTATATCTGAATCGATATCTGAATCTTCTAAAGGTTCGTATCCAAGACTATATGCTATTTTTAATACTTCTGTTTCTTTCTTTTCTCCTTTTTTTGGACATTTATTGGCATAATGACCTTCTTCGTGACATAGCCAACATCTGCAATCTTTCTTATTAGATGGACAATATTTTGAATTATCTTGCTTTTTATATTTTTGGCGATGTTGTTTTCGGTTTCTAAAATAATTTTGTCTAGAATTCTTTTTATAAAAATTTCTATACTTTGGATTGTACATCTTTTTCTTCCATACTTTTTTCTGTTTTTTATATGGTTTTTTCGAACATCCGTAATTACCTATTTTGTCGGATTGTTTTTCACAACAAAGTTCAATTCGTGCTTCTTTTTTAGCTATTTCTTGTAAACATTGTTTTCTAACCCATGCTTTTACTGTGGTGATTCGGGCTCCTAGAGTGTCTTCTATTATTTTAGTATTATCTTGCAGTATTGTTGCGTATGAATTTTTTAACTCTGTTGCTATAGATTCAGGGAGTTTGTTAAAAAACATCTCTAAAGCTGATTTTTGCCTTGTAGTATCTAACTTGTAATATTGGTCTGAAAATTCACATATGAATGAATCTAAATAACACATGTTACATATTTTAAGATTAATTATTCTCCAATATGCATGTTCTCTAAAAGCTTCATTTGATTCTTCTTTTCCTAAAATTCTTCCTGTGAATTCTTGTACTATACATGCTACAATGTTTTTAAAAGTTATCATTGCATCAGTTGTTGCTATTCTTGATCATTCTAATTCATTTATGGATTCTAAAAATCTATAAACATTTCCTGATGTTTTGTGTATTATGTAATTGAGTAAATCTCTTGGTTGTAGTCCTCTTAATTCTTCAGTTAACTGTATTTGAGTACTTAGTCTATTACTCCAATCTTGAATTTTATCATCTATTTCTGTTTCACAATCGATGTTTAAAATTTCGTCATTCATTTTAACTATTGGTATTTTTGGTATGTATTGAGGAGGTATACGTTCCCATTTACCTTTCTTATTTCTAATCATTCCTTGTTGATATAAATATCTCTCTGTAGGTGTTGGAGGACTATAATTAAATTGTTTTTGAAAATCTTCGTCTATATAAGATTTTTTTCTTTTTTGTGCAAAATTATAATTTGTATACGAACTTTCTCTTGGATATTTATATTGATTTTCATATGGATTTTCGTCTGAACTATAATCTTGAACTATATCTGCATCTTCTTCGTTTACTTTGGATGGTATATCTAATGATGCCATTAGCTTTGTGAGGGTTTCAATTTGTTCTTCAAGATTTTCCATTATGCTATTCGTATTGGTGGTTCAATTTTAAGAGTTGATTTTTTCAATAATGTCTCTTTTATTTTTGTAATAGTAATATTTTTATCTTGCTCTTGAGTATCAATTATATTTGATAGTTGTTCAATTATATTTATTTGACTTTGTTCCAAATTTTCAAATTCCTCTGTCTTTTTGTTTAATAATATTTGTATAGTATTTATCTTTTCTTGTATTGTTTTAGATAATTCTGGTAGTTGTCTAAGTATTAAGAAACTTAATGTTTCAATTATATTATTAAGTGTTGAGCTTAATATATCTATTTTGTCTCCAATAGATTGTTTTGTATCGTCATTATTTACTATATTAATACTGTATGATGTTCCTTCTGGCAAGTTTTGTGGTATCTTAAATAAAGTTTGTTTATACGGTATAAATGGTTCGAATGTTTTAATATTTTTACTACTTTCAATATCTATTTTTTGATCAGAAAGAGTTTCAGAAATATAATTCATTATTATTTTAACAAATTATTGGGCTTCTTTTTTCTTTTAGTAATAGTTCTGTTGTATATGCTAATCTTTTTCTTTCGTATACTAATGTTCTATTCATCACTTTTAAACTTTCGTAAGGATTTCTCAGTCTTATTCTAGTTAGTAAATGATCTATTGTATGTGATATTTCTTCTATATCTTCTTCTAAATCTCTTAATCTTTTCTGTAATAATCTTTTTTGTAATCCTGAATCCATTATATGTTTAATATTATTTTTAATTTTATATTGTTTATATTCTTAAACTTAATGATCGTATCATTTCTTTTATTTCTTTTTGAGTACTGGAAGATTCTCCATTTGTTATTGAAATTGGTTTTTCAATTGTTGGTATCCATACTGATTGTATTTCAGATGTTGAATTTCTTCTTTCAATATATTTATATTTTGAAAATGAATTTGGTGTTTCAAGTTTTAATACTGGTTCAAAAAGTTTATCTATGTGAATTCTATTATCTGTTTTAAAAGTGATACTGTGATGTGAATTAGTAAGTGCATAATTTATTTGATATGTTATTGTAATACTTTTATTTATATCTTTATCTTTTAAACTTATTCATGTTTGTATATTAACATCAAATTTTATTTTTCCTTCGGATAAATTTCCTTTTTCTTTAGCAATAATACTTTCTTCTCTATTTATTATTCTATCATCTCTTAATTCTAGTTCAATAGGTGTGTTACAACACATAAAAGTGCTTTTTAATATTACTTGTATAGTTGATATATGAATATATGTTATTTTACATCTATCTTTTTCATTCATTTGTTTTATTCTTTTGTTTATTTGTTGTTTATTAATTATAGGAATAACAATATTTCCTTGTGTTTGTTCAATAGGAACTGCTTCTTCTCAAATAATTTTTCCAAAATATATTATATTTTTTCTTGAGAAAAATTCTCTAAGTGATAGTGAATAATCAAAATTATGCTTTTCTGATAAAGTAAATTTAGATCTTCTAATAGTTGTTCTATTAATCATAGTATCTAACATAAATCCTGATTCGTCTTTTTTTTCTTCAATAATAGATATATCTTCTTTATTTATAGTTGATAAATCTGACATATTTTAATCTATGTATTCTTAAACTTTATGATTTAAAGTTTGAATAATTATACATTCTTGATGACTGCTTGTAATTTATGGTGGCTACTTTTTAGACTTCATAATTATTCTCTTTGACATGGTTCGTGCTTTACTTGTTCTTTTGCATCGTCTTCTTGCTTCTTGAATCATTTGTAAGTTCTTTTAATTGTCTTTGAATCGTCTATCAGCGAACATGTTTCGTTGAATTTGATTTCAATTGAATTGAAATGAACGATAGTGGATGATAATTGAGGGTTAGTTTATTGATGGTGGATTGTATGATTGATTATAGTGGGATAGATGATCTGTAGAGGTGGCAAAACGGGCGGGCATGGGCTACGGGCTAAACGGGCTACGGGATAAACGGGCTATGGGCTAAACGGGCGCATGTTATACGAATTGCTTTAGAAAAGACCTAAAACAACAAAAAAAAAAAAATTCCTCAAACGTTAACACCTCATTTATAATATATACTATATCCATAAGTTTTTCATTAAAAACAATTTAAATGTTCTCCAATTGAGAGAAAAACATGTGCTCATTATGCCCATTTAACTTCTAAATGGGCAATATATGCCCATTTCAGAAAAAGAGGGGGCCCAAATGTGCCCAAATCTTCTAAAAATTTGCCCATTTAGCCTATTTTTTTGATTTTGGGCACAAATTGCCACCTCTAATGATCTGCTATTCAGAAACGAATCTTCGTTTCAACAGACAATTGAGATTTCAATCTCAACTAAAACTCAGTGGTTTTAATCTTCAAAAACACACTTTTTATTTCAGAGCTATTAGCAACAAAAACTCACATCTGAGTCTTGTCCATTAACAAAAATTGTTTGCTATAGATATTAGATAGTCTTTCAGTTTCATTGTGCGTAAAACCTTGTAGTAAGTAGGCTTCTCAGTTTCTTTTAGAACTCAAATCTATGTTAGATTCCTCAGCATTGCAATAGGATTTGAACAAGGGATGTTGTCCTCTGCATTCAGCACTAGATAGTTGGAAACAAGCTACTACTAAAGTAAAAAGCTTTAGTGTGGGTGAAGTCAAACTACAGAGGCATAAAATGCAATATACAAAGCTCTTATATTGGGCTATAAAATGACAATAAAAAGTTACAAGGTTTATGGTATTCAAGCACTAAATGGACTTTTACGTTACATTCTTTTCAGTAAAACTCGGTAATCGTAAGGACGCCTCAACCTTTCTTCACAGGCCTTTGAACATATGACTTGTTAGGGTCTTCCGTCTTCAGCTTTGGTGGACGAAGTTCCCCTTTCTTCACCTACACGCATCACAACGAACCCATCCAGCATATGTCAGTCATTTTTTACAATAACCCGTGTAGTAGAAATGTCCAATGGGTGGGGTCATGTAATGTATCAAAACTCATTCGGGTCAGAACATGTCACCTTTTAGTACAGGCAAAAAAAATTCGGTTATAGTTGACCTGTCGGCCTTTATTTGTTCCTATTTTCTCAAGTTATATTGATAACCAATGTAGTATAATATATGATTTTAGAGATTACATTATTAGAAAAGATTATAAAGGTTGTATTCATTTATATACACATCGGGTCACTTTTGATTCATTTGACTAGTTTATTTTGAACTAACTTTTTAAGTTTACCCGTTTGACCCTCTGGATATTACATATAACCTAGATTTACCCACTAATTCGAATGAATGGATGAAAAGGCCACTATAAAACAAAAACGAAAGGCGGAAGAAAAGACATATTGGAGAATTATGTTATACCTTCTTTCCCCCTTTCATGAAGTCCCTCCAGCTGGAAACCTGATTAAGATGATAAGAAGATAGGAAGTCAGAGGGATCAGCAATGCAGTACAGCATAATGAGACACAAAAACTTAACACTGCATTCATCAACAATAATGTTTTTTATCTGGTAGACCGTAGACATTAATATTATATATATTAACATTCTCAGGTGTAGTGCTGGCATGTATGGTTTGGGGAAACAAGATATTGGTCACATCGTTCAGTCAAAAAATGTATGGACTTTGGTACTATTCTGATGTGCACATCTTAGCAAGAAAAGTACACTCAAAGATTTACTAGCAAAATTTTTGTTAAACTTAAAAAAATTCAACCAGTGTTGGTTTTGTTGTGGTTAACTGGTCACAATATGATTATTCAATTGAACTAGAATAAACCAAAAAACCAAAATATTTTTTAATACTAAAAGCAGAAAAACATATTCAAATAGGTTGTGTGCTTGTTGTTAAACACGCTCACATCTAAACTTTGCATTCAAGTAGCAAAATAGGACAAAAGTAGTATTAAAATAGAATACAAACCCTATTTTCTCTGGTTCCTTCCCACTGTTCCTCGTGTTCCCGCTTTCGTTTCCACATCTCTTTAGTTTCTGCCTCATCCTTCTTCAATCTACCTTCCTCCTCAGAAATCTACACAAAATTTGGTGGACAAGTTATTAACATTAGCTATATTAAGTATTAACAATTACAAGGTATATTAACATTAGATAAAACTATAATAAAATAGGTCATTTTTATGACATACTCTCATCTGCATTTTCCTCCTCCGCCATTCTTGGTCAGTTAGTATTTCCCGAACCTTCAATTTTAGCTGTTGTTGATAAGCCTCTGACTTTTCATACTCTTGCTCATATTTTCCCTGCAAAAAACATTAAACGAAAAGAATATCATAAACTCCATACTTTCAAAGCCTAAACGACCAACCATTATCTCGTATACCGATATGGCAAACATAATAACAGATATACAATAAAGAAAGGAAAAATAAAGGAAGAACAGATGCAAGGGAAGACAAAAATGGGTAACTTGGTAAACTATATAAGAAATTGGGAGACATTACACTTTAAACTTTAGATTAGACTAATTCTTACAGACATAAGAGGATAAACAAGAGACGACAAATTCCTATGCATAATAAATTGGTCTAACGAAGGCACCAAATATAAAAACACAACCCATATCATATACAGTTTAGAAGATTTAAATCTCACTTTCCACATATCACGAACTCGAAGCCCCACATCTGTAGTTCTGTACCCATGCACATACTCAAAGCTAGGTAACATAATGATTAAACTCTAATACTCAATAGAATGCATTACTGAGTATGCATATACAAGTTCTAAATATTTCAGTTCTAGCATCATTTCTTAATCAATACAATAGCAACTTAGAAGATCTCAATGTAAGTGACTGAAGAGGACATGATTGATTAGTGCATAGACACAAACTTTTATTTTATAGTTGGATGTTATTAACTTGTTAATGTCACTCTATAAGTGCTTGAACATAGGGATCCATGTTATCACAATTCTAAAAGTTAGAACTACAGAGCTTATCAGCTTATGCCTAATATCGAGCTTCACAAAGTTTTCTAGAAAAGTTCAAGATGTTATGCTACAAATTTTTGAGGATTGCAGTTAAACTAAAAAAGAGCATTTGAAACTCAGAGAGATACCAACTTCCTGCTAGTAAAAAAGGTTGGAAATTCTAATATAAAAGAAAAAAAGCACCTTCATGCATCAAAGTGTCAAAACACTGTTTCTTTCTAAGATTAACATGTAATTTTATGATACTAACACTAGGATTATGCTTTAATTACCTCATCAACTTGTGACTTCAGCTTAGATGCAGTGTCTTTCTTTAGTTGTTTTTTTCTCTTTGCCCGAAGTTCTTCTGCAAATGAGTCAAGTAGATTTAAGATTATCATACCAAATGAGCAAAATAATATGATACAAGTAATTATAAAGTTGAATCTCAGTATGACACAAAAAAGATCATTGCATTCTAGCCTTTCGAAACCAATTACAAATGAAGTCATTATATATTTCAGGTCAGCACTGTTCTGCATTCTATTAGGTCACCTGACATGTATTCAACTTCATTTTCCTGAGACTAAAGAGTAGCAATTATGATCTTAAACGACACACACACACACACACTGATCTGCTGCATTCAACCATATTATAAGACATGACAATTTCCTTATCCTGACAAGTGTGACAATTAGGATCCAATAGCATCAGTATGTTGAATGTATACATGTACATATGAGCCCATTGCCACAACAAATATTCTGAGCACAGGAGCATATAACAGATACTAGGGCTGAGCAAACCACCCGAACGGACCGGACCGACCACATTAGGTCCGGTCCTCGGTCTCGGCTTTTGGGCTAATTTGGTCTCGGTCTTGGTCGGGACCACAAACCGACTATTTTGCCTTGTTGGACCGGACCGACCGAGACCGGACCAGACGGAACGGACCGACCACATTCGGTCCGGTCCGGGACCGATGCTCAGCCCTAGTCACATACAATCCCGAAGAAATCATGACGCTAATTGTTGAAATGTTTCTCTGTTTTGTCCTTGAAATTCTGAATGATATGCATATTCAACTTGGGGGTTTTAGAGTTTAAAAGTATATAAGGCTTAAAGGGCACTGGTGATATTAGTCGCAGAATTACTTTACTATTTCAATTAGTTTCTATTTGTTACGTTCATCTAGTTCCTATTTAACCAAAGATACTAACGGATCTCGGCTATTGCATAATCCTAGAGCTCCAGTTTACCTATAAAAATTAATATTGGTTGTTCAACAAACAATACTCAAACATAAAGCATCTCTAACACTCCTTGTGCGTACATACTTGAAATCTTATTCAATGCAATGGAACTCTTTAGTCCTAATGGTAGCAAACAAATCATGGCAGATCTGAAAACTTGTAGGCATAACACATGTCAGACCATATCAGATATGATATATCATCAAGACATTAAGGTTGGGCATGTGACCAGAGATAATACATGACCTACTACAGTAGAAGCAGAATGTAGCTTTAGTACAAACCTCTTGCTGCATTGATTTGGTTTACAAGATACTCTCTTTCTTGTGGATCCAGTAATAGTTGTTGGGCTTTCGCAAGTGCTGCACAAAACGAAAGTGAACTGTTGTTATCGTAGTGTAAGATGTGTTAGCAAACAATTATAAACACATTTTCTGGGCAAAGAAGCATAAAAGATTTCAGATAGGCCAGTTGTAGACTTTAAAATAGCCTCCATCACAATGAGTTTTTAGCTTTTGGTTTGGACCGACTGTAAAAAGTTAAAATAGCCATTTGTACTGCTCTATTCTTAATTCGTAGTTGCATCCATTCATAAGTTAATGCATTAGTGCTTTTTAAAATGTAGATGGCACAAGACTCAAGATCAAAGTAGAGTGGCATCACTATCACCATAATGATTGAATAACATAAATGCTAAGAACAAATGTAAGGTCATATCAAATTTAACTCCAACAAAGAGCATATAAGTAATAAGTCATGTGTTTAGCACATAAATATCAAATTTAACTCCAACAAAGAGCATATAAAATAAGTCAATGTGTATAGTACCTAACCAGTAATATTAATAAGCTTTTATTACATGTACGATACCAAACAAAAAATCCTTGAGGTAGTTCGACTTTACTAAACACCCTTGAATGTCCCGTGCAACAGATTTAATAAGAAGCGGAAGGTATCAATGTTTTACAAAACGCTATACGTACCACCAAAAGCTTCCTTTGCCTGGGGATGCTTGCATTTGTCAGGATGGACCAGCAACGACAACTGTGTATCACCATTACATATATTAGAGGTGTAATGCGTAGCCTATTTATGAATCACCAAACACCAAATTGAGAATCTTAATCAAAATACACTTTAAGAACAAAGGTATCACCTTGCGGTATTGCTTTTTCACTTCTTCTGGAGTTGAATCAAATGGTAGATTAAGATACTCGAATGCATTTAGCTTGAAGCATGAAAGAATCCTGTGATAATAGTTATTCCAAGACCCATCTATTAGATAATGACATAATATCTCAGATTGTATGACACGTAAGGTAATAACCAGTGAAAAGACATTGTTCATTGTGCAAGTTAGGCATATCTGATGCAGGATGCGGCAGAAAAAGTAAGATTGGCATGACGAGCAAAGAACGGTCATTGGAAACTTAGATAACGGCTAACCTTTTAAGATTTTTTCTATAAAAGTCAAACTCACAAACATAATCAAATGACAATTCGTGATAACTATCAAGATAAAAGATTACATTGATAAATAATACTTTTAAATTCAAAACCTAATAGAACAGTGAAACAAATAAAAGAGAACTACACGACCATCATAACTACTGTAGGTAACAAATAGAGCTCATAGTTATTCTAGTCCAACAAACAATACTAATAAGCATCCTAAATGCTTACAAAGATAGTACCTCATCCTAAAAATATCAAATAATACAATTATAGTACTTTTTAAAGATTCCTTTAATGCCCTTATCTTCTCATATGCCTAAAAGTATCCATTTAGAATTGCATATGTATCCGAACAATACAGTATCAAAATGTTAAATCTCCCTCGTTTGCACAATTTATTTAACTATCTCTAACATATATGAACCGCACATATGTAAGCTTAATTCCTGCCTGCAAAGTGACAAACCATCTAGCTCCGCTTAATGGTTTCTAAAACACTTCTAAATACCTAGAGCTTTTCCTCTGTTAGCCCAAAAACATAATCACTTTCAATTGCATCAACAAAAGAAAATCTTCTAAATTGTGAACTGCGTAAAAGTATATTTCCATTTGGATTCCGATTGAAAATCTCAATCTTTACATTTCTTAGATAGGTTTTTCAAAAATGACTGATGAAATGCTTATCCGTTACTTTCTACAAGTAACAAAAGATGTTAACGCTGCTAGACAAACGTAGAAGGGATTAACTCGTAACTGAGGCGCCAATAAAAAAATACTAGATTCACATTTACATATGTGATTACTTCATCACGACTGCAACAAAACATAAATTAAAGCTCCATATACACTTCTAACATAATCAGGAACACAACAGAATAGAACCGACAAACCAAACCACTACAACTTCATAGCACTCATTATTAATCAAACAACCTATGGTTCTAAGGGGGTGTTTGCTTAAACTCATTATTGGGCTTATGATCTTATGCCGTATCGGCTTATGTTTCATGAGCTCATTTTTCCGGCTTATTTCAAACCTTATAGGCTTATATAAGCTTATTATGACATAATAAGCTTGAAACACTCAAAACAAGCCGAAAAATGAGCTTAAACAAACGGGGTGTTTGTTTAAGCTTATTTGTGGGCTCATGAGCTTATATGTTTTCGGCTTATATTTCCTAAGCTCCATTTTTATGGCTTATTTTGGGACTTATATGCTTATATAAGTTTATCATGTCAGAACAAAGTTATATGAGCCCACAAGTTTGAAATTAAGCTAACAAAATTAAGCTTATAAAACATAAACCGAAACCAAATAAGCTCATAAGCCCACAAAAAAGCTTAAAACAAACACCCCCTAAATTGCTTTTGAATCTTAGATTACCATATTTTATAATACTAGAACGGTACCCGCACAATGCGGCGGCGGGTACCTGTGACTATATTGTGCGTTATTCGGTTACACATTTAGTTTGAGCAGCCAACCCGCTTCCTAACAAACTTCCTAACCAACTTGCTTCCTAACAAATTAATTTTGAAATCTTTCCATAATAAGCAAGAAAAAAGTATGAATTTTAAGCCTTTCTAATTATAGAATAGTCCCAAATACATTATATAGTAGTATAGATATAGATATAGATATAGAAGATATAGATAGATTATATGTATTACACTTATCCTAATTACTATTTAGCAAACATATTAATATATAAAGTATATAAAACCAAAATAATAATTGGAAAATAAAATAAACCTGGTGACTTCGTTATCGCGTTCAACCTCGCTAACTTCAGCGTAGAATGTTTTGAGAAGCAAATCGTCATCGATTGATGATGATGCCGTATTGGCTTCTCCCATCGTTTTAATACTTTTGTTTTTATTCGATTGATTGATTGCCCCCTTTTTTTTGTGTGTGTGTTATATTTGGGTTTCCGGTGATTTTGGGTGATTGGGGAAGTACAGATGAATAGTTTTGGAAATGAAAGGTGTGTAGTTTGGACCCTTTTATAATCGAATTAGTCACTATTTGCCCTTTCTTTAAAAAGTTTTAAAAAGTTAAGGATGATCATTTTAAATGTATCTAACGAGAAATTAGGTTGTCGCGTGTGTCCGAAGGACTCTTGGCAAATCCGAATGGACCTGACCGATCCATCCGAACTAACGGTAAACCCCGGATACAAAGTCAAACTCGACATATGAGGTATGCGACAGAGGATCAGAGTAAGCGCATAAGAAGGAACATGAACCATAAAGGGAAAAGCTACAAACAGTGCTCAGAAGTACCGTCATACTGCTTGGTGGTATCCGATGAAGACAAAAACATCTCGCCTATATAAAGAGAAGAAATCTCCACACTTGGTAACTAATTTTTTCACACACATTTACTCTGTTATTATTTACCTCTCGGATTATATACTTATTCTCACGCCTGAGTTTGGTCTTGGGATAAAACCCGGGGCGAAACTAACGCGTGTTTCTCTCTTGAAGGAATCCGAAGGATTTGAGAACCACCCGAAGTACCATCCGAAGGACATAAATTGTCCGAAGGACTCACACCGCTTGTCTAGGGTAAGATGCAAGATTTACCTCAACAAATTGGCGCCATCTGTGGGACTCGTTATTCAATCTACCAAAACTGAAAGATGACGGGTCCTACATTGGAAACACCAAATCACCAGGCAGAAGGAATTGGGAAGAGCAACAACGATAACACTCGTAACAGTTTAGAAGAACAAATCCAAAGCCAAATTAACCGCGCTAAAAGCCCTTATCAAAGAACACAACACCAGCGGTGGAACACCGATCAAACCCATCCGAATCGATTTTGATGAAGAAGAAGTTCGGGAAGTCGAAGTGAAGAAAGCTGAGAAAGAACCAGAGGATGACTTAGCCAAACCGTTCAAAGCGGCATCCAAAAGCCCCTTCACCCGAAGGATCATTGAGTTCTCCGGGCCGAAGCACATGATGCCCACCAACCTGAAGTTGTACGATGGATCTACAGATCCGGATGACCATATTACCCGGTTCGAAGGAGCAGCCAATCAGGGCGAATGGCTTATGTTTGTATAGTGCATGATGTTTCAACAAACCTTAGATGGCTCGGCAAGAGGATGGTTTGATCGTTTACTACACGGCAGTATTGACAGCTAGGACGCTTTATGTGAGCAATTTGTAATGAGGTTTGCCCTTCGAAGAAAATGCATCAAGGACCCAATGGAAATCACCAAAATCGTCTGACAAGCCAATGAAACTTTATCCGAATTCAAAGAAAGATGGACAGATGAAGCTAGTCGCATCTCGGGCGTCCCAGAAATAATGCAGATCTCGTCTTTCATCAACGGTTGTAAGTGCCCCGAGCTTGCCAAACGTTTCTCTGAAAAAGTTCTTCAAACGGTGACCGAAATGATGATAAGGGTAGATGATTTCATCCGTTCCGAAAAGGCATACCGAGCAACTGAACTGCCGAGGGGAGAAAAGATAGACAATTACAAGAAAGAATATCATTCCAACTCCTACAGCAGGAATGATCAATACCTTACAAAGGGGATCGTTGGCGTAACACTCACAAAGATGACTACAAGCCTCGTAGGAATGACCATTATGCACCTTATGCTTTAGCCAGAAATGATAACGCGTATCGAGCTGATAATCGCCGCAATGACAATTACCGGAGAGATACCATGCAGATAGATCTGAAATCCTTGACCAAAGCTTCGAAGGAAAGAAGGCCATGGAGACAAGCAAGCTGGATCATTTGTTAAAGGATGTTCGGCAATGAGATAGAGCACCTCCGAGAGGAGACAATCAAGGCAACCGGGGAAGAATCACAAATATGGTCTGAAGCTACGAAGACGTACGAAAACGTAAAAGCATGGATGAAGAAGAAAATTGGATGAACATTCCAATTAGTTTTCCCCCAATTTTTCCTGGCGATGTTTCCGAAGAACCCCTCATCATCAAAGCCGAGATAGAAGGATATACAGTACAAAGGGTATACGTAGACCAAGGCGCTTCAGTTGAGGTCATGTACTAACACACCCTTGGTGGGATTCTCGGGGGAGTCTATCAAGCCATTGGGAAAATTAAGCTAGATGTTTGTTTTGGAAATGAGGGATTATACTGCCGAACCACTATGAAGTTTGCCATAGTAAGATCTCCCTCCTCTTACAATATCATACTCGGTTGTTCTGGGCTAAAAAAATTGCGAGCCATATCTTCAATGATCCATTCGATTATAAAATTTTCAACCCCGAGGGGTGTGGCAACGCTGGTCACCCGGTCAATCATTATCTCAGAATGTCGGAGGTTGGAAGAGAAGCAAATGCTCGAAAGAGAAAGAAAAACAGAGGAACCGCGAGACGCTGAAACGGTAAACGATCCTACTCAGAAGACCGAGGAGGTGATGGTACATCCGGCATATCCAGAGCAGTTAGTGACAATCGGAAGGAACTACTCTAAAGAATGTCGAAGACAGTTGAAAACCTTACTGAAAAACAACAAAGATGTGTTTGCGTAGGAACCCTCGGACATGACCGGTGTGCCGAGGCAAATAACCGAACATCAGCTGAATGTAAATGTCCAAGATAGACCGGTTGCTCAAAAGATAAGAACTTTCTCAGAAGAGAAAAATCAAGCCATAAACAAAGAGGTAGATGAATGGCTGAAGGCCGGTATAACCCGGTATTGGTAAAAAAAGCCGGACGACAGCTGGTGGATGTGTAACGACTTCAAAAATCTTAACTCATCTTGTAAGAAGGACTATTACCCTCTACCGGAAATTAACTGGAAAATAGAATCAGTCGTGGATTTCCAGTACAAATGCTTCGTGGATGCCTACATGTAACCACCGGTAAATTTCCACTTAAATCAAACTAATACTTATCTATTTTTCACGTCTAATTTTTTTAATGACAACAACCAACTAATGTCACGTAATTCATATTCTAAATAAACATGTCAGAAAATATGGCCATCATACATCTTTGAAACGTGCCCGGAGCATTACATAAGCCAAATGGCATACATTTATACGCAAAAGTTCCATAGGGGCACCTAAAAGTGGTCTTTTCCTGATCTTGCAGATCAATGGGAATCTGAAAGTAACCCGAGAAACCGTCGAGGAAGCAATAGTACTCATTCCCCACTAATCTCTCGAGCATCTGATCCATAAAGGGCAGAGGAAAATGATCTTTACGGGTGGCGTCATTTAACTTACGATAGTCAATGCAGACATGTCACCCCGTAACCAAACGAGTTGGAATCAACTCATTCTCCTCATTTGTGACAACAGTAATGCCACCCTTTTTTGGAACACAATGAATTGGGCTAACCCAAGGACTGTCCGAGATAGGGTAAATTAATCCGGCATCAAGAAGTTTTAAAACCTCTTGTTTGGTAACCTCGTGAATTTTTGGGTTCACCCTTCTTTGTTGTTGGACTGTAGGCTTGAAGTCATCCTCCATTAAAATCTTGTGAGTACAAAATTCAGGGTCAATGCCCTTGTCGGAGAGTCGCCAAGCAATTGCTTGTTTATGTGACTTCAAAACCTTTATGAGAGCAGCCTTTTCCTCAACGCTTAAATCTTTGGCAATTATGATGGGCACTTTATCATCACCCTCCAGAAATGCATATTCAAGATGAGGCGGCAAGTCCTTAAGTTCAACCTCAGGGAAGTCATCAGTTTTCTCAATATTTTTGACTTCCTCCTTATGAAGTTGTTGTGGTAGAACAGGAAGAGGAGAGGGATCTTCGTTTAATAACTTCTCTAGCAGGAGAATATCCCTCTCGGGGTCAATCTCTTGGTTATCGATTCCATCGGGAATCGAATCACTTTTGAGAAAGGCCTCAATTTCTTCTAAGATGAAGTCACTTCCCTCAAACGGAGTGAGGGAAGGAGAAGAATTGGCAATGATTGGATGAGAAGAATGAGTGAGGTTTTCCCTCGAAGAATCATCAATGAAACCTAAAATCTCTTGAGCATACTCCTCAGCAGCAACATCGATGACATCTATTTGGTTCACCGATTCACAGTCATAATTGGAGGAGTATCTCGAAGTTTGATTTAGGTTGAAGGTAATGGCTTCTGTTCCAACACGTAATGTGATCTCATGCTCAAATACATCGATAAGAGCGCGCCCAGTTCTAAGGAATCCCCTTCCAAGAATGAGAGGGACCCTAGAATCGGCATCAAAGTCAACAATCACAAAATCTGCCGGAAAATGTAACTTTCCCACTTTAACGAATACGTCCTCGGCAATGCCAAGGGGACGAGAAATCGAACGATCGGCAAGCTCTAAAGTCATGCACGTGGGAGTGAGTTCGGGAAGAGAAAGTTTCTTCCACACAGAATATGGCATCAGGTTAATGCTAGCACCTAGATCAGCTAAGGCGAAGCATTCAACCATACCCGGGAAAGTACAAGGAATGAGAAATTTCCTGGGGTCTCCAAGCTTTTCAGGAAGCTTTTTCAAGAGAACTGCTGAGCAGTGCTCATTCAGAGGAGTTCTTGCTATCTCAAAAAGTTTTTCCTTATTACTTAACAGATTCTTGATTGTTGATGCAAACTTGGGCATCAAGAGAATAGCATCCGCGAAGCTAAAATCAAAGTGCAAATCTTGGAAGATTTGGAAAAAGTTATCCATTTGGTGATTAGCTTTTTCGCGGAGCTTTTGTTCATTGAGACGTGATGGATAAGGAATAGAAGTTTTGGATTTAGAGTTGTCCACTGGAGTTTCTGGTGGTTCAAAGACAACTCCAGGCTTACATCTGGTTTCAGGGATAACCTGAGGTTGGACGTGTGCTGTACTTCGTGGGCTAGGAGTTTGCACCTTGTCCTTTGTTACCTCAGGTTCACGATCCACTACCTTTGGAGGAGAGGAAGAAGAGGTAGTAGGAATCGCGGGTTCATCATATGAAGCACCACTTGGTGTTGTGATCGCCTTAGTATCGCCCCTCGGGTTAGCAATCGTGTTGCTCGGTAAAGTAGTACCTGAGCCCGAGGGTCGATCATTTAAAGACTTGATATCAGAAATCTGGCTGACCAGCAACTTGTTTAACTCTTCTTGGGACTTCATGAATTGCTTTAACAACTCATCAGATGAAGGCCCGGTTGGAACAATGGCTTGATTCGGATTAGGAAGATTTTGAGCTCGATTGTTCGGATTGGGACCTTGGTTGAAATTTCCTTGGTTTTGATGATGGAAATTCCCTTGATTCTGGTGATTGTTTCCATGAAAATTCCCGGGATTGAAATTACCCTGACCCTGGTTCCGGTTAAAGTTTCCTTGATTTTGGAAACCTTGATTCTGATTTTGGAAACCGTGACCTTGATTGAAGTTACCTTGGTTTTGAAAACCTTGGTTCACTCTATTTTGATTCTGGCCACGGTTTTGGACATTTTGGTTTTGATTAAAACCAGGAGGCCCAGGATAATGATGAGGACGATAGTTCGAGTCCATAGGAGGGCGGTATTGATTGCCTCCTTGATTTTGGGACCCGACAACAACATGAGCTTCATATGGAGTACCATCAGTAGCTGTGCAATTGTAGTAGGCATGCGGCCCACCACAAGTCACACAGACTTCCACTTTTTTAACCTCAGCAGGGGGAGGATGTTGTGGAAATGAAACTTTCTTTGTTTGGGCGAGAACCAAAGCTTGGATTGCTTCAGTGAGCTTGTCAAGCTTAGCATCCGTGCTAGATTGACCCACAGAAGATGAAGTGGAAGGACCCGCATTGATTTGAGAAAGAATCGGTTTGCTTCATGTAGAGCGGACCTTGGACTTGTTTTCTATGATCTGTAAAGCTTCTTTTGTGGTTCTACTCAAGAAATTACCTCCCGCGGAGGCATTGAGAGAATCCTGATCAGCTTGGCTCACGCCATTGTAGAAAGTATCGAGTTGCATCAACTCGGAGAAACCATGATGTGGACACTTGCGAAGTAATTCTTTGAAACGATCCCACGCTTCACCAAAAGATTCATCATATTTCTGAGTGAACTTGGTGATTTCGTTCTTAAGACTCGTGGTCTTGGAAGGTGGGAAGAATTCATTCACAAATTTTTTCACAAGATCTTCCCATGTCTCAATAGATCTAGGAGGTTGTTTTTCAAGCCAAATTTGGGCTTGTCCCTCCAGGGAGAATGGGAAGAGAAGAAGTTTGATTGCTTCACAAGGGACATTTTTGTATTTGATGGTCGAAGTGATTTTATTGAACTATCGAATGTGAGCATGAGGATCGCCCCTCTCAAAACCGTAGAATTGACTTGAGGTTACAAGATTGAGTAACCCGGTTTTGAGCTCGAAATTATCAGCCACGATGGCTGGAACAACAATGGCATCTCCGTAACCCTCGATGGGTGTTGGAGAAGCTCACACATGGGGCGGTCTTCCGCCATGGTGACAGTGGGTGTGACAACAGTACAGATCTCAGATCCGACTGTTGGTGCAGAACGTCTACGAGGTCTTCGAGGTTTCCGGACAAGCTCATGTAATGGGCTAGTGGACCTTGAAGAACGAGTGCGCATGCACTAGGGATAAAAACCAATCAAAACAAAATTGAGGCAAATCCACAGTGAACTTAAACCAATAATCACAAGCAAGTGGCTTCTTTAAGAAAGGTACACCACTCACAGGGATACAAAGGCAAGTTTTATATCTTTGGTTTGGGAACTTATTATGTTCACACCCCCAGTTGGTAGGTGTTCTATCTTGGTTTGCGACGGTTAGATTTTATGTATGATTATTATTCACAAGAAAAGACGGATGTTTTTGTGTTTTTTGTAGGGGTGAAAAACTTTTGGACAATATTTTTGGTATCGTCTCGTAATCTAAAATCGTTTCTCTTTAAGAATCACCTTAAAAGAAAACCGATTCAGAAAACGTTACGATCTGTTTTGTTGTTTTTAATTTTTTTGGTGTTTTAACACTTTAGGAAAAGTGTTAATGACTTTTTTATGTTTTGATTTTAAAATTTAAAAAAGTGGTGGTATTTGTACAGTGATGATGGTGAGATAACACTAATCTCAAAAGACGCTGCAGAAACGCGCACACCTCCCCGGCAGCGGCGCCAAAATTTGATTGATGCTAAACAGTCAACCTAAATTGACCAAGGAATGGTCAAAAAAGTCAAATAGCCTAGACTCAATCTCCGGGTAATATAAGGTATCACCAGGTCGTTAAATCCCGACAAGGTGTGAATTGTAACTGAGCGTGCTTTGTGATCGGGTGATTATTCACAGAAAAGGGTTGTTATGAGAATTATTTGGAAATTATTAAACAAAATATCTTAGGAAAGCTATGTGATTGATTACGGGAATTAAGATTAAGAAGATGTGATCTAAAACTTAAAAACGTACGTTTTAATCAAAAACGTACACAGACGAACGTGAAAGAAAGTACAACCGATGAACAGAAAAGGCTATGAGTGTGAAATTTTTATTTTTACAATCCTAATAAATAAAGAAAATTTTAAGAAAAAGAAAAATTATTTTTACACTATTTAATTATTAATTAATTACTAATTATTTATTTATTAACTAATTATATTAATTTAAATTATTACAAATTACTAAAAAGACTTAGATAGTTAAGAAGATTTTTATAAATCTAATTAACCATCACAGGAATCCTAAAAATTAAAAAAAGTTGATTTTCTGTATTTTTAAACTAATTTATTAATTATTATTCTAATTATTAATTAAATACCAATTAAACTAATTTATATTATAAAAAATAGAAAATGAACAGTAAAAATTCTATAAAAATTTATAAAAATGTTTTAACTTATATAAAAGCTAGAAAAATTATAAAAACTATGTGTTACTTAATAAAATCTAATTATGCTATTTAATTATTAATTATTATTTAATAGTTAATTAAACTAAAATTAATTCTAAAAACCACTAAAAGACAAAAGAAAAATCTGGAAAAATTTATAAAATTACTTTAATATAAAAGAGATTTAATAAAAATATAAAAATGCTAAAGTGCTTATAAATAAGCTAAAATGAAAATTAAAAAGATAGTTTCTATTAAATAGAAGCTATCACTAAAATTAAATTTGGTTTTTTTGAGTTTTTTCTTTTTCCAAACTAATTTAATACTAAAAACTAAAAACTTTTACAAACACACTTTTTATGGAGCTCAGAAATAAGCACTTTCAGTGCTTATTTGTTCAACAGTTGACTTTGGTTGACTAAGGAAGGAAATAAGCACAAATGGGCTTATGTGGGGTCCACAGCGGTGGAATCTTGTCTACTTAAGTTATTTGGACAAATTTGAGCAGGATTCACTCAAATAAGACAACTGAATATGCCAAGAGGCTTGAATAAGCACTTGCTTATTTTGGAAACTGAGACAGAAAGGGGACAACCTTTTGAGGTGGTTTCAAGTGGGGTCCACTGAGTCTAAGATCAAACCAATGGTCAAAACATGAAGTCTACCAGGAGGGGGGTTGAATGAACCCAAAATGGGTCAGTGGGACCCACTGAGGTGGCCACAATGAGCCACCAAAGTTGATGGTGTGGCTGGGTGGTCTGTGCACAGGGCAAGGGTCTTGCCCTGCAGGTTACTTTGAGGGGCAATTTAGTCCTTAAGAAAAATTCACAAAAATCAAACAAGTATGGAAATCAATAGTTCAGCTGGTAGACAATACCCACAACAAGTTTCAAACCCTAGAATCAAGCACAAAAATCAGGAAAATTCATCCCATATTTGAGATTTCTGCACAATGCAACTTTTAACTTTTTGAGAAAATGATTTATGTTGATTTTTATGAACTTTGGTTGCTTCTAATGATCTGAAAATATGTTAATAGGCTATAAAAAGATTGATTTTGGTTAAAACAACACCTTATGCTAAGTTGTGAAGGATTTTAGGCTTAAAATCTCACACAGTTAACTGTGTGGGTGAGATTGCTTGTGATTTTGACTTTTTTACTAATAGCACTTGGTTTTTATGGTTTATTTAACCTAAGACAACCTAAAGTAACATGCATGAACCAAAGATTCCAACTGTAACACAGGAATCAGTGGGTAAAGCCACTGACCCAAACACTCCTTTTCACAAGCTCAAATGAAACTTTTCAAAGAAAATCACTAATTTAACTTATCCTACTGAATGAAAAGAGCATAATATGACATAATAAACTAACATAAGTAGATAAACAACAATTACCCAAGATGACTAAGATTCAAATTTTGACAGTCAAATGAGAAAATAAGATAACAATTGATTCTAACACTTAACCAACTGATTTAAGCAACTAATTACTCCAATTTAAACCTGATAATAACACTTAACTCAGAATTGAACTAGAACAAGCAGTTAAAGGATGAAAAGTTAAAATGGGAGCAATAGACTCACAAAGTGCTTCCTGCTTAAACCATAGGACCCATGAACCATACACCAAACCTAATGGTTCCCATGAACCTCTAAACCACAGCCATCCATTATACACTGTGCTCCAAGCTTGTCTCCTTCTTTTTCACAATTTTTTATTTTATTTTTATTTTTCTATTATTTTTTCTATTTTTCTGAAACTTAGGTAAAAACCATGCCACAAACTTGAAAACTTGTTTAAAACAGATACATGAGGGTTTAAATGGGTGTGCAAACAGTTATATATCACTAATAATCTTTGAACAATAGATTGAAATTTCTAAATAAACTTGAAAATTTGCAACTGTGAATAAACTTTAAAACAACCTTTTCATTCACTTAAAAATGATTACAGAGGGTACAATTAGATATTAAAACAACTAAACTACTTGCTACACACTAAACTAAGGCTCTCATGAGCTTACATATATATATCGAAATAAAATAAGTCACATCTTCTCCCACATGGCTTCCCTTTGAATTTTTTATGTCCCAGTGGGTTCCTTGTTGACCTGAGACCAAATCCCTATCGTTCAATTAGCATTTGAGCCATCATAGCCTTTGGTTGACTTTTCCCGCCAAAAATAAAACGAGGCAATACTGAGTGGTGTGGTTGAGGGGTATTAATTGTGGTGGTGGGGGTTGGTTTGGTTGGTGAAGCACATTAATTGTGGGGGGCTATAGGTGAAAAAGGTGAGGAGGAGGGGGGACATGGAGCCCTGGTTTTGCGTTGGGTGTTGGGAGGGAGAAGGAGTTGACCAGGGGTTTGACTGGGGTGGTTTTATTAATAAAATGGGAATTGGGCCTGGGAGTGGAGTGGGCTTGGGGATGGTTTTGGGCTTGGGGTAGTTTTGGGTTGGATTTGGTTTTGGTATTAATAATAAAAAGGGTCCGTTTGGTATTTAGTATCACAAGGACCATTTTTGTAATTTTGCAAAATATGAGGGCTGAACTTGTGTATTTCCCAATTTATTACCAAGGACTAAAATTGCCAAACACCAATATTCCAAGAACCAATTTTGCATTTTTTTTCACTTTTCAAAATTCACAGGGACCTATTTTGCCCTTTTTGAAATCTCAGGGACCAAATGTGTAATTTTGGAAAACTTATGACCCAAGTATAATATTTTATGATATTTGACTTTCAAAACCTTGGGTTGACTTTTCCTTTCAAAATAAATGCATAGGGACTATTTTTGACAAGTTTTGAAACTTGGGGGACTGAAACTGCCAATATTGCAAACTTTGATCGTTTTTCATTTGTTTTTGCTCATTTTGCATTTAAAACACATAAAACACAATCCCTGGGATAATTTAATTATTTTAATAACTTTTTGATTGTTTTTGTATGTTTTGGCAGTTTAAATACGACAAAAATGATGAGTGTTTGAGCACTCATCACGCAACAAGGTCAAATAATCCGGTCGGATAAGGATCTGAAATGTCCGAATCATTATGCCTCCACGACATGGTGAAGGGAATGGCTCTTCGGTCGATAAAGGAGAATTGATCTTTCCAACCTTTCAAACATGTCAAAATCTCCTTGAAACAAACTTCTTTATCTCTACCCACCCTCTTCTTGAAAGTAAACCAGTGACCTGCTTTCCCCAATTCATAGAACGCTCGGAATAGAGGGGTGGTCGGGATGATGTGTAGATTACTGCTATATACCTCAAACAAAGTCACGCGATGTAAGCCCAGCGGAACCAACTGTGAGATGCGCACTTTGAAATACCGAATCACATCCAACAAGAAGCTAGAAAAAGGCACGCTCAGGCCACCATCGAAAAACATACTCCAGATATAGGCCTATAGCATCGGCATGATTATCGACCAATTGATCCATCGTAAAATCACTCGGGGGTAACCTCGGATGTAAATCCCGCGATATACCGAACTCCTTAGCTACCCAACGAACCCCTTCGACGTCCATACGTGAAGTAAATTTTTGGACAACAAACTTCGACGGGGGATCACCAACTCCCAACACGTTTTCCTCACCCACCGAGGAGGACGATAATTCATCTGCTTCGAACATCGTGTTGCCGGGAAGGGGATATAACCAGATAATGAATAGAAAATTATAAGGAAAAATCGAAACGTACCTGCCGAAGCGAAACAACATAACTGACCGAACGAAAAAGGAACTTCTCGGAAATCAAGACAAGAATGGCGAGACAGAGAGAGAAATTGCAAAAATTACGGTGGTAAAATGTGAGAAAAATGGACTATTTATAGGCACAAGAAAGGAAGGCGACGAAACATCGCGTCATGTCAGACTGCCACGTGGCACCCTCTCCATCGTGCGATGAAACACTCTCATATACGTGTCGAAATCTCACTTCCCGTGCCAACATTGTGCGTTGTGGCGGGTTCAATTTAAGTATGATATTTGTCCCAAACTATTCCTGGATCAATCACTCAAAGTAAAAGAAAGAAAATTGGCGCCTTCATACCAACAACATACTCGTATCAAGATCACTCGATGCATGATTCACACATGTATCAGGATCTATCAGTGCCTGGTGCCAACATGAACCAAACACTTGAATTATTGCCCCAAATTCATAATTCACTTGAATTTTTGCCCCAAATTACAAAAAGAAAAAATAATAATAATAAAAAAAATAAAATAAAAATCGCAACCACACGTCAAGAGTATTCAAATGGTCTTAAGTAATAGAAATTGTGGTTTTCGAGCAGTTGTTGCATGTCTCGGTCTCCACTAAGGGTGAGCATGGTTCGGTTTGGCTCGGTTTTTGGCTAAAACTGAAACCGAACCAAAAATATTCAGTTTTTCCTTTTTATAAATTGTTCGGTTCCGATTTATTCTAGGTTCGGTTTTGATTTATTTTCGGTTTGGTTTTTCGGTTTTTTTGGTTTTTATTTCGTATATAAATAGTTTGGTTTTTCAATGGTTTAATTTCTAACGCAACCTAGAATAACTTTGCCAAGTTTGAGGACCAAAGAAACACAAAATAATGACAATAAGAAACTATCGATCATAAAAAAGAATTTGAGTAAATGTCATAAATTGTCCCTGTGATTTATCGGGTCAAACGAAAATGGTACCTAAACTTTTTTTTTACCCGGATCCAGTCCCTGTGGTTTTGACCCGTTACAGGTTTGGTCCCTGAGACTAACTATCGTTAGTTTTTTCCGTTAGCTAACGACTGTTCACAACAAATATTTGCACCATTAGTCATATATTTGCACTGTTAGTCCTTTATACTAATGACCGTTTATACTTAATTTTTTTTCCTTTTATAAAAATTTAAAATAATAATAATAATAAAAAATTAAAAAAAAATAAAAATAAAAATTTAGTTTTCTAATAAAAAATTTTTCCTAAATATCTTTAAAATTTATACACATTTTTATACACGTTTTCATACACATATTTATTTCACTTTTTTATATACACATTTTTATATTCACGTTTTTATACACGTTTTTATATACATGTTTTTATACACGTTCTAATACACACGTTTTTATACACACGTTTATGCACACGTTTTTATACACACGTTCTAATACACACGTTTTTATACACACGTTTTTATAATATGTTCTAATACACACGTTTTTATACACACGTTTATACACACAGTTTTATACACATATTTTTAAACATAAGTTATTATACAAACATGTATAAAAACGTGTGTATAAAAACGTATGTATAAACGCGTGTATAAAAACGTGTATATAAAAAAGTGTATATAAAAACGTGTGTATAAAAACGTGTTGGGATCAAATTTTTACTATTTTATCAAGTCTCGGTCATTTGTAATAATAGTTTGCTTAGTTATTATTTACTTACACTTATGTTATATTACAAGTTTACTAGACTTAAGTAATATAGTCCATGGGCTTTAAGCCCACACAAATTTCATGTAAGGAAGGAGAGGGAGTGTTGCCCTAGCTCCTTCCCTATATATAGTAACCTTAGGTCTCATGTAAACTTGGTTGGTTATTTGATATCTTAAGGAAACTTTTGCTCTCATTATTCTCTTATTCATATAATCACCCAAATCCTTATATCTATCTCATTCTTGTTTGTGTGAAATCAATATGGTGACCTAACAAGTGGTATCATTCGCCATATGAAGGTATAGTTATTGTTTTTTCATTGAAATCGATCCTAAACTTGTTTTTATCTCGTTATTTTGTTGATTTTTTTTTAATTTCTTGTTTGTTTCTTGTTTTCTATCACATCTTTGCTTATAAACTTGTGTTACAAAACATAACAAACAAAAAGTTTCAAAATTTCATTCAAAACATACGAATTGGGTTTTTGTACTACTTTTCGAAAACTTTTTTTATTTTTGAAAAAGTTCATCAAGTTTTCAACTTTCTTTAAGATTTCATCATTTTATACCTAAAAGTACAAAAATCTTTACATAAAAACGCGTTTTTGGTTAGCTTTCTTTGAAAACAAAACTTGCCCCAGTTTCGAAATCGTTATACTGTCCCCATTTCGAGATCTACATTACTTGCTTCTCCTCGACTTCAGTTTTGTGGACTCAGTTTTTTCTCTCTTGTATAAGAAAGAAAAGTACTTCGACTTTTGGATAACTTTCGAAATTGTATAATTTCGAAAGTGTGTTAGTGAATCTGTGTTCTCGAAAATAATTCATTTTTTTCGAAATCACATTTCTTTTCGAAATCAGTCTTAACTTGTATTTTCGAAAAGATACCAAACATTCACTAATCTTTGCGAAATACTGAAGCAACAAGGTTTCGCAATCTCACAATTTCGAGATCATTCTTTTGCAATCACTCAAGTCTCAGTTTTCGCAATCATTACTTGTGCAAGTTTTCGAGATTTGGCCTATACCTTCTACAAAGATCCATCTTTTCACACAAGTGTTTCAATATGTCTCAACCACCGTACTACAACTTTAACCATTCTCAGCAACAACAGTATCAACAATCACCACAATATTATCAACAACCGGTTTACTCACAACAACATCTTCTCATGTAACAACATCAGATGGTTCCAATGCAACAATCCTATCCAATGTCACCACAACAAAGCCAACTCCCATCAAAACCTACTCACTAGTTTGACAGGATGTGTGAAGTCATCTCAACTCAACAATCCAGACATGAAGCAGGATCTATTGACACCCCACCAATGCTAACACCGGGTAATTATGTTCAGTGGGTAAGTCGATTCTTAAGGTTTATAGAACTCAAGAAACCCAATGGTAATTACATGAAACAAGTTATCCTTGAAGGACCGTTTCAGTGGCCTGTTAACTACGTTGGCGGTGACCCATCTGCTGATCCTCCAGTAGCTCCAACTGCTGTGCTAGTTCCTGAGTCTTCACTTACTGCTGAACAACACCACCATCGTGAAGCAGATGAGTACGCTATGTCTTACATACTTCAGGGAATACCAAATATCATATTCAGAAGTGTTGATGCTCAGACAACTGCAAAAGCTATGTGGGAACACGTCCATCTACTTATGCAAGGCACACAACTGAACAAGGAAGACATGGAATCTAAACTTTACTTGGAATACACTAATATCATGATCGAACCAGGGGAATCACTTGAATCTTACTTTCATCGTTTCACCAATGTCGTCAACGACTTAGAGAGACATGAAGTACACCTTCCAAGGATCGCTGTCAATACAAAGTTTGTTAGTATTATGGGTTCTGAGTGGCAAAAGTATGTGACATTTGTGAGACAAGCTAAGAATCTTCATAGAGATCCATATGGTTTGTTGTACGACTATCTCAAGCACTATGAGTCTGAAGTTGAAAAAGGTAGAGCCGCACGAGGAGGATATACACCACCACCTACTTCTAATCCCCTAGCACTCGTTGCTCAATCTCATGCTGCACATCCTCCGATGTATAATCATGCTTATGATCAGGAACATAATTATCTCAGTTACCAGCAACCTGCTACTTCACACAAAATGGTCCCATATGAATCATCCTCGCAACACGCTTCTCCTCAACCTCCTCCATATGACAACCATGATAGCATGTATTATTCTAATCAGATTGAAGATGATGATGATGACGTCAATACGTTGAATCAAGTACTTGCTCTTATTGCTCGTGCTTTTAGCAAATTCTCTAACAAAACCAACAACCGTCTTCATTCTTCATCAAATACAAGAAATCAAGCTGTCATTCAAGATGGTCGAGTTGAGATTCAGAACCGTAATCCTGGACGTTCAGGCTCAGGAGGGTATTCTGGAAATTCTGGGTATGGACAAAGATTCAAAAACAATGGGGGATTCAGAAACTATTCAGGTGATCCTCAGAAAAGTAATGAAAATGTGGCAAATAGCAATACAGTATCTGGGAATGCGATATGGTGCTACAACTGCAACGAAAAAGGTCATATTGCAACAGCATGTCCTAAACCGAGAACCCGCGGCAGTCAGTTTCACAAGCAGGCATTACTAATGGCTCTCAAAGATGAAAAGGAAGGAACTTTTAATGCACAAGAGAAGAGTTTCTTTGCTAATGCTTACAACGATGATGATATGGAAGATCTTGAAGCCAATGCAGCTGTGATGCTTATGGCCAACATGCAGGAACATCAGTTGAATGATTCAGGCCCAGTGTTCACCACTGATGGTTTGTCTCAGGTAAATGACCTAACCACATGCTCCATAGAATTTAATGCATCACCCTCTGCTTCTGAATCAGATCAGGCGCAAGTTGTTCCATCTGAATTTTTTTTTATCTTCTCAAGAGGATGAACAACTAGACACAGTTGTTATATTTGATGATGACACTGTCGTTTCATTTGATGATCCTATTGAACAAGACAAAAATGATAATATTGAACAACATGAACCTTCTTCTGATCCAGATCCTGATTGTACTGTCATGGCCAAACAACTTAAAGAACAACTTCTCACGACTCACATAATGGACGAGCAAACTAAAGTTTTGAAAGAAACTAATGTCGATTTGAAAAAGGACATTGAATGTTATAAAATACAACTTTCACATTTTCAAAATGCAGTTCAACGTGAAAAGTGCTTTGAAAAGTCATTTCAGGAATCATATGTCAAAGAACAAAATCTTCAAAAGCAAATATATGACATAATTGAGTCAAACGGTAAATTGGTTTCCTAACTGGAAAATGAAAAACATGATCTTCAAAAACAAGTGGTACAACTTCAAAAGGAACTTTCAAAAACACAAGAAGAGGTAACAACTTGCAAACAGGAATTTTATGAACATAAAGTGCAAAAACGAGAAAAAGAAAATTCTTTAATTGAAGAAAATATAGCTCTCGAACGTCAAATTAAAGCTTTTCAAAATATCGTTTATAAACATGGAGAATCTGTAACGACAATTCAAAAGTTTACTTTAAAACCAAGACAAGATAAAGGTTTTGCCCTTGGTGATTACAAATCTACTTTTCTTCGCACTGCATTCAAAACAATTCCTAAGCTTTACAGTATGGACCAATTGATGGATAATAATGTTGTGCGTGTTATTATACATAATACTGAGGAAGAATACGAACTTGAAGAAAAGAGTCGATCAAAAATGAGTCAAGTTGAATATTGCAAACCATATGATTACTCAAAAGCTCCTCACATTTCAAAATCTTTTGTTCCATCAAGAGAAATACCTGAAAAATCATGGTATGTAACTGAGTCTTATGTTTCATCTTCCAATGGAGCTCCTGTCAAACCCGTGGCACAAGTAAATGGTCCATTACCATCTTCTGGTACTTTGACACCATTACCTATACGTTGTAAAGTTTTAGACTATTTTCAAACATTCATGAAAGGCATCGATAACTTGGAAAACGTAATTGAACATCATTTGGAAATTAAAATTGCTACTTTTCAATCAGCTTACGAGCGGGAAAAGCGAGACATTTTTCAAAAACAAATTCTGCCTTTAGTTCAAAATTTGCGTTATTGTGCTACTCGTTGGGAACAGGAACTCCAAAAAGAAGTTACAGATATGAAAAACATTTTCGCTTTAAATGAAAATGCAATTTTGGTTCAACAACGCAAAAACCGATTTTTGAAAACAGATTCTGATCGACTCTTAGAAAAACTCCTCACAGCTGATATTCATACTCTCATCATGAATGATCTCTATTATTCTAGCAATGTTACGGTATTTGAAGATTATTGTGCTGATATTGATTTGCTGAAGTCTGAAGCTGAAACATTGAAACATAAATATGAAACGTTGCATCAAAATAGTGATGATGTGAAAAACAAACTTTCAAACGAAATTTGTCAACTCAAACAAAAGCTTGATTGGTGTCAAGCTCAAAGTATTGAAACCGAATTGCAACTACGAAGTAAAAATGCTTTTCTCAAAAACAAACTTCTTCAATATGAAAAAGAAATTGTGGAGTTAAAAATTGAAAACGTCGAATGACAACAAAACCGCGATGACATTCGTTATTGCAATGGTTTACTTGAGTCTGATATTCAGGATAAAAATCACATCATCATTGATTTGAAAGAGAAAATTAAGCTACTTCAAAAAGGAAAGTTTATTGACACCACAGTAATAGCACCAGGAATGTTTCAAATAGACAAAACAGATAAGGGTAATCATGCTAAGAGTTCTAATGTTAGTTCTTCCACTTCCACAGGACTAGTTTCCCCTAAGAGCGTTAGCAGCCCAAAGCCAAAAAGCGTTAAGAAGACTAAAAAGACTAGGCTGTGGCAATGTAGAAGAGGAACACTAGAAGTGCAAGAAGTAGAAGCTCACCTTAGGAACTTGAATAAAACTCATGTTGCATCTGATTTAGATTCTAATCTGGAAAATTGTAATCCAAATCTTAATGTAACGAATGCTGAACCTTCAAATGTTTTGAATATTAATGCATCTTGTGTGTTTTGTCGTCAAAGTGTATTATCTGGTGATCATACTAAATGTGTAGCTAATAATCTCTTACATCGTTAAAAGAAACGTAGATCCGGCTTTCATTCTAGGCCCAGTACTGCCTCTAAGTCTACCTTAGGAAAAACGCCAACTACCGTTTCAAATGATGTTGTAGTCAACCCAAGAGAAGAAATCAACAAATCTAGGAACACGCAAAAAGCTAGTGCATTCACTAAAAACAAAGCAAAAACTAGTTGGAACTGGCAACGTTGGTTACAATACAAACCAAATTTTAAATGGATTCCTAAACTGTTAAATACTTGTGTTTCTAACCAACAGGAACCCACTATTTCTTCGGGTTCCACCCTTACTTCTGTTTCATCTCTGTCATCTATTTGTGATGCAGGTGGTTCAGATTGTTCTCTGGATTGTTGATAGCGGTTGCACCCGACATATGACAGGCAATCTCAAACTGTTAACTAACTTTGTCTCAAAGTTTATTGGAACTGTCAGATTCGGGAATGATCAATACGCTTTAATCATGGATTACGGAGACTATGTGAATGGGAATATTGAAATTAGCAGAGTATATTATGTTGAAGGCTTGGGTCACAACCTCTTTTCAGTCGGTCAATTTTGTGATGGAGATTTAGAAGTAGCATTTCGAGCGAAAACTTGTTTTGTTCGTGATCTACAAGGACATGATTTAATGTCAGGCAAATGTGGCACTAACCTTTACACAATTTCAATGTCTGACATGATCGCTTCATCTCCTATCTGTCTTCTATCCAAAGCTGAAACGACTAAATCCTGGTTATGGCATAAACGCCTTTCTCACTTGAATTTCAAAACGATGACTGATCTCGCTCGTCACAAATTAGTTGAAGGCTTTCCAAGATTCCGCTATTCCAAAGATCACCTATGTCCAGCCTGTGAACAAGGAAAAAGTACCCGTGCTCATTTTCCCTCAAAACCTGAACACAGTACTAATCATGTTTTACAAATGCTTCATATGGATTTGTGTGGTCCGATGCATGTTCAAACGATCAACGGTAAACGCTACATTTTAGTAATTGTTGATGATTACTCTCGTTGGACTTGGGTTTATTTTCTTCGAAGTAAAGCTCAAGCTCCTCAAATGATCATCACCTTTCTCACCAAAATACAAGTTCAGCTACGCAACATAGTTAGAATTGTTAGAACTGACAATGGCACAGAATTTAAGAATCAGACTCTAAGGTCGTATTCTGAGAAAGTGGGAATTGAACATCAAACATCCATTCCACGCACACCCGAACAAAATGGAGTAGTCGAAAAATGCAACAGAACGTTAGTGGAAGCTGCTCGAACGATGTTAATCAATGCTCAATTACCAGATTACTTATGGGTGGAAGCTGTTTCAACCGCTTGCTACACTCAAAACTGTTGTATGATCACAAAACGCCATCACAAAACCCCATATCAGATTGTTCACAAAAGAAAACCGAACATCAGTTACTTTCATGTATTTGGAGCTCTATGTTACCCAGTCAATGATCGTGATGATCTAGGTAAACTTAAAGCAAAGGCTGACATTGTAATATTTATAGGATACTGTGAAAATTCAAAAGGCTTTCGGATATGGAATCGTCGTACTCGGGAAATTCAAGAAACTATTCATGCTAATTTCGATGAACTCACTCAAATGGCTTCTGAGCATAACAGCTTAGGACCCACAACCAACCGTCTAAACTTTCCGGTATCTTCGGCTGAACCGTTGTCACTTTCCCGTAAAGAAGTGGAAACCTTGTTTGCTCCATTGTTTGATGATACGCCTGTTAACCGTCCATCTGAGGCCACACCAAATTCCACTGCACATCTTGATCAACATCAAGTACCTAATACACCTCAACAAACAACAACAACTGTTGGAAGAGACGGTCCTCCAGTCATATCACCTACAATAACAGAACAAACCGGATCCAACTCACGACAATCAGCTGGAGACACCATACCTTTATCAGTTCCACAAACCGCAGAGCATGACCCAGAACCATTCATCAACCCATTTGCACCGGCTCCACCTGTCCCTGACATTGCTGAGTCATCAACACGCAATTTGGGTCCTGCTCACTTGCGAGATACTTATCAACTTCATCCTTCGACACACAAATGGACTAGAGATCACCCCTTAGTTCAAATTATTGGCCATCCATATGTACCAATTATGACAAGACAACGCCTTCACACAGATGGTGAAACTTGCATTTATGCACTCACAGTTTGTGAAACCGTGCCTAAAAACGTCAAAGAAGCTATGACTTATGAAAACTGGATTGAGTCTATGCAAGAAGAATTCAAATCCTTTCAGAGATTAGAAGTCTAGGAAATGGTTGAAAAACCAGAAGGAATCATTGTCATTGGACTAAAATGGATCTGGAAAAATAAACTGGATGCAGAAGGAACTGTTATACGCAATAAATCACGCTTGGTAGCAAAAGGATACTCTCAAGAAGAAGGAATCGATTTTGAAGAATCATTTGCTCCAGTAGCTAGACTTGAAGTTGTACGGATCTTCTTAGCATTTGCTGCTCATCGGAAAATGATTGTTTACAAAATGGACGTGAAAACGGCTTTTCTGAATGGTCAACTCCGTGAAGTGGTTTATGTCAGTCAACCTGAAGGTTTCGTTGATCCAGAACGTCCCAATCATGTCTACAAGCTTAAAAAGTCTCTCTACGGTCTCAAGCAAGCCCCCAGGGCGTGGTATGATAAGCTTTCTAAATTTCTGTTGGCTAATGATTTTACACTAGGCTCGGTGGATCCAACATTGTTTACAAAAACATACGGGATGGACTTATTAATCGTTCAAAATTATGTCGATGACATTATTTTTGCTTCAACCAACAAAATTTACTCAATGGATTTTGCAAAATTAATGACAGATAATTTTGAAATATCCATGATGGGTGAACTTACGTTCTTTCTAGGACTACAAGTTCATCAATCACCCTGTGGAATTTTTCTAAATCAGTCCAAGTATGCTCTTGAGATTTTAAAGAAACATGGAATGCAAAGCTGTGATACAATGAATACACCTATGGCCAATTCCACAAAACTAGATGCTGGTATACATGGGACTCCTGTTGACCCTACCAAATACCGAAGTATTATTGGGTCCCTCATGTATCTCACATCTAGTAGATCTGACATTGTATTTGTTGTCTATATGTGCTCTCGATATCAGTCTAACCCAACTGAGAAACACCTCAATGAGGCAAAAAGAATCCTTCGATACATAAAGGGAACCATCCATTTGGGGATCTGGTATCCGAAGGATTCTGGTTTTGAACTAATAGCTTTTTCAGACGCTGACCATGCAGGATGCTTAGACTCGCGAAAAAGTACATCAGGTGGCTTACAGTTTCTTGGAGATAAACTTATGTCTTGGCAATCAAAGAAGCAGGACTGCACTTTACTGTCATCTACAGAATCTGAATACGTAGCTATGTCTGCTTGTTGTGCTCAAGTCATTTGGATGAGATCACAACTTAAAGACTATGGCTACCTATTCAATAAGATTCCGATCTACTGCGATTCCAAAAGTGCCATTGCAATCTCCTGCAACACAGTTCATCACTGCAAATCCAAACACATTGATCTCCGATATCATTTCATCAAGGAGCATGTCGAGAAGGGTACAGTTGAATTATATTTTGTGGGTACTGAGTACCAACTGGCGGACTTACTTACAAAACCCTTAGCTCCATCAAGGTTTGCAAGTTTAGTTCACCAAATTGGTATGCGATGTTTGACACCAGTGGATCTGGAAAAATTTCTAAAACAAAAGTAAAATGTCAAACATCAAAACTAACACTATCTTTGTAAAATAATTTTTCTCTTATTTTTCATAAACCTCAAAAACACAAAAATATTTTTCTATTTGCTCTCAAAAAACAAAAAAAAAATAAATAAATAAATAAATAAATAAAATAAAAAAAACGCAAGTATATCACTTTCTTTCAACACCTTGTTATTTTACAAGTGTTGAGGGGGAGACACGCTCACATTTTTCTCATATTTTTCAAAAATGGTATACTTGCATATTACCTTTAGATGCGTTGTTTCGGGATTTTATAGATATTTCATATCATGTTTCCTTTTCTCAAAATGGTGTCGTAAGGTAGTATATCTTTGATACTCTTAATGCATCTAAATTAAGGACTCATTATACATTATTTGTAGTTAAGGGACCATAAGTGACATATTTCAAAAGTTTCATAATAACATAAAACATACACCCGTTTTCTAAAACCCTTTCAAAAAAATTTCAAACCTTAAACCCTTTTGATATCCACGGCTCATATTCAAACAAGAAATCCAAGCTATCAATCTTCAAACCGTAAGTTACTACGTGATCATTAGTCGATTTCTAACAATGGTTTTCGTTTAATTGCAAAACTAACGGTTAGATTTCTTGTAATCGATCTTTGAAAACCTAGGGTTTATGGAATTTCGGAATTTTTCAAAACGAGTTTGGGGGCATGATTTTTTATAGGGGTTTTGTTACATTTCATGTTTCTAACTCACGTATATCATTTAATCTTGCTTTCTCTCATGATTGTGTGAAATTCGAAGTTAGGGTTTAGTAACGATTTGGGTTTTATTGATTTGTTATTTGTTTCATTGTTTTTATTGGTGGGATATGATGTTTTATGTGAATATGACATTTTGCATCACTTTAATCGTGATTTCATACATGTTTGTGTCATACTCGATTACTAGGGTTTTGGTCATGATGGGTTTTTCTCGTTAAATGTTCATGTGGCTTATTACTCTTGCCTAACTAGTTATGTGCATGATTTGTGACTCACTATACTTCGTTATGATAAGAAGTTGCATGTTCCTACTATTTTTCGAAATCATGTTCTTGCCGTGTTTTCGAAAATATGGTTTTCTTGATAATACTATGTCTCTCATCACTGCATATTATCATTTGCAACAGGTTTCAACAGTTGGATCACTTTGATTCTCACAATAACGTACGTTGGCCTGACTTCGAGAATTCTTGTATAAGAATTTTTTCGAAAACCTCTTTTCGCAAACACCAGCTCTAAGTGATATTTTTCGAAAACACACATTTCAAGTGTTTTCGAAAAGATCTCAAAGCTTTGTACCTTTCTCGAAAGTTACACTTTGAAATTTTTTTCGAGAACACTTACAATATGTATTTGCGAAATTTATCATCCTTTCGTAATTACGTCCAAAGACAACCTTTTCGCAATCCCACATTATGAATGTTTTCGAAAATATATTAATGGGTCTGTTCTCGATAAATTACTTATCGAAAACACATCCTGATGTGTTTTTTCGAAAATCTTCACAATATGTGTTTGCGAAAAATTTATCCTTGGACTGTTTTTTCGAAATCATGCTATGTTTCACTTTTCGAGATCATGCCTTTGTTAGTTGTTTGCGATAATGTTGAATTTATGTATTATTTCGAGAACATTGTAACTTTGTAATTTCGAAAACATGTATTATGTGATTATGGTCTCTATTAGATGTATCATGTGATGTTTTATGTATCTTGGATGATCTTTGTGCATATGTGATTATATAAGTGCTTCATGACTCTAAAATTATCTAAGTTCACTCATCACTATACATGCAATAGTTGAACCATCCGTGCTTAAATGTTTCTAAAATGCTTATCTATAATCAAACTTTGCAATCGTGCTAACACGTAACAAATCTGGATGTTTGGTTTATGATAATGCTTTTCAGATTAACATGGTTGAACACAACGAGAATGTCCCTGACCAAAGTCTACCAGTACTCACCATGGATGACATCACTCCCGCTGACTACAACGTCAAGATTGGCAATAACAATCCTCGAGTTGACTTCGACAAATTGAGAATCCCTGAGAACTCGTGCAGGATTGTCAAATATATTCTACTTGCACATCCATGCAAGCATCTGCTCAATAGATCTACTTCAGTTCCTGTGTTTTACCTTCATCAGTTCTGGCTTACGGCTAAGGTTAATTTAGATGATGAGTCTTTCACTGTTACACTGGATCGACAAGTCTACACTGTAGATCACGATGTCCTTCGTACAGTCTTCCTCCTGCCTCAACCTGACAATGAATTTGCTCCAATACTGCCTGAACTGGATCTCCTGGACTTCTTCATTGAATTAGGGTACGATGTTGATGATGACTTACCTCTGATTAAACATTCCAGATTCAATGCAAAGAATATACCTCAGCCCTGGAGAACATTCTGTCTGTTAGTTGTAAGATCTATATCAGGAAGAAAAAGTGGTCACGAACATCCCAGACTTGAGCATCTACAAGCATTTTGGGGAATGGTGACTATGTCACCTATTGACTTTGCAGTTCCAATCATGAACGATATAGTCTACAGCATCCAAACCGGACGTGAAAAGACTATGATCCCGTTTACAAGATTCACAAAGCTTCTCATTGAATATTTCTGCAAAGACACACCAGAATTCATCAAAAGAATGGGAGACCCTAATGAGCCTAAGCACCTCTTCGAGGACGACTTCACCACCTCTTTTATCAAGACGACCACTTCCTCTACCAAGCAAAAAGGAATGAGGCTTCCCGAATACCTTCTTGATGACCACATCAAGAAAAGTTTGAACTACAAATTCTACAATGATGCTTACAACGGGATACAGGAAGAAGCTACCATACAGACTCGCAATAAAGGAAGTGTGAAATCTGGGAGTACTACAAGCACCACTGGCTCACTACAGACAAAGTCAAAGGCTACTCCCAAGACCAAACCATCTGCCAAAACTAAAACTTCCACCAAACCTAAACCTACACCCAAACCTAAGCCTGCAACCAAGCCAAAGAAGAAAGTAACACCAAAGTTCGCTCTTCAAGATGAACCTACACCACCACCCTCTAAAAGCGACTCTGAGTTTGACACAGAATCTGAAGAAGAAGAGGAAGACTTTGAACGAAGAGTAAGAGTACCAGAAGAAGCATTTCCTGCAACGGAGATTGCTATACAACAAAGTCTTGAAACTTTTGAAGCAGAGTCTAGAAAAAGGAAAGGGATCACGATAAATGAACCAAATGATGATGAAGAACATGAACCAATCGTTGACCAATTGGTCGACAAACGCAAATTGAAAAGTATAATTGTCGACACACGAGCTGAAGAAAAGCAATTTCTTAAAGAACAGAGGGAAGCAGCACTCCTCAGCCGACTTCAGTCTCAACCTTCACCACCACATTTCGATCAATCAGAACATGAAGGAGCTACAAGCAGCATGGTTCCTCCCATTGTGTCCACAACTTTAGAATCAGCTTCACAACCTGATGACGAAGTAAAAGACATAGATGATACAGGAGACATCACTATGACTGAGACTGCAAATGTAGAAGAGAATGTGGGTGAACAGGAGAACGTTGCTACGGATCTGGAATATGACCACTTCACTACTCCAGAGATTCTTGCATAGGAAGAAGAGGAACGCAGAAGAAAAGAAAATGAAGAAAAGGAAGCATTCGACACCAACATATTCCTTAAATCATCTTCACTTTCTAAGCAGACATCCTCACAGCAACCTCCACCTCCTCAAGACTCTCCACCAAAGGATCCGACTCCTCCAGCTTCTTCTTCAAGTTCTCATAACGAGTCGTCATCTGAATCATCACCTGAGCATTCATCTCCTACACCTTCTGAAACCGCATCAAAGCAACAATCAATCAATGAACGGACTAAACCAGTTGATCTTCAGGAGCAAGTCAACACTCTCACAACCATGGTCACCAGTCTTGCTAAACAAGTTAAAGACTTTCAGGAGGCAAAGCAGCAGATCGATAAGTTCATGAAAGCTGATTTATCAGGAATAATCAGGACTTTCACACTAGATTATCTTACTGACAATCTGGTTGAAATTGTCACTCCTGAAGTTACAAACCTTATTGAACCAATTAGGGACAACTTGGAGCACAGAATCCGAAGTGTTGTAAAGAAAATGTTATCAACCACACCATTCACGCTTCACACTGCAAAAGCTTCTACAGCAACTCCAACCATTCCTGAACTATCTTTCGATGACCTGCTTGCTCAACTCTACGAAAAATTTGCCTACAAAACCATACAGACACCTGAAGTAAAAGCACTTGTCGATGCTATTGCTGCCAACTTGTCTAAAGAGTCATGTAAAGACGTTGCTGGAACCCTTAAGAGGACAAGGAAAGATGACGACCCAGACCCGAACTCTAAAGGCAAGAAACACAAGTCCGGTACCGGTCCATCATCTTCCCAACAACCACAAAAGGATTCTACTCCTCCTGGAAATTAACAACACACCTCTGCTACTGGTCAAGGTCGTCCGACAGAAGAGGAAGAAACTTTAATGCACCCAACTGATGATTACCAAGGTCAACCCAATACCAATTACCGTGCCTCCCCTATTCCCGATTCTCAACCCGGACCATTGTCACCATCAAAGGCTAAAGACAAGGATGCTACATCCAAGTCTAAGAAATCAAAGAAAAGAAGACGTCATTCATGGCTCGACAATGATGACACACCTGAGAATGATTGGTTGACAGAATTGGTAAAAGCTCAACCTCCTCTCGAAGATGAAGAACCTCTTCCAGGTAATACACTACAATTTACTCAGGTTATAATGAAGGATCTTCAGATTGAGAAACTTACGAAGGCGGAGCTCAGAAGAATCAATCGGGATGCACAGGAATTCCTAAAATCCAGATCTGGAAACAAGATGGAATACGAATTTCACATGCAGAATATAGCTAGTGCAATGTCTGGCAAGTTTGACTGGCTAAACCCTGAAGTGAATATCGACATCAATTCCAAAAACCACGAAAAGCCTTATTTCACCGATTGGACTAAACCATTACCTCTGAAAGGATTTCCCGAAAAACAAAAGTTACCTTATAGCTTCTTCTTCAACAAAGATCTTCGTAACCTCCAACTCACCCAAGAGAAATCCAAGAAGAAATATGCTTCCTCATTAACTATCTCAGTACCAGCCGCAAGATACGAAGTTCCTGCAATTGAAGAATCTACTCCAGTATTTAGCGACTCTATCGTAACTTATGACAGAGATGCTCTACACGGGATTCAGCACTGGCCAGAACGTCGTCGTCTCGGTTATACTCACAGATTAGACGAAAAATCACTGGAGAATGTGAAGCATAAATCTAAGATCATTGCTATCTTGGAGATTCAAGAGTCGAAACGGTTTAACTACATGTTCATGAATGAGATTGTAGTTAAAAGACAAGATGAAAAGAAGTACAAATTTTCCGAAGCAGACTTTCCTGACCTTTATCTAAATGACATTGAAGACATGTATCTAGAAAAAGTTCAAGGAAGAATGTGTGGATTCGATAGAGAAACTCAATACAACTTCATGGCATCTCTACTTCTCTTCATCCGACGATTGATAGTTCAAGAAAGAGTGGAAGATCTTCAGCTTGGAGTGGAAAGTTACCAACAGAAGATCAATTTGACTAAGCCACAATTCACTTTTGAAGGAATCTATCAAACATCACAGTATACTCTCATCCAAAAACCTTCATTTGGTTTCACCTACATCAACAACAAAAAGCTATGAGGCTCGATGAGATACACAAGTTCTGTGATGTTACGCTTAAAAACGTTCGTGATGGGTTAGTCAAAAGGTTGAATGACGATCGCAGAAAGATAGCAAAAGGTGAAACTCCAAGGTGGAAATCCAGCTCTAGAAGACAAGTTCGTAACTTTGTCCATAAGATTGAAGAAAGGTTATTTCGCCGGGAACATATCAGACGATTGGAATGCTATATCGGTGTCAGACCTTCATTTCCCATCAGCCTCTTCAAAAGACCAGAACCACAGTTCACTGACTTTGATGCTCCACTCACTGATGAAGCTTAAACTGGTACACATGGGTATTAACTTTTCAATATTAATTGTTTCATTTGATTGAATTGTTATCACTATGGCTTGTGCACACATAACAGTGTACAACCCATTCTTGTAATGAAAGGACCCTGAGGTATGCATCAGTGCCTCAATCCTCTTATTAGGAGCGAAGGCTTCTTACTTTTAAGTAGAGTTAATCAAACATTTTCTGATTTTCATAACTCTGCTCAAAAGACAAGTATTTCACCTCAATAAGAATTCACTTGTTGAGGGGGAGAACTTGATACAAAATCATCGTTCTTACAATCTAAAGTTCTTGTTAAATTCTCCCCATAAGACTCAAAAGGCATATTTTAATCAAAAGATTGTCAAAAATATCATCTTATATGCTATTTTTGAGGGGGAGAAAAAGTGAATGTGATTAAAATGTTCAAAGTTGCTTAAATGTCAAATCTCATGCGAGCTAGACTCAGATTCACCCAAGAATTGACGAAACATAAAAGTTAGTAATCTCGAAAGGACTTATCCTCGACGGGTAATGACATCAAGTTAGTTACTAGAGCTAATTGTCACCTAAAAGCTGACAATGGAACTCTTTAACTAGCCACGTAAGCGTGTCTCGAAAAGGATTTGTCTTAGTAGAAATGTACCGTTTCGAGAAACTTTCTGTGGATTTGACCAGGCCGGGTAATAACTTCAAGCTAGTCTAACTAGTGATGTAAGCGTGTCTCGAATCGGTCAGGTTCACAGAAAGTGGATCAATTCAAAAAGTGCTTGCTCCTCCCGCATGTGCAAATTTATTGAACACTTATGAGCACATGTGAAGGGGGAGTCCTTCAAAAGTAAACACAAAACTTTCAAAGTGTTAAACAAAATGTTTGATTATCACAAACACTTTGAGAGATTTTCAAAGGTTTCTTGGCTATTGTCGGATAATCATGGAGTTATAAGGTGATTAAGATAGGAAATACAGTCCTATGATCCACCAGAGCCGGAGGGATCTACCCAAGGACATCACCAATAGTTAGAATTAGATGTCCTTAGGTATGATACGATAAAAGGAGAAAAGAATGAAAGGGAAAGAAGCAGTTGAAGAATTAAAAAGAAAAGTAAAGAAAAAGGGTGAAAAGAAATAGCCCTCCATATGTTCAACCTTAGGGCAGACACCGGGTTCAATTCATATGCTGCTGGTTGTTACTAAGGGGACGCCGGTATTGAAGATAAATCCGTCATGGACCCAGTGACGCAATGCACTAAACCTTCTAGCCACTCAAGTTCTCTTAAAAGAGCTTGTTTCATTTTCACGGGGAACCAGTGTAATCTATTGACTTATCTCTTAGAGATGGTTGATATTGAAGCAGGAGACACCTCCCTAGTCTCCGCATAGGAAACCTAAGTGTGCACTTATTGAGTCTAGAGCCATGAGATACATCAAAGATCTCTTAGGAACACTTAGTATTTCTACAACTGGTGTTCTACATCAATGGACACCAGCTGTAAATTATTGAGTCCTTCGCAGATCTTAGCAATCTGCCAAGAACGTTTATGAGAGAATTTACATAAGTATTTCTCAATGATTGAACGGAAATCCTGCCAGGGTCAACATCAAACAACCCTGACAGTAGGTCACTTCGGTAACTCCTTGTGGGTTATGCTTAGTGTTTGCGGTGGTTTCTTAGCAGTCTACAGTCGTGGAGTGATCCCCAGTGACTCACCCAGTCATTGAGCTACTTAGTAGGTCTTGTAAGCTCCCTCGGGAGTATCTGACATGGGAACAACCATGATAAGGATTAGAAGGAATCTTCACACTATGCTGTTGACAATCTCTAATTCCTTATCTGTAAGTACCAGATGTTTTATTGCTAACTGTTTACCTGCAGGTACACATCATCTCCATGGCGACGAATTCCACATGCTCATACATGTATCTTGAATTCATCAAAAGCTCCCTCACAGATCAAAGCAACACAAAGTTCAAACGAAAGATTCTACGCCAAAAAGAAGAATCTACAAAGTATAAAGACTAAAGATCAAAGTGAAAGAAAGGGAACTACGTGCATGTATAAGTTAGAATTCAAAGATGTATGAGCATGTTGGAATGGTGGACTACCACCACAGACGCGGAAGTGACGAAAGGCAGACAACTTCATAACTCGATCACTATCACAACAACAATGAACAAAGCACAAAGAACGATGAATGATTCTTATCTCATGATTTTTGAAAGACGTCTAAAGCTATGAAAGTCAAAAATGAAGAAATGACAAAGACGTCAAGCAACCGTTAGGACCGACCCTTAGGGGAGATTGTTGGGATCAAAGTTTTACTATTTTATCAAGTCTCGGTCATTTGTAATAATAGGTTGCTTAGTTATTATTTACTTACACTTATGTTATGTTACAAGTTTACTAGACTTAAGTAATATAGTCCATGGGCTTTAAGCCCACACGAATTTCATGTAAGGAAGGAGAGGGAGTGTTGCCCTAGCTCCTTCCCTATATATAGTAACCTTAGGTCTCATGTAAACTTGGTTGGTTATTTGATATCTTAAGGAAACTTTTGCTCTCATTATTCTCTTATTCATATAATCACCCAAATCCTTATATCTATCTCATTCTTGTTTGTGTGAAATCAATATGGTGACCTAACAAAACGTGAATATAAAAATGTCTATATAAAAAGGTAAAATAAATGTGTGTATTAAAACGTGTATAAAATGTGTATAAATTTTAAAGATATTTAGGGGGAAAATTTATAAGAAAACCAAATTTTATTTTTTATTTTATTTATTTTATCATTATTATTTTTAATTTTTTTAATTTTATAAAAGGAAAAAAAAATTGAGTTAAGTATAAACGGTCGTTAGTATAAAAGACTAACGGTGCAAATATAGGACTAACGGTGCAAATATTTGTTCCAAACGGTCATTAGCTAACGGAAAAAACTAACGATAGTTAGTCTCAGTGACCAAACCCATAACTGGTCAAAACCACAGGGACTAGATCCGAGTAAAAAGAAGTTTATGGACCACTTTCGTTTGACCCGGTAAACCACAGGGACGATTTATGACATTTACTCAAAGAATTATAAAAGAGAATTGTTTGTGCATCCTAAAGTGACACAATAATGATAATAAAAAAATTAACTACCACCAAAATTCTAAATGACAACTCATTCAAGTGTATAAATGACACATTCAAGAAGCAATTGAAACATGAGTTTTCAAGATTGTATGTATTTTGTCGGTTCGGTTTTTTTCAGTTCGGTATTTTGCTAAAACCAAACCGAACCGTAAACTTCGGTTTTTATAAATTACAAAAACCGAACCATTAGTTTTTCAATCGGTTTCGGTTTTTTGGTTTCGGTCTCTCGGTCTTTTTCGGTTTAGATTCGGTTTTTTTGCACAACCCTAAGTCTCCACGAAGATTCATGGCCTCAAATTCGATTAGAATTATGGAACGAATTAAACGATCATGAAGAATATTACACATGTAAACTTGAAAGCAAAAACGTTTCTAACATTTACAGATCCTTGAATTTCACAGGATCGGGTCCTACACGAGAGGGAAACTGGATGGACATGCCAGAATCAGGTCTTCTAATTGCTTCAATGTATAACATTAAACATATGTGGCAGCAATGCATGTTTTCCGTTTTGGTCTAGTCCACCAGAATCGCAACGACATGAGAGCATAATAATAACACTTATACATGCTACATGGTATGCATTTTGTAAGAGTGGATCTGAAATGAGATTATCTGATGCCTTATGTTCATCCATATTGGAAAAGATACAAATTTGATTGTGCATCTGGATGGGAACGCCTGTATTTAGCTCGACTAAATATGTATATTCAACGTTATTGTGACCGTAATCGTAAATATGTCGATTTAGATGATTAGATATTTATGTCATATTGTGTAATACCCCTAAAATTTGGTACAGCGGAAGACTTTTCAAAGTTTTGGGATGCTACTTGGATTAGTGCACAACACGATTATAAGAACAAAATAACAATAATAAATTTAAATAGATAATATAAGTCAAGATTTAAAGTCTACATTTGTTCCCCAAAAGAAAATAGAAAGCCCAAAATAAATAAAGATGGGTCCCAAATTATTTTATCAGAGTCTGACTGATCCATTCAACCACGCCACTTGCCAAGCCTCCCATCCAAATAAGCAGCAACATAAGCATTACTCAGTACCTGAGAATACATGCTAAAAGGTCAGCTAACGCTGATGAGTTCATAGGTTTAGACTCAAAGCAATACATAAAAAGAATGAACAAAAAACTGAACAGTTTACTCTAATAGACCAAAACATCAACATCATCGCATCTCATATCGGAAACAAACATATCTTCCTGTAGGTGCACACTATAGACTATATCGCACTATTTTAACCCCTACATAATAGTAGACATAATATAATAACTCTACACTTGCAGCCCTTAACCAAATCCTTAACAAAGCAATATAGTGAACGACAACGAGACCATAAATTAACCAAAACCAAATAAAATCGATAAACATCCAAATAATTGACCAATAAAAATAAAGTGAACACAAGCATGTATTCTCCTCCAAAACAATTAGAAAAATGATAAAAGTAGGGGTCATGAACTCACCTCAAGAAGTAGGCGAGAGATGATACGATAGAAGAAAATACAACGGTAGCTAGAATGTCACTGCATTGCTGACTCGGCACAACCTAATATAATAAACTCGTTTTAACGTCTAGTTTAAAAACGTAAAAACTTCTATAAGTTAACTAATCCCAAGTAATACCCATTCTTAAATCTCAAAGTTTCTCGTTATATCCATTTGTTAGTATTTGGTATCATTGTCTATGCGGTGGGGACATGACATAGACTCAAGTGAACTCACGCTAGACATTGACTTGATGACATTAATGACCCACAAGATAAGGACCAATGATTTGCGTTTAGATCCGATAAATTTTGCAAATGAATTATCGAGTTCTCATCAAATTGGTCGCTACGATAAGTCTCGAAATTCATTCATCTTATTCATCCACTTAAACCCAAATCATTATACTTGATGAGTCGTAAGGATAAGTACTCGTTAATAAATTTTCCTTACGACATGTCCATTGGGTCCTTATTGGACTCGTAAGTCTAGTAAGTCTGATAGCCATGTGGGTCGGATATATTAACGTTAACCGATCTGTAACTCGACATTTGTTCAATATAAACCTCAGCATTTCCAGAAATGGTAATTCTCGATAAACGTGCCCTCGAAATACTAAATAACTCGCATATATTTTATTTATATAGTTTATTGATTTTCATTTATTAAAAGTGTTAAATAACTTTGTTACAAGTTATTTAATATTTACCCCTTTTTAACAACAAAATATTAAGTAACAACTTTAAATTGTTAGTTAATATTTTCTAGTTATTACTTACCGATATCATTTTCATATTCCATTTACGTTATTTAAGTTTTCTACTCATTATATATATACGAGTCATTTCATCTTTCGAGTCACAACTTCGAGTATTTGTTATAATCGAGTCAAATAGTCAATGATATTATCACAAGTCTCATATTAATCCTCTTTCGGCTTGTCGAGACCAAGTCGAGACTACAAAGTCTCGATGGCACTTGACTTGCTTAGATCACGACATTTATAATAAGTTCACAAAAATAATGCCGCAATTCAACAACAACTTCAACATGTAACGGCCAATATCCTACGACTCGTTTCTATCTATCTCCGTCCCAATATTCGTAACCACAACAATATCAACACAACATCACCTTGCCGAGACCCTAATAGTCTCGGATTCTACTCTTGGCACCATGTAACGACAACCAAACGGACCCTAAGGTCTCCTCTGCCAAACCCCGTCACAACCACGACTTCTCAATAATTTCCATAATCTAATCCTAATCCCATAGTCGTCATTCCAATCCTCAAAATCAAAGAAAATAAACATTATTTCACAATGTTCTCGGCTCAAATATTTGATATCACGACTCGGCCAATACACGGCTCGACATCAATATACATGACTCGGTAACCATTTAAACGACTCAACAATGACACCAACAAGCTATGGTCGTGGGTTTGAATCCACGACCTTGGCTCGACTCGACAACAACTCGACCCAAATGATACCAAATTGATTATATAAGTTTTATTTTTATAAAATCTCATTTTTATAAAACCCAAAACCTTCAAATGAATTATTATAACTCATTTTATACGAGTTACATATCCCTTACTGTCGCGTACGAGGCCAAGGATGGTGGGTCTTACCTTCTCGGCTCCAAATAAACACGGATCTAAAATATTGATGATGGTGTGTGATTATCGAGGTTGTGGTGGTGATTTTGAGGTGTTTGGTGGTGAATAACGGCACGTGTGGTGGTTATCGGTGACAAGGGAGTCACGAGGGAGAGAGTGGTGGTCACGGTGAGTTATATGTGGCTGCGGTGTGAGAGCTTGATGGCTAGAAAGGGGAGGTGAGGGGTGGCAGCTAGGTATTGCAAAATGGGTATCCAAACCCTCGAATGAGAGATGAGGGGTTTATATAACCCTCAAAGGACTATGGGTGCAACCCTAAAGTGCCCTCAAGGACCAAAATGTAAATGTAGGTTTGGGTGGGAAGTGTATGTTCGCAAATCTTTTAGTGAAACGTTATCGAGGCTAGTTTAGTATCGAAACTACTTCCCCGTGAAATTTTTATTTATTCTATTAATCTTAAAAGTATTTTTCCAGTAAAAACGACTATAAATACATATATTTTCATTATGTAACACTTAAATTAATTAAATTCACATTTTACTTGCTATTGTGCCAAGTCGCGAGTGCTACATCCTAGACCTATGAAAATTACTTCACGAAATATAACTAAAAGTATATATATATATATATATATATATATATATATATATATATATATATATATATATATATATATATATATAGTGAAGCGTTCAAATGAGAAGCTTAAATTTTGTGAGAACGCGAGAATTTCTTAAAAATATCTAATTTTGAAAATTTCTTAAAAAATATCTAAATTTTGTGAGAACGCGATAATTTCTTAAAAATAACTAAATTTTGTGAGAACGCGAGAATTTATTAAAAATATCTAATTTATCCTCTTTAACTTTAATCTAATAGCTAATATTAGTTAATTAACTTTTTGAAAATTTCTTAAAAAGTTTTGAAAATTTTCTTAAAAAAATAGAAAATTTTCAAAAAAATTTCGAAAAAAAAAATTCAAAAAATTTTTTTCGAAAAAATTTTTCGAATTTTTTTTTTGAATTTTTTTTTTCGAAAATTTTTTTTTCGAAATTTAAAAAAAAAAAAAAATTTCGAAAAAAAGAATTCTTGAAAAAAAAATTTCGAAAAAAAATTTTTTCGAAATTTTTTTTTAAAATTTTTTTTCGAAAAAAAAATTCCGAATTTCCAAAAAAAAAATTTCGAAATTTTTATTCCGAAAATTTTTTTTCATCACATGTGAAAAAATTTGAAAATTTTCACGAAATTTTTTTTGTCACGTGTGAAAAGAAAAGTCGTCACATGTGAAAAAAAAATTCGTCGTATGTAAAATTTGTTTTTCGTCACATGTGAAAAAAAATTTGGAAATTTTCCAAATTTTTTTTTGTCACGTGTGAAAAAAAAATTCGTTACATGTGAAAAAAAAAATCCGTCACATGTGAAATAAATTTTCTGTCACTTGTGAAAAAAAAATTTGAAATTCTCACGAAATTTTTTTTGTCACGTGTGAAAAAAAATTCGTCACATATGAAAAAAAAATCGTCGCATGTAAAAAAAATTTTTCGTCGCATGTGAAAAAAAAATTCCGTCACGTGTGAAAAAAAATTTTCGTCACGTGTGAAAAAAAAATTTTCGAAAATTTTTCAAAAATTTTTTTTGAAAATTTTTCAAAAAAAATTTCGAATATTTTTTGAAATTTTTTCAAAAAAAATTTTGAATTTTTTTTGAAATTTTTTCAAAAAAAATTTCGAAATTTTTTTGAAATTTTTTTTTGAAAATTTTCAAAAAAAAATAGTTAGCTAATTATAGCCATTAGATCAAAGTTTAAGGAGGATAAAATGAGTGATTAGGATTAGTTCTCGCGTTCTCACAAAAATTAGATTTCTCACATGAATGGCCTCATATATATATATATATATATATATATATATATATATATATATATATATATATATATATATATATATATATATATATATATATATATATATATATATATAAATGTATAATAACCCAAAAATTACCAGTTGTCACATTGTAATAGTATTTAATTACTGTACTTGTATCGTTTTAAATTTGAACATTGTAATATGTCATTATTGTTAATGGTTGTTTATGTATGTTACGTATTGGAGGGTTGAGGCCGCTATCTAATTTGGTTTCCCTAGGTCGATAAGGACCCCAAGGTGTGACCGGAGTCACGAGCTGGAGTAACACTTATCGGAGTAGTCGGAGTGGATTGCGAGAATCTGCTCGATGCGTTTGTGTGGTGAATCTAAGTTGGCTCATTTATGGAAATGAGCATCCTATTTATAGGGATGGCCCTACGGTTTCGTACCTTGTCTAGGTGTCCATCCATATTTCCAGGATAGTCCACGTGGTGGATATCCAATGATGGAGACAAGGGACGACACGTGGAGTGCCTCTTTTGGCCTCACTAGATGTGAAGAAAGATCCGCGCACAGTTGTTACTCTACCTTATAGCGAATAAGGTAGTGACATGTGTCTAACGGTTGCAACAGTCCCAGGAAAGGTTTCTCATGACTGTCGTTGCTTGGAGAGAGTCTTGCCTGTGAGTCTCTTTCCCAGGCTAAATATGTTGGGTTATTGCCACTATTGGGCTTGGTTCAAGCGTATGGGCCCTATTGATATAGATCAATAGTAGTATAGTATTTCTCCAAAGAATTCAAAGAAAATATGAATTCCTGAGTCGTTTTCCAAGTGAAGGTGTGAATGGAATCATGATTATTTGATTTTTGAAACGTGTCGTGAATAGGGATAAAAGTGAATATTTTGGATTTTACACTAAGGATAATGAAAGATAAGCTAAAATAAAGCAAATAAGCAATTAAGGCAAGTAATTAAAGCACACATAAGCTAAAACGTAAAGTAACCTAAAAACACGAACTTATCAGAAAATAATCGCACCTAAAATCTAAAAACTTGGAAAAATGAACCTAAAAAGTCAAACTTAATTTCTAAAAGTCCTAAGTACTCAAAAATAATTTTAGGAAAAAGATTTATATATTCTTCTAGATTTTCTTTTATTTATTATGGATATAAAATCATTTTAGGACCAAATTTTTTTTACATACCAAGGGACTAATCTCCACCCTCCATCTTCCCTCTATCTTTATTTGATCTAATTTATTAGATTAATCTCAACAATTTAAAAACCACTTTCATCTTTTTTTTTTTTCCAAATATTAATATCTTTCAAACCGTTAATCGTTAAGCGAAAAAAGATATACCGTTACGACGAACATTTAATTATCTTTCTATAGATAGACACTTTGATATATTTTCGACAATTTTTTTTTTCGTTTTTTTCACGTTTTTTTCCTGGCCGAAAAAATCATATATGATATTACATATCATATATGATTTTTTCGGCCACGAAAAAAAACATGAAAAAAACGAATTTTTTTTGTCGAAAGTATATCAAAGTGCCCGTCTATAGAAAGATAATAAAATGCTCGTCGTGATGGTGTAATTATTTTCGCTTAACGATTACCGATTTAAGAGATATTTAAATTATAAAAAATGGGTGAAATATTAAAATGTTTTTAATCTCAACCATTAATTTATTTTTAGATGGATGGTGTGGATGAGTCCCTTGATATGTAAGAAAAGTTTGCTATTTAATATAACTCTCCTCTTTATTATGAATTAAAAACTATTTAAAAGAGAAAATTAATGAAAAATAGTAAACTTACTTGGAAAATTCTCAAAAATTACAGAAAACTAATTAATAAGATTATAAACTAAGTGAGAAAAGAAAATTTGAGAAAAAGTGAAATCTTAACTAAAAACACAAAGTGACAGGAAAATCCCGAGCCTTTTGAGAAAATTATAGAAAAACTAATCCCATTAATGAAATTATAATTTTTCTAAATTCTATTTATCAAAAGAAAATTACAGGAAAAAGAATTATATTTTTTTTGAATGTTTTTCTATTTTTTATGATTTAATTACTAAATATAAGAAATAAAATAGAGAAAAATAGCAAATGATATTGAAAAATTATGAAACTTAACAGAAAAATCAATTATACCAATAAAAAGTTAGGAAAAATAATAAACTAAGAAAAAGCACAGGGGAATAAGCAGAATTAAGAAAAAAATTGGTAATAAGCCAAAGGGAGAAAAAGGTGTTAAGTATTTAATTTTATAAAAGTCTTATGAGAAAATTCCCTAGGGCAACTGGTTTATGTGTGTTGTGGTGTGAGGTGTGTGAGCATGAGGTCCCAGGTTCGAACCCACCTTTTTGCAACTTTCTCTAAACTTTTTTTTTTTTTTTTTTTTTTTTTTTTTTTTTTTTTTTACTTTTTCTTTTTGACAACTGTTAAAACAAGCAAAATGAAAAGATTTTTGTGAAAACTTTTTGTATGAAAACTCTAATAAGCTCAGAAAAGCTTATTTTTGTAAACAGATTAAGACAGAACTTCAAAAGGAAAAGTTACAAACTCAAAAGGCTATTTCCAAAAGCTATAAGCTAATCATAGGGGCCTAATAAGCTCAAACTAAACTCAAGCTATCCTAAACAACTGAAAACAATTAAACTAAACAATTATAAAGGACTGACAAACTAAAAGAAGAACAAGCAGAACTAGCTTAGGGCTTATACCAAACAGGCCTAAACAAGCTACTTTGGCCCTATCAAAAGCCATGCAAAAACTTAAGATAAAATTTAAGAAAATTACCACTAACTAGATGAGCAAGCCAAGTTTACTTATACCAAATTACAGCTTATATGAACCTAATCTGAGAGAATTAAAAATCAAAAATAAATGTGAATTGGAACACTAATCTGTGGTGCAGGGCACCCCACAGTCCAACTAGCCCTTTTCTAAATCAGTTTTTACCAATCAAATATGTACCAAACATTGAAAAAGCAATTTGTATTCCAAGTTTAACCACCAAATTGATCAGAAATCCATTTTTTTTTTTATAAATTTCCAAGTTGATTTGAGCTCAAAAAATGTTCTGATGTGAAGGCCTTTTGAAACTGTTTTTGGTATTTTATGCAGTAATGAAAATTGGCCAAAGTGAGATGAGTTCTGAAACTTGTAATGCAAAACTACTTAATATCTTGAGTGAACTAGAAATAAATAACAAACTACAACTAAATGCACAAATCTAAGATTATGCAAATAACTTGAGATGCAAACTGTTTTATGAAATGAAATTTGAAACACTAATGGAACTTATGTGAAACTACATGAAAATGATGCGAAATTGATTAATCTAACTCCTAACATTGAAAAATGTTCTGATGGGAAAAAAATTTCGAAAAAAAAAAAAAATTTCGAAAAAATTTTTTCGAAAAATTTTTTCGAATTTTTTTTTTGAAATTTTTTTTTTCGAAAATTTTTTTTTCGAAATTTACAAAAAAAAAAATTTTTTTTTCGAAAAAAAGAATTCTTGAAAATTTTTTTTCGAAAAAAAATTTTTTCGAATTTTTTTTTTCCAAAATTTTTTTTTCGAAATTTTTTTTTCGAATTTTTTTTTTAAAATTTTTTTTCGAAAAAAAAAAATTCCGAATTTCCGAAAAAAAAATTTCGAAATTTTTATTCCAAAAATTTTTTTTCGTCACATGTGAAAAAATTTGAAAATTTTCACGAAAATTTTTTTGTCACGTGTGAAAAGAAAAGTCGTCACATGTGAAAAAAAATTTCGTCGTATGTAAAATTTGTTTTTCGTCACATGTGAAAAAAAATCGTCACATGTGAAAAAAAATTTGGAAATTTTCCAAAATTTTTTTTGTCACGTGTGAAAAAAAAATTCGTCACATGTGAAAAAAAAAATCCGTTACATGTGAAAAAAAATTTCGTCACTTGTGAAAAAAAATTTTGAAATTCTCACGAAATTTTTTTTTGTCACGTGTGAAAAAAAATTCGTCACATATGAAAAAAAAATCGTCGCATGTAAAAAAATTTTTTCGTCGCATGTGAAAAAAAAATTCCGTCATGTGTGAAAAAAAATTTTCGTCACGTGTGAAAAAAAAAATTTCGAAAATTTTTCAAAAAAATTTTTTGAAAATTTTTCAAAAAAAATTTCGAATATTTTTTGAAATTTTTTTGAAATTTTTTCAAAAAAAATTTTGAATTTTTTTTGAAATTTTTTCAAAAAAAATTTCGAAATTTTTTTGAAATTTTTTTTTGAAATTTTTTTGAAAATTTTCAAAAAAAAAATAGTTAGCTAATTATAGCCATTAGATCAAAGTTTAAGGAGGATAAAATGAGTGATTAGGATTAGTTCTCGCGTTCTCACAAAAATTAGATTTCTCACATGAATGGCCCTATATATATATATATATATATATATATATATATATATATATATATATATATATATATATATATATATATATATATATATAAATGTATAATAACCCAAAAATTACCAGTTGTCACATTGTAATAGTATTTAATTACTGTACTTGTATCGTTTTAAATTTGAACATTGTAATATGTCATTATTGTTAATGGTTGTTTATGTATGTTACGTATTGGAGGGTTGAGGCCGCTATCTAATTTGGTTTCCCTAGGTCGATAAGGACCCCAAGGTGTGACCGGAGTCACGAGCTGGAGTAACACTTATCGGAGTAGTCGGAGTGGATTGCGAGAATCTGCTCGATGCGTTTGTGTGGTGAATCTAAGTTGGCTCATTTATGGAAATGAGCATCCTATTTATAGGGATGGCCCTACGGTTTCGTACCTTGTCTAGGTGTCCATCCATATTTCCAGGATAGTCCACGTGGTGGATATCCAATGATGGAGACAAGGGACGACACGTGGAGTGCCTCTTTTGGCCTCACTAGATGTGAAGAAAGATCCGCGCACAGTTGTTACTCTACCTTATAGCGAATAAGGTAGTGACATGTGTCTAACGGTTGCAACAGTCCCAGGAAAGGTTTCTCATGACTGTCGTTGCTTGGAGAGAGTCTTGCCTGTGAGTCTCTTTCCCAGGCTAAATATGTTGGGTTATTGCCACTATTGGGCTTGGTTCAAGCGTATGGGCCCTATTGATATAGATCAATAGTAGTATAGTATTTCTCCAAAGAATTCAAAGAAAATATGAATTCCTGAGTCGTTTTCCAAGTGAAGGTGTGAATGGAATCGTGATTATTTGATTTTTGAAACGTGTCGTGAATAGGGATAAAAGTGAATATTTTGGATTTTACACTAAGGATAATGAAAGATAAGCTAAAATAAAGCAAATAAGCAATTAAGGCAAGTAATTAAAGCACACATAAGCTAAAACGTAAAGTAACCTAAAAACGCGAACTTATCGGAAAATAATCGCACCTAAAATCTAAAAACTTGGAAAAATGAACCTAAAAAGTCAAACTTAATTTCTAAAAGTCCTAAGTACTCAAAAATAATTTTAGGAAAAAGATTTATATATTCTTCTAGATTTTCTTTTATTTATTATGGATATAAAATCATTTGAGGACCAAATTTTTTTTACATACCAAGGGACTAATCTCCACCCTCCATCTTTATTTGATCTAATTTATGAGATTAATCTCAACAATTTAAAAACCACTTTCATCTTTTTTTTTTCAAATATTAATATCTTTCAAACCGTTAATCGTTAAGCGAAAAAAGATATACCGTTACGACGAGCATTTAATTATCTTTCTATAGATAGACACTTTGATATATTTTCAACAATTTTGTTTTTCGTTTTTTTCACGTTTTTTTCCTGGCCGAAAAAATCATATATGATATTACATATCATATATGATTTTTTCGGCCACGAAAAAAAACATGAAAAAAACGATTTTTTTTTGTCGAAAGTATATCAAAGTGCCCGTCTATAGAAAGATAATAAAATGCTCGTCGTGATGGTGTAATTATTTTCGCTTAACGATTACCGATTTAAGAGATATTTAAATTATAAAAAATGGGTGAAATATTAAAATGTTTTTAATCTCAACCATTAATTTATTTTTAGATGGATGGTGTGGATGAGTCCCTTGATATGTAAGAAAAGTTTGCTATTTAATATAACTCTCCTCTTTATTATGAATTAAAAACTATTTAAAAGAGAAAATTAATGAAAAATAGTAAACTTACTTGGAAAATTCTCAAAAATTACAGAAAACTAATTAATAAGATTATAAACTAAGTGAGAAAAGAAAATTTGAGAAAAAGTGAAATCTTAACTAAAAACACAAAGTGACAGGAAAATCCCGAGCCTTTTGAGAAAATTATAGAAAAACTAATCCCATTAATGAAATTATAATTTTTCTAAATTCTATTTATCAAAAGAAAATTACAGGAAAAAGAATTATATTTTTTTTGAATGTTTTTCTATATTTTATGATTTAATTACTAAATATAAGAAATAAAATAGAGAAAAATAGCAAATGATATTGAAAAATTATGAAACTTAACAGAAAAATCAATTATACCAATAAAAAGTTAGGAAAAATAATAAACTAAGAAAAAGCACAGGGGAATAAACAGAATTAAGAAAAAATTGGTAATAAGCCAAAGGGAGAAAAAGGTGTTAAGTATTTAATTTTATAAAAGTCTTCTGAGAAAATTCCCTAGGGCAACTGGTTTATGTGTGTTGTGGTGTGAGGTGTGTGAGCATGAGGTCCCAGGTTCGAACCCACCTTTTTGCAACTTTCTCTAAACTTTTTTTTTTTTTTTTTTTTTTTTTTTTTTACTTTTTCTTTTTGACAACTGTTAAAACAAGCAAAATGAAAAGATTTTTGTGAAAACTTTTTGTATGAAAACTCTAATAAGCTCAGAAAAGCTTATTTTTGTAAACAGATTAAGACAGAACTTCAAAAGGAAAAGTTACAAACTCAAAAGGCTATTTCCAAAAGCTATAAGCTAATCATAGGGGCCTAATAAGCTCAAACTAAACTCAAGCTATCCTAAACAACTGAAAACAATTAAACTAAACAATTATAAAGGACTGACAAGCTAAAAGAAGAACAAGCAGAACTAGCTTAGGGCTTATACCAAACAGGCCTAAACAAGCTACTTTGGCCCTATCAAAAGCCATGCAAAAACTTAAGATAAAATTTAAGAAAATTACCACTAACTAGATGAGCAAGCCAAGTTTACTTATACCAAATTACAGCTTATATGAACCTAATCTGAGAGAATTAAAAATCAAAAATAAATGTGAATTGGAACACTAATCTGTGGTGCAGGGCACCCCACAGTCCAACTAGCCCTTTTCTAAATCAGTTTTTACCAATCAAATATGTACCAAACATTGAAAAAGCAATTTGTATTCCAAGTTTAACCACCAAATTGATCAGAAATCCATTTTTTTTTTATAAATTTCCAAGTTGATTTGAGCTCAAAAAATGTTCTGATGTGAAGGCCTTTTGAAACTGTTTTTGGTATTTTATGCAGTAATGAAAATTGGCCAAAGTGAGATGAGTTCTGAAACTTGTAATGCAAAACTACTTAATATCTTGAGTGAACTAGAAATAAATAACAAACTACAACTAAATGCACAAATCTAAGATTATGCAAATAACTTGAGATGCAAACTGTTTTATGAAATGAAATTTGAAACACTAATGGAACTTATGTGAAACTACATGAAAATGATGCGAAATTGATTAATCTAACTCCTAATATGAAATGAAAACAATATCAAATGAAGCAAATGGTATAGTAAATGGTCAAAACAGATTTTAACCAAGAAAACTATCATATTCCGAACACTCCTTAATTATCCAACTGTTTTTTATTTTCCTTCTTTTTAACTGAATTAAACTATCCAACTTAACCAAACTTGATAAGTAAACTAAATAAACTAATATTAAGCTAATATGATCAGAAATTAAGCACTTAGATAAGCTGATACTAATAAACTAAAAATGGTTACCAAAATGTAAAATCTAGCCAAAGTAAATACTAGTAAATGAAAACAAGTAATATAGCAACTAATTAGCTCAACTAGATCAAATAAGCAGAAATTTCACAAATAATAACTATAACAAGCAGAAATAAGCAATAAGCTTAAAGTGAGACTTACAAATGAGCCAAGCTTAATTATAAGAAGAGATGAAGAATAAGGATGAAAGAGGCTTATGAAGGAAAGCTAAAAGGGACGTCATCATCATCATCATATCTTACTTTTGTTGACTTTTATTGAGATTATGAGAATAAATCTGATTCAGTACCAAATAAGTTCACAAAAGCTATAGAAAGCTAGAATGAGCTTAATCTAATGTAGAAAAAGCTTATTGAAGCTGAGTTTAAGAAATTTGAACATGTTTTTGTATTTTTTAAGTGATTTTCTGATTTTTTTTTTTTTTAGTTTCTTAAAACTACAAGTAAAGGCTAAATAAACTTGTATAAGCTGAAAAGTAAGCTTAAGAGATAGTAAATGAGCTTGAATAACAATTAATAAGCTAAATTGAGAATTTAAGTAAACTAAGTAAACATGACTTAATAAAAGGAAACTTAAACTTTAATTAATAAACTTCAAATTACACTATTGAAAACTCAGATATAAATATTGATTAAGCTAATTTTACTAGAAAACTAAATAAGTAGCATAACGACCTAATTATTACATAGTGAAATGGGGAGAGGTGATGGGGTATTTATAGGGAAGGGTGATGCTTTCTAGGGTTTGGGGAAGCTGCTAGAACTTTTTCCTCGGCCCTTGGATCCTTGCTTCAATCATTATGTTATCATCTCATTAATTAGGAGCGCTCGGATCTTGTGCCAACTCACATCAACCAATCATATCATGTGGGATTGCCAGCATGTGCAATGTATGACAACATGTTAGGTGCTTCTAGAAACTTAGGTGAATTTTAGTTGTACATGGTTAATTGTTGAAGAAGGTGAATAGTGAAAAGGGCCCGAATTACTGTTTGGGATATTAATTTATTCGTTTGACTGGTTAAGTGGTGGGTTGACTGAGGATTCAATTGACAAAGGGTTTAAGGGAGAAGGGGGTCACAGGGGTAAATTTTGGACTGGTATGTTATAATAAGGGGTGGTGGTGGGTCGGATTGGTGTTGGGCTAAGGGAATGATTGGGCTAGTATTAAATCTGGTTAGGATTAATAAGGTTTTAAGGTTTACGTATTTTAGGATTAGTTTTGTAATTTTTCAAAGTTGAGGGGCTGAAATTGCCAATCTTCCAAAATATAATCCAAGGGCCTTTCTTGTCTATTTCTGATTCTTCAAGGGTTAACTTTGCATTTTATTCAAAAATATATCAAAGGGACTAAGCTTGATATTTTCTGATTCTTGAAGGACTATTCTTGACAAATTCTTCAAAGTTCTTCCAAGGGGTATTTTTGCAACTTCTAGAATCTCTAAGGTTGAATTTGACATTTTGAGTTCAATCTGTGATCATTTGCTTCCCCGGCTCCGGATTTTGACACTTTTCCAAATCTCATGCTTGTTTTTGTCTTTTTAGCTTGATTTATGTTAATATTTGCAATATCCGTTCCTGCACGATCACAAACAAAAAAACACAATATCTTTGGCATTTATGGTCAGTTTTTGGTCGTTTTGGTCTTAATTTGGTCAAATTAAAGTATGTGTTTACACACATACCAAAATCTCCCAGACTAAGGTATTGTCGTGCCCTCACGCAATGTCATCACTTCACACTTTTGAGATAAATAATTTCAAAACTTCTTTTTACTAACTTTGGAAAGTAGCAAGAACGTTTAAAAGAGATTAAAAAATCATTTATTCCCGAAAACGCCCCGTTTCTCCAATTTATTTATACATAACTTATTTTTGCATTTTTCCTTTTTACTTTGATATATGTGATGTGTGGAATTGCACCCTCGCTAAAGGTTTTACCTCTCAAGGGATCTTGAGAAGCTTGCAATCCCCACCAGGCAGTGTACATGTTCATTGTAGTATAGTATAGTGACAAGTACCGGAGGATTGATCGTTCAACTCTAGGAATAGTGTTCGCTAGGGTTAAAATTCTACTAAACTAGGTCTAGGGGTGAGAGATGATTCTTTTTGTGTTTTTATAATTATCGAAAGCAAGTAAAAATCTCGGGTTTTGAAGGAGTGGGCGGAATTAGTTGCTAGTCAACTAACCCAATTAACTAAAGATGCAATCAAAATAAAATAAAATAAACTTAAACTAATTTGTGGTGTAAACAATGATGAGAGAAAATGTGTTTACTTAGATTTCATTACTCCCTAGATATCTTTTACCGGTTGATTAGCTTGTTACGATTTCATGGATGACGGGTTATATTCCTTAATACTAGTCGTAGGGCTGTGTACGATCTTCCCTAACTCTATAGGCTTCAACCTCAATCCTATGTCGATCCGACTAAAAGCTCCTAACATGGTATCCCTGGAAGTTACCTATGCATTAAATATAACCAAATAATCGTAGTACACCTCCGATCATGTTTCTTAAGACGTTTAAGCAAGTTACCAATTGGAAGTCTGCCAGTTTTCTTAAGCCTAACATCGAATTCATTCATCCACAACAATTATAAACAAACCATCAACCAATAATTAATATCTAGGTTTCATTACATCTAAGCAAACATGAAAGAAACCTAGCCTAGCATGTTAAAGAGAAGACAAGCGTAAGATATAATCAAACAACACATAGACATATTGAATGATTTAGTAAAGTACTTATCTTAAATTGAACATGGAAGAAACAAAGGGTTGAAACCCTTCAAAAAGCTAGAAAATTCGTCTAGGGTTTTATTCCCTCAAAGTTGCACACAATGAATGAAAACTAGAAAACTATATATAGATTTTACAATCTGATGGCGTCAAGAGTTAAGTCTGACACCGTCAACTCACCGCCATATTAAACTCGTATTGCCTAGATCCACTTCTGACGCCGTCACTCTTTATGGGTTCTGGGCCGTCACTCTTTACAATTACTCTTGATGGCCTTAGAAATTTTGTACGTGACGCCGTCAGACCCTCTTCACAAAACATTCTGGTGCATCACTTGTATTTGATTTATGCACCCTTTTATCAACTCATGACGCCGTCACTAACAACTTGTGACGCCGTCAAAGGCAACTTCCAGCATGCTTTTGAGACTTTGTCGTTTTCTGCACTTTTTCGCTCCAAAAACGTCCAAAATGCTTCCTTTTGTATTCCTCTCAAAAGTACCTAAAATGACAAAAGGAACGATTTAGGGCAATATTTGATCAAATAATCTCGACTTTGGCCTTAAATGACCCCCGAAAAGCGGTACACTTTTCGCTTCATCAATATGTGACGAGATGCCGACTTTCATTGTTTATCAACAACTTTTAGGGTCCTCGAGTAGGAAACACGACTCATAAAGAAGTGACCATACGAATAAAATTCGTCATCCTTAATTTTTCACAAGCCCTCAAACCAAGCTTAAAAACGAAATCATAGCTAGATACAAGTTAAATGCTAACACTACCCATGGAAGTTAATTGTGTACGCTTAGCTACTTCTCGCTCCCATATTCTTAATTTATCTAGAATTTTTTTTACTTTGTATGAGAAATGAATTTCTCATTTTCATATTTCAATAAGTTTAAGTCCGATAAAAATACCAAATTTAAACGCTAAGTAGTTTCCAAACTTTCCCTCGAAAACCACTACATACAAAAATGAGGTCCACATCAAGGTTGCTGATTTAACACTTTTATTTCCCAGATTTAATTTGAGGCCTTTTCTCATTATTGCAAAAATTTTATTCTATTTTTGTCTTTTCATTATACCACATTGCCTTTTATTGAAGTTGTACACCATAAACTAACTGAGCTTCACGGGGTAATTCCAAGACCTTACACCTATCAGAATAAAGGATCCAAGGGTCGTTACAACGGAGAGTTCCAAGACCTTAACGCCTTTCAGAATTAAGGGTCCAAGGGCCGGTGTAAGAGGGTAGCCAAGACCTAAATGCCTTTTGGAAATAAGGATCCAAGGACAGATCTCGAACCGTAGCTTATAGCACACAAATTAAGGCGAGGAATACTTGCTTTTATTCATTATTTTTGGTGCCAAGACTCCAAATCCTGTGTAACATAAACTAAATAGAACTTTACGGAGAATTCCAAGACTCTAGACGTTCCTGAAATGAGGTTCCAAGGGTGTTAGACCAAGACCTCACACATTCCTGAACTAGAGATCCAAGGGCCGCTTTATGAACCGTCGCTTATGTCACACGATACTAGTAGAAACTTAATGTGTACCTAACTTTTATAAGCAAAGATTTCTTAGGAATGAGAGAAAACTAATTAACGCCTAAACTTAATACCTTTAATTAATCCTAGATTTCTATTATTATGGTGAAACAAGCTTATAGGAGCAAAAAGTCACACTTTAACTTCGACGAGCTCTAAAGAGAACCAACTACTCCATGCTTAGCATTTAACTTCTAAATAGCCCTATCATTTCTCATTCTTCGCAAACTTAAAATCTTAAGTAATAAGATCCACAAATGCTTATTCAAATAATCAAGCTATGCATATATAAAGTCGATTACGGGAACTTGCAAACACTTAGAAAAGAATTCACGTTTTATAGCTCCTTGTATAAAAGAATAGCACAAGATTATAGATTATATAAGTTAAGGGTTCAAGCTAGAGCTCAACACGCCCAATCACTTTTTGCTCATTGTATAAAAATTTTCTATTATATAAGCTTAATAGCTCACTTTTTGTGGCTTATTTTGAAAAGTTTCAAAATAAGCCATAAAAAGTGAGCTTATGAAACCTAAGCCGAAAACCACATAAGCCATAAGCCCACTATATAAGCCAAAACAAACACCCCTTAAATGTTAATGGGCAATGTGGGACAAGATATATTTGAGCACATATCATAACTTTCTAATTTGATTAATAGGCTAAATCTGGTTAATCCCTACCTTGCACAATTTATTGATACTGAACACTCAATCTAGTGAGTGGTTGCTAATTCAATGATTCATTTAGTAGTCTTATTCCCTTAAATAATTAAAATATCTGGTCCATGTGTGCATGATATTACTTTATTTTCGTTATTGCAGGTTCTGCTTATTAGGATCTCAATTATATGATCATGTGTACTTAAGTTTTCCCTACTAAAAGATACATATTTTTATTTGAGTTATGCCATTATTAAATCACAAAACAATCACCTTGTTCATATAGATATACTCTGGTTAACCAACTGGGCTAGCTCAGTTGGCCACCAAGGGTAACCTTGGGGAGGTATTCTTGGAGAGGTCTAAGGTTCGAGTCTCACCATGGACCTACCCGGCCCAAAAAAATAGAAGCAGGAGTGTGGCTTATCCCCTAAGGAGAAAGGTTCCATGCTTGCATACTCCCCAATTGGATGTCACTGTGGGCTCGAATCACTAACTACTAACTCGCTGTTAAAAAAAGAATATACTCTGGTTGTAAACAAATGAGGTATTCCCGTGATCGTTTCTCACCCTTTGGCCTTTTATGAGTAGGTTAGGTGACTTGCCACTAGACCGTTGGTGGTGTTTATACTACCAACAAAGTTGCTAATGGGTGGAAAAGTTAAACCTACAAGAACAACACTATATGTATGTTGGATACTCATAATGATATACACGTATGGTCTTGTGTTAGATTCGAATTGTAGTAGGGTATAGAGAGAGAAAGAGATGAGAGGGAGCCTTTCTAGAGAGAGAAACAAGAGAATATTAGATTGATGAAGTGAAAGGTCCAACCCTTCCCATGGGTGGGAAGGGCTTTATATAGTACAAGAAATACGCCCTTAAAACGGGCTGTGGAGCGGGCTGATAGTGGGTAAAGACCCGACCCGACTCCACGATGTTACGATATCTAAACTATAACTAAACCTAAACATTTAAGACTACGAGCTAACTAATGCTAAATGATACTCGGGGTGACCGAGTCTTTTAGATGAATATTTATATTCCTAACAATGTAGTTTATGTACATAACATGGAAACTTGACAAAATCATTCAAGATGTGTCTCAAATTGAAAAATGTGGAATGTAGTGAGGTTGAACTAGAATTGAGTTGGGTCGACAATCCTGGAACCACCAATTCACCATGGGTTTACCTACATGGAATAGCCATTGTAGAACCGTAGAGAGGGGGGGGGTGAATGTGGTTTCTTAGGCTTTTAAGACGTTTAAAAACTTTAAGCCTCAAAGAAAACCAAGTGGTTGTATAATCAAAACCACACACACAACCAAAGTATATAATGCGAGTAAAGAAAGACACCACGATATATACTGGTTCGGGATGGGGGGTTTATACCATCCGTACGTCTAGTTGCGAATCCGCAACTCTGATACTATTCACTAGTATAATCCTTTCGGTGGACTACAAACCGTTACAATTCACTCCATCGATATTCACCAATATCGATGCTCACAAAGAAGAAGTTACTCCCCAACGGTATTCCGCCCTCGGAAACCACCCAAAAGAATCTCGCGATTCGAATTCACCTAAGGATCACAAAGATCTCTACCAAGACTTCCCACCGGAAGTATCAAACCCCAACTAGATCCCCAATGATCTAGGCTTGGTCAACAAGACACAAGACTTCCCTTACAAACAAATGAATGAATAAAAGTTTGTTTTATCAACCAAGCCCTAACCTAACCTAGAGACTCGATTGTAATAGAAAGGGTATAAGAAAGAAGACCCTCGACACAATCACAAGAGTGGATTAGGTTCATGTGATTCTTCCCTTGCAAAGATATGTGTTCTTTCAAAGATGTTAGTATGAAAATCAAGAACACAAGATTGGAGATAGAGAGATTTGAGAGAGATTGAGAGAAAGAATCTAGAGAGAAAGAATAATGGCAAGGGGTCAGGAATACAATAGGAAAGGGTGGTATTTATAGGCCAAGAACCCAACTTGGGAATATTTTACCGAGGCCGGCGCGCTGCCCACGCGTTGACGCGTGGGTGACGCTCCAGACACTCTGGGAAAATTTTCCCAAAGCTTTAGGTGTTGGCTTATAAATACCTTACCTTGCTAAACCCCCAATTGTACTTCACACTAAACCTTAACATTAATCATTCTAAGGTTTACCAACTCAAATAGCCAATTTGGAAATCATTTGTGAAGTGTTTAAAGAGAAACCAAATTACCAATGGTATAAAGTGTAGATAGAGTAATTTGGAAGGGGTAGAAGTGTATCACCTCACATGGCATAGAAAAGAGAGAAGAATATGCCAAGGAATATTCCAATGGTTGGGGGAAGAATGAGATGGAGGGTTGAGATGAAATAGTTTGAATTGGATGGATGAGATCAAAGGGAGCCTCCCTTGGTTTTCAAACAATTTGGCATGTGGGGGAAATGAAGGGTTGAGATGTGTTTATTTGAAATGAATGGCTAATATCAAAGAAGCCTTGTGTTTGGATTGAAAAAGGATATTCCAAGAGAATATGCTTTGATTGGGGGGAAAGGATAGATCAATGGTTGAGATGGTTTTGGTTTGAAATGGATGGCTTGGATTAAACACATGTGATGGTATAGATAGGAGAGATTGGATGGATGGTTGAGATGTGTTGTGATTTGAATTCAATGGCTTGGATGAGAGGAGCCATATTTGTGATTCAAATTACATCCCATGTGTTGAAATTGGAAGGTTGAGATGAGTTGTAAGGGAATGGATGGTTGAGATGTAGTGTGTAAGGGAATATGTAAGAGTGTAAGAGATTGTGTAAGAGAATATTTGATTTGGATATGATTGGATTTGTCTTTAGCAAATATGAGATTAAGAGAAGATTAAGACATAATCTAATTGTCATTAAGAAGAAAAGGTTTAGACAATTAGGATTATAAGTTGAGAAAATCATAGGTTACTTATAAGTTCAAGTAACACAACGTCGAGAATCCATAGGTTCATATCTCGTGACTTTCCACGACTCGACGTTCTCAACTAATACCTTGGTTCAAACAAGTTAAGTGCTTTGCCTTGATGTAAAGCATAACCCAAGTGGGAAAGGATGCGGTTACGCAAAGTGACCTTTGACTTAGTTTGACCAATAAGGGAGTAAACCCGTTACGTAATTAGAGAAGACGTAAGCACGGGATATGAGCATATGGATGCTACAACATGGTGTCACGTGAATATACAAGCTCCCTAAGTTTAGAAAAGCCTTGGCTAGAGGCGATAGTTAGAAAACATGAGTTGGCGTTTTCCCGTAAATGGGTATTTCAAAGTAGGATCTCCCAAGTCTCAAAACTCGTTTCGAGTGTTCTCAATTAAACACATAACATATTCATACCTGCATTGAAAGATCCACATTTGTCGGGTAAGGGGAAAGCCGACTTTCAAAATTCGCCCGGAACCATACATACTCCTGGCGCATCACCCGCGCGTTGACGCGGGCAGCGCGCCAGGAGCAGACATTGGCTCCGGCGATTTTGAGCTAACGTTTGTTATTTTATGTGTTTCGATAGTTTATTTGTTATCATTAAAACATAAGGAGATCTTGATCATGTTGCCTCAACAGCCATGGATGTCTTGAATTGGGCTTCGACATTGCTGTATGGAGCATTTCACGATGGTGCTAGTGATTTTAGACTAGGCAATATTAAAATATAATTTTATACCAAATTGTACGACCTTAATGAATATGATGATTGTGGGCATAAAGCTATAAAACAAGAGAATAACCACTTCTATCAAATAATCCACGGTCATAGCTCCCTCTTCTGCCACCGCCTTATTGACAGCTCATGACATGATAAATATCTTTAAATTATACAAGAAAGATGAAAAAAAAAGCAATACAAATAGGCCAGACATCAATTAATAATCGTGTTTCAACTAGACCAACATCACTTGGTTTCTTGTACCAACTCCAAAAGAGTTCTAAAACCAACAGACAAAAAAGATAAGCTACTTCCTCTAATTTTGTGTGATACAAATACATGGTTATTTTACTCTAATTTTGAGTGAGCAAAACAAACAGTTTGCTTATCTATTGCCACAAAATTGAGACTTTAAGAGAATAATGATTGCTTGGTTATGTTTCCATTTATGTTTCAAGTGCATAAAGTTCAAATTCTTGGTTGCAAGGCCAATAAACCACAAAAGTGTTGTCATTTGAAAAAGAACCTGGATTGAAGCAAGTAATAATAGTGTACGTGAATGCCTTCTGTTCACTTTTATCAGCCATTACAATCTGTAAATAGATCAAACAATGGTTAAGCAAAATATACCCCCTTAAACATGTTACAAAACATTACAGCATTTGACTTAAGACACGATTTAAGTATAATAATTGATTACGGTATGTGGAGTTAGATAGAGATGAAGACAGTGATCAGAATTCCAGAATAAGAATGAAAGCCACTCATACCGTCAAACCAAACACACCTTTAACACTTTCAACATTGATTCGTGGGTTCATATTGGCCATTTGCTTTCTGATAATGCTTGGAATCTGATTTAATAGAGGAGGTCTGAAAGAATTATAGGAAAGAGAACTATGAGTAATTGTTTAGAAAAATACACTACTACTTTAAATAAAAAGTCATGTTAAATTGTTTTTATAATTATGACAACAATAAGTCTCACGTGAATGAGAATGCAAATTCCTAACCAATTAGTAAACATTAATCCAATAAGAATTGATTCAAAGAGTTCAAACTCAATCCCATTCCATCCACCCAGGTGTCTTGTAAAACCTACTAAATTTTGGAATGTGTTTGAGGTGTTCTTCCATCTTTTGGTAACTTTGAGTGATCAATTTGGGGAAATTTTTCTTCACAAAGCTATCAAACTCTTGTCCAAGCATCACTTGCATATCTTTTCTTCGCACTCCACTAAATTCTTATTAGTTCTTTCTTGGAGGGTAATATAATTTCTCATAATCTGGAAAAGAGGACATGCGAGTGTTTGTTTGTTTTTTCTGGGTTTTAGATGTTCTCCTTGATCCATTTTTGTTCCTCCTTGCACATGCTCCATTTCTTTGAACAAGTTCATATAACCTCCTTTCTCCATTTCAGTGATAAAGTATTGAGGAATTTTTTTCCCCAATTACCACTCTCCCCAAGAACACCCGAACTTATACTTTCAAGCGAGTTTCGCAATGTAAATTTTCCGTCTTCCAAGAACTCAATAAGTACCCTAATGAATTCAAGAACCTTCCACCCCGGCCAAAATATGGGGTGTGAACATGCCCCTTTCGCCGTTGCTCTATCTACAAAATTAACATAAGTTGATATAAATAAGTCAAATAGAAGAATGTTATCTGCTAATTTTTTAATTTGCCCATTATTTGTTAGTTGCTAATTAAGGTGTTTTGTAATTAATAAGTTGCTAAATAATTAAATATTTATCTTAGGAAAGAAGACTCACCCTTTGGTGATTTGTTTCAAAAGATGTAAACCGTCCGAAGTTATTCTGTTATCGGGTACAAGTCACTGTCTTTATCCATTTTTTTTGTGTAGCAAAAAAAATATTATATCCCTCACTCTCATCATGTCCTCTACTCACACAAAAAATTTATGATTAAAATCCAAAAAAAAAGAGTATTTTACGCATGAAATCTAAGAGGCTCATTTGAGAGTCTTAAACACGGAAAGACAACAAACTAAAATATGAAGCAACTTACATGTTCAAGTCTCAACTAACCAAAATACAAAGCAACGAGAAGGTGAGTTAGAACTAAGTGGGTTTGATTATATGGAAGGTCTGAACTTGAAAACATATATAACCTGTCTTGACAGTTTTTTAGTTAGAACTAACTGAGTTTGATTATATTGCTTCCTATTGGTTGGGCCACGTCACATATGCGGAAGTCAAAAGCAGAGGTCAAACCGGACAAGCGAGATTACAGTGAATTGCCTTAAGGTGGAGAGTGTGTCACTCTACAGCAACAATAAAAACTTGTTGTTGGTGGGTGATGGAGAGTTTTCTTATGCCGAGTCTGTGGCAAGAGCCTATGAGGCTTATAACCACTTCTAATATGAATAACTAAATGAGGATAAAAGCCCTTACTTATGTCCAAACGTAAGTCTGGTTTGCTGTATTTCTTGTCCTTGCCTACATCTTCTCTCTATTTTTTTATCTTTACTTTCTTTTTTCTCTTTACGTTTTTCTTCTTTTGATTTCTGGGTTTGTTTTGGTGGGTTTTTAGATTTCATGGTTTCATAATCTTTGATTTCAGGAATGAATAAGCTCAAATAACAATGTATTTTACCCTTTTTTCAAAAAAAGAAATAGAGAAAACTAGTGTTTGGTAAATAGGGTTTCTGATACTTAAAGTGAAATGGAGAAAACTAGCTGTTAGCATTTTGTTTAGACTATAATGCTTTAATTTTTTACAAAAGCTTTGTTTGGAAAAATAAAATTGAAGCTATTAATATTTTAAAAAGCTCCAAATCTATGACGCTATAATTGAAAGTGTTTTGTTTGTTTAACAACTTTCTATACTAAACCTTGGATATATGTTTGGTTTAAGGTAAATCGCTACGTTATAGTATAGCAAATATTGCAAAATCATGTAGATTGTTATAATTGAAAGTGAAACACTATGTTCTCAAGAAAAAAAAATTAAAAAATGTGAAAGTAAACTAAAGAAAGAGGAAGTAAAGAAATAGAGAGAAAGAAAAGTGATGGTCACCTCGAGAGTGGGGTGAAAGTTTTAAATGCAAAATCCACTATCTTTCGTCCAATTACTTTCACTTCCATTTTTAATAGAAACTTGAGAACATAACTAATACCAATTTCTTTTTCCTTCCTCCTTTTTACTTAACTTTAGAGCATAGTGTAAGTGTTGGATACAAATGTTAGACGAAAAAGATTTCGGGGACGAAATCTATACAAGGGGGAGATTTGTAACACCCAAAAACTGGTTTTATAGGTATTTAATTATGAGTGTGCTACTATGTTAAGTTGGATACAAGTGGGATACTTTGATAAACTTCATTTCCATAAACTTCTTCTTCGATTAATGCTCTTTTCCTTTCCACCCCTAACATGTGTGTACCTTCTTTATATGTTGTTATTTCGAGTACCCGTCCTCCAACATTTCCAAAACTAAAGCTCAAAGTTTCTAAAGATGTTATTGCACTTGTAAAGATGAATGATTTTTTCCTTTTCACCCCTAACATACGTGTACCTTCTTATGTTGCTCGTGCTACAACATTTTCTTAACTTACGCTCAAAGATTCAAAAGATGTTGTTGTAGAGGTTAAGGTGGAGAGTGTGTCACTCTACAACAACAATCAAAACTTGTTGTTGGTGGGTGATGGAGACTTGTCTTATGCCTAGTCTGTGGCAAGAGTCTTTAGGGCTTATAACCACTTCTAATCTGAATAACAAAATGATGATAAAAGCCCTTACTTATGTCCAAACATAAGTCTGGTTTGTTGTATTTCTTTTCCTTGCCTACATCTTCTCTCCATTTTTTATCTTTACTTTCTTTTTTCTCTTTTTTTTTTTCTTCTTTTGATTTCTAGGTTTATTTTGGTGGGTTTTCAGATTTCATGGTTTCAGAATATTTGATTTGATGAATGAATAAGCTCAAGTAACAATGTATTTTACCCTTTAACACATAACTATAACAAATGACTTTGGCCCGCTTTAACTTCAGAAATTATGCCCTTATAACTATAGCAAAGACAACTATGACACTTCACATTTTCAATATACCTTGACTCGACATTTTAGAGTTTAACTTTACTTTAAGCTGGGTATATTCTATGGCTACCTTCCTACTTATAAGCCAAAGTACTTTCAATCCGCTTCAAATCCTATGCCTTTTAATTAAGACCTTACCTTCATCACATAACACATTCAAAAACAACAAAAACTATAATGGTGCACGAAACGCTCAGTAAGTAACAAGTTAAAATATGTTTAATACATCTATTACTCATACTTGTAATATGAACATACACCACCAAACATCATAACTATTACTATTTAAAACTTGCACCTATAGCACTATAACATAACATTATTCATAAACAATTCTAACATATACCTTGGTTAGTCCGTAACCAGGGACTAATACTCATTTCTCCAACTAGTCAAATCTATAATCTTAACACACTTTCTAAGCTAAAACTTTCAAATCTTAAACACATTCATTCATAATCACATTATATGATAACATCAATGTAAGACATATCATAACCAAATTTACTTATCTTACATCAAAGCTAAGTGGAAGACATGACTAAAGATGGGTTGGGTATAGTTTTCTCAAAGAAGTTTGTGGTGGGTAAATTTCTTTATTAGCTTAAAAATAAAATATTGGAATTAGTTGTGCAATATATATATATATATATATATATATATATATATATATATATATATATATATATATATATATATATATATATATATATATTCTTGTATCAAAATCAAAATGAAACATCATGATCGATCTTTAACCATTGATCAAAGATGATTGCGTACAATCACAAAGCCAACATCCTACCAAGTGAAAGATTAGAAATAATGTTAGTTTTGATTTCATCTGACTTCATGTTACCTGTTTATATTTTGAAGTGTTTGACTCTTGCAACGTTATTGGTGACTACATTGTATAGTAGTTGTCCCACCCTTTGGTTAAACGTTAAAAACACATTGAAGAGCTCTATTGTCCAAATGATCAAAAAGGGAATATAAGGAGGAAGTTTGAGTTTTTTTTCTTATATTATTATATTACATGTATAGTAATAATTTGTTATTATTTACGCTAGGGGTGTAATCAAGCTGAGACAACTCGCGAGCAACTCGAGATCGACTCGAAAAATATTCGATTCGACTCGAGCTCGAGCTCGAGCTACTCATGTAAGATGTCGAGTCGAGTTCGAGTTTTAAATTACTCGGCTCGTGAGGCTCGCGAGCCTTAACGAGCTTTTGTAAAATTACATATATACCCTTTATTTACACATATATTTACTCATGTCCTTAGTATAAAAAGAAAAAGTTGAAAACCCTAAAGCAATATTAGCCGATCCAAAATGTTGGTGCCCTTTCATTTCTTCTCATCTTCCACAATTTGACCAACAACCTTTAAAATCAACTAGTCAAAAGTTATTCTAACGATTTCTACAGCAATCTTTGATTCATCAGTCAACTAATCAAGGTAGTCTTGGTTATCAATAGCACTATCTTTTGTTGAAATTAGAATATGAAAATTGTAGACTGTTGAGTTTTGGAATACTTTGGTTCTAATCATGTTATGGGTGTTTTGCTATCATTCTGTGTTGAGGATTGCAAGTTTTTCTCAGTGTGTTGACTAGTTGTTGTGCTCTCTATTCTGCTGCAATATTTTTTATGCTGATGCAATCTCAGTTTTGTGGGTGATTTTTTCATAAACTATGATTTTATTTATATATATACGAGCCGAGTCGAGTCGAGTTTCGAGCTCGAGTTTTAATGATCGAGCCGAGCTCGAGCTTGAACTTTTAGGCTCGGATGAGCTCGAGTCGAGTTTCGAGCTCGAGTATTATATGTCAAGCCGAGCTCGAGCTTGTCAATACTCGACTCGGCTCGACTCGATTACACCCCTAATTTACGCACAATAATTTGTTATTTCGCGTATTCCATCTGAAAGCTTATGATTTTCGGTATAGAAGAGTTACGTTGTTGATATTATTAAAACTATGAATATTACTTTTATTATTTAAGTATTTTTTCTTTGAAAAATAATTTTTAGAACTACCTAATATGCCTAAAGTTAGGCTTACTAATGAAATTGGTCCACTTGTCATGTAATTTTAAAACTAAGTCAAACGATTTAGATGAAAAAGATTTCGGGGACGAAATTTTAGACGAAAAAGAATTCGGGGATGAAATCTAAACAAGGGGGTAGATTTGTAACACCCCTAAACTGGTTTTATAGGTATTTAATTATGAGTGTGCTACTATGTTAAGTTGGATACAAGCGGGATACGTTGAAACTTTGATAAAATTCTTATCCAAAAACTTCTTCTTCAATGAATGCTTATTTCCTTTCCACCCCTAACATATGTGTACCTTCTTCTTATGTTGCTCTTTCGAGTAACCATGCTCAAACATTCCAAAACTAAAGCTCAAAGTTTCTAAAGATGTCGTTGCACTTGTAAAGATGAATGCTCTTTTCCTTTTCACCGCTAACATACGTGTACCTTCTTATGTTGCTTGTGCTCCAACACTTTCTAAACTTACGCTTAAATATTTAAAAGATGTTGTTGCAGAAGTTAAGGTGGAGAGTGTGTCACTCTAAAGCAACAATCAAAACTTGTTGTTGGTGGGTGATGAGACTTGTCTTATGCCGAGTCTGTGGCAAGAGCCTCTGGGGCTTATAACCACTTCTAATCTGAATAACAAAATGAGGATAAAAGCCCTTACTTATGTCCAAACATAATTATAGTTTGCTTTATATTTTGTCCTTGCCTACATCTTCTCTTCATTTTTTATCTTTACTTTCTTTTTTCTCTTTCTGTTTTTCTTCTTTTGATTTATGGGTTTGTTTTGGTAGGTTTTCACTTTTCAGATTTCATGGTTTCAGAATCTTTGATTTCAGGAATGAATAAGCTCAAATAACAATGTATTTTACCCTTTCTCCAAAAGAAGAAATGGAGAAAACTAGTGTTTGGTAAATAGGGTTTATGATACTTAAATTGAAATGGAGAAAACTAGTTGTTAGTTTTTTTTTAAACTATAAAGCTTTAATTTTTATAAAAGCTTTGTTTGGAAAAACAAAATTGAAGCTGTTAATATTTTAAAAAGCTCCAAATCTATTTCGCTATTTTTGAAAGCGTTTTGTTTTTTAACAGCTTTCTATACTAAACCTTGGATATATGTTTGGTTTAAGGTAAATCGCTACGTTATAGTATAGCAAATATTGCAACATCATTTAGATTGTTATAATTGAAAGTGTAATACTATGTTCTCAAGAAAAAATGAAAAAAAAATAAAAGTAAACTAATGAAAGAGGAAATAAAGAAAGAGAGAGAAAGAAAAGTGACGGTAACCTCAAAAGTGGGGTGAAAGTTTTAAAAGCAAAATTAACTATATTTCATCCAATTACTTTTACTTCCATTTATAAAAGAAATTTGAGAACATAACTAATACCACTTACCTTTTCCTTCCTCCCTTTTACTCAACTTGAGAACATAGTGTAAGTGTTGGGCACAATATTAGACGAAAAAGATTTCGGGGACAAAATCTAAATAATGGGGTAGATTTGTAACACTCCAAAACTGGTTTTACAGGTATTTAATTATTAGTGTGCTACTATGTTAAGTTGGATACAAGCGGGATACTTTGATACTTTGATAAACTTCTTCTTCGATGAATGCTCTTTTCCTTTTCACCCCTAACATATGTGTACCTTCTTCTTATGTTGCTCTTTCGAGAACCCGTGCTCCAACATTTCTAAAACTAAAGCTCAAAGTTTCTAAAGATGCTGTTGCACTTATAAAGATGAATGTTTTTTTTTTCCTTTCCACCACTAACATACGTGTACCTTCTTCTTGTGTTGCTCGTGTTCGAACATTTTCTAAACTTACGCTCAAAGACTCAAAAGATGTTGTTACAGTGGTTAAGGTGGAGAGTGTGTCACTGTACAGCAAAAATCAAAACTTGTTGTTTGTGTGTGATGGAGACTTGTCTTATGCCGAGTCTGTGGAAAGAGCCTTTGAGGCTTATAACCACTTCTAATCTGAATAACAAAATGAGGATAAATGCCCTTACTTATGTCCAAACATAAGTCTGGTTTGCTGTATTTCTTGTCCTTTCCTACACCTTCTCTCCATTTTTATCTTTACTTTCTTTTTTATCTTTCTGTTTTTCTTCTTTTGATTTGTAGGTTTATTTTGGTGGGTTTTCAGATTTTATGGTTTCAGAATCTTTGATTTCAGGAATGAATAAGCTCAATAACAATGTATTTTACCCTTTCTCCAAAAAAAGAAATAGAGAAAACTAGTGTTTGGTAAATAGGGTTTTCATATACTTAAAGTGAAATGGAGAAAATTAGTTGTTAGTTTTTTGTTTAGACTATAAAGCTTTAATTTTTAAAAAAACTTTGTTTGGAAAAACAAAGTTGAGGCTGTTAATATTTTAAGAAGCTCCATATCTATAACGCTATTATTGAAAGCGTTTTGTTTTTTAACAGCTTTCTATACTAAACCTTGAATATATGTTTGGTTTAAGGCAAATCGCTACGTTATAGTATAGCAAATATTGTAACATAATGTAGATTGTTGCAATTAAAAGTGTAACACTATGTTATAAAGAAAAAAAAATGAAAAAAGTGAAAGTAAACTAAAGAAAGAGGAAGTAAAGAAAGAGAGATGAAGAAAAGTGACGGTCACCCCCGAAAGTGGGGTGAAAGTTTTAAAAGCAAAATCAACTATATTTCATCCAATTACTTTAGCTTCCATTTCTAAAAGAAACTTGAGAACACAGCTAATACCACTTTCCTTTTCCTTCCTCCCTTTTACTCAACTTGAGAACATAGTGTAAGTGTTGGACACAAATGTTTGAGAAAAAAGATTTTCGAGACGAAATCTAAATATGAGGGTAGATTTGTAACACCCCAAAACTGGTTTTATAGGTATTTAATTATGACTGTGCTACTATGTTAAGTTGGATACAAACGGGATATTTTGATACTTTGATAAAATTATTCTCCATAAACTTCTTCTTCGATGAATGCTATTTTCCTTTCTAACCCTAACATATGTGTACATTCTTCTTATGTTGCTCTTTCGAGTACCCGTGCTCCAACAATTCCAAAACTAAAGCTCAAAGTTTCTAAAGATGCTGTTGCACTTGTAAAGATGAATGTTTTTTCCTTTCAACCCCTAACATACGTGTACCTTCTTCTTATGTTGCTCGTGCTTCAACATTTTCTAAACTTACGCTCAAAGATTCAAAAGATGTTGTTGCAGAGGTTAAGGTGGAGAGTGTGTCACTCTACAGCAACAATCAAAACTTGTTGTTGGCGGGTGATGAAGACTTATCTTATGCCGAGTCTGTGGCAAAAGCCTTTGGGGCTTATAACCACTTATAATATGAATAACAAAATGAGGATAAAAGCCCTTATTTATGTTCAAACATAAGTGTGGTTTGCTGTATTTCTTGTCTTTGCCTACATCTTCTTTCCATTTTTTATCTTTGCTTTCTTTTTTCTCTTTCTGTTTTTCTTCTTTTGATTTAACGGTTTTTTTTGTGGGTTTTCATATTTCAGGGTTTCTAAATCTTTGATTTTATGAATGAGTAAGCTCAAGTAACAATGTATTTTACCCTTTCTCCAAAAAAAGAAGTGGAGAAAACTAGTGATTGGTAAATAGAGTTTCTGATACTTAAAGTGAAATAGAGAAAACTATATGTTAGCTTTTTGCTTAGACTATAAAGCTCTAATTAGAAAAAAAAAAAAAAAAAAAAAAACTTTGTTTGGAAAATCAAAATTGAAGCTTTTAATATTTTTAAAAGGTCCAAATCTATGACGCTATTATTGAAAGCGGTTTGTTTTTTAACAACTTTCTATACGAAACATTGGATATATGTTTGGTTTAAGGCAAATCGCTACGTTATAGTATAGCAAATATTGTAACATTATATAGATTGTTGCAATTGAAAGTGTAACATTATATTCTCAAGAAAAAAAAGAGAAAAAAGTCAAAGTAAACGAGAGAGAGAGAGAGAGAGAGAGAGAGAGAGAGAGAGAGAGAGAGAGAGAGAGAGAGAGAGAGAGAGAGAGAGAGAGAGAGAGAGAAGTGACTTTCACCCTAAAAGTGGGGTGAAAATTTTAAAAGCAAAATCCGCTATATTTCATCCGATTACTTTCACTTCAATTTCTAAAAGAAACTTGAGAATATAGCTAATACCACTTTTCTTTTCCTTCATCTCTTTTACTCAACTTGAAAACATAGTGTAAGAAAGTTGGTTATGAAATATTCATAGAAAGTTATCGAGCAATCTTGAGTAAACTCTGACTTAATTTAGGTAATTCAAAGATAACACTCTTATGACTAGTTTAATCATCTAATTCAACCCCTCTTTGATATTAATCTATACTCCTGACTCTTAATTTGATCTTCTCACAATCTTCAAATTGAAGTAATTGCCACATACACAAACACACTTTTCACACACTAAACACACGTATAAAGGAGAATATCTATCCCCTCATGTCTATTAGCTAATTAAGATTAAGTTAAAATTTAAGACACATCCTTCCACTTTCACATAGAAGGTCCTTGTGAGGTTTTACACTTGAACATGAGTGATGATACGTATTGCATACAAGACAGTCGATGATTTGAGAAATGTGTTACCTATAAAATGAGTTTCATGTTCGTCTATTACATTTGTGTTTCATTTTTGAGTTATACATTGATTATACTTTTTTTATTTACTAATATCATGAGAGGTTATATTAATAATCAATGTAACTTGTATTTTGACTTTTCATTGAAAAACCAAGTTTAATCCCCGTGTGCTGCAATTTGGGCTAGCCCTAAGAGCGGATTCTCAATTAGGCGATGCTACAAGCTACAACTTTAAGACCAATTATTGAATGCTTGGCTCGGCATTGCAGGAGGTGTTAAGTTTGTGTATAATATGGTCCAACACTATTCTGAGCAACAGTGGGCGGCTCATTTAGTTTGGAACCCAAACTAAATACTACATTTCATATATTGTTCTCTCTACACAAACGTATAATAAATATTTTTTTCTTATAAAAGCCAGATAAAAATATATCTATCAGGCTCAAGACCAAACAGTGAACCAAAAGCCCGAAACCAATTACACGTCAGACTTTAAACACAATACCAGCCCAGTCAAACTAAATAAAACCAAAGCCCATGCCAAACCTTGAACCTCAAACACCCAAACACACAACAAGAAGTAAAAGTGTAAAACCAATTGTCCCCTTTCAAAACTCATTTCCCAATCACTCCCTCCACCCTTTTACCACTCACCTCTCTCACGTCATCAATTCCATTAACCCCCAAAATCCCAAATCAAATTAAAAAAAACCCTAAATTCTTCAATCTTGTCACACACACTTCAACTGTGTGTATATAATTTCATATTTATATAAAAATTTAATCAAAATCAACAAAAAAAAAAATGTCAGATGATGTGCTTATGCACTTAACATCAAACTCATCAAATCAATCAGACCAATCACTCCCGTCGAAAATAGCTAAACTCGAAGCTCGTATGATCGGTAAAACACCTTCTTCTACTGTTACCGCTGCAGTTAATTCTTCTTCTGCTGCTGGTAAATTCGGTGTTATTAATAACAACGGTGCTGCGATTTGTGCGGAGTCGTTGGATTCTAGCGATTCTGACGACGACGATAGCGTAAGCTGTTAATTATATATAAATGTTACTGTAATTATGTTGTAGAAATTTGTATGTGTGATTTGAGGACAATTTAGATTAGTTAGAGCGTTAGGGCTTGTAAGTGTGTGGTTGAGAAAACCTAGGTTAAGTTACGCGATTGTTGTTAACTGCTAATGCCAAACGCCGCTTATATGTCGAAAGATGTGCTATAGTTTAGTTATGATATAAAGTTTCTCGGTATTGTGGTTGTGGCGCAAGTTTAGGTTTGAGTACAAATGTACAATAAGTTTAGGATTTGTACGCAATTGTTGGATTCTAGTGATTTTGATTCTGATGACGATGATAGTGTAAATGCTGTAGTTATTTTTGGTTAAGGAATTTGGCACCGTGGTGGTCGTGACGAAAATGGATATTGAATGTCTCAAATAGATGTTAATAGTTGGTCCAATTGAAAGCTAACTATGAAAGGTATAGTTATAATTACTCACACATGAAGGATGAATCTACAATAGATTCCACTGGATGGCTGAAATGTTGTAAAAGTGGGTATTCTTAAATCTCGTTAACTCTCCATCTGAAGTAAAAAAACGTATGCAGCTTTTAGGGTTCATAGTTCATTTGCGGCATTTCTTGATTACAACAGTTTTGCAGTGGTTTATTTGTATTTAATAAACAAATATAAGCATTCTTAGATAATTGTAGGAACCACGGGTAACTACAAAAGTCATGAGATGTTAACATCATTGTTTGATCTCTTTTGATTAACATATAGAATATTTCCAACTACAATAGGCTAGAATTTAACCGAGAAAAGTCGCCACAAATACGGCTATGACGCTATATCTTGGTAGCTGGAATTAGCTTACATATGACTTATGCTGGTTAGCAATGTTTGGTCCAGAGGCGGAAGATGGATAGATAGGATGAGTTGATTAGAACAAAATATAGGCTAAAAGTGAGAAGCTGATATGATCTAGTTTGATAACTTTCTATAGAAATTGATAGTAGACACACAATGAACGGTAACTGGGTAAGATTTACAAATCAGAATGTGCCAAAAGTAGACACACAATGAGATTTGAAATGAGGATTGATGGAGAAGGTAGGGTGAACCAGTTAGGAGCAGATGCTCTGGAACAAGTAGAGTTATTAGGAGAGTTTAGTTCTAATATGAAATGTGTTTTGTTCTAATTAACACTTCAAGATTAAACGAGTATTTCTTAAGTTTGCCATTTGAAAATTTATTTATGCCACATCATTCTTGTTTTCCACTCTCAGTTTTGAAGGCCCAAGCTTTATTAGAAACACCCTCCGGTCTACTCTTATTTTAATACAGAAGATAGATACTTGAATTAGTTCACACAACAAACCTCTTTGTGCCTAAAGAAGTTATAAATAGGATACTCAATAAAAAAATATAACAGGGTGAAACTCTTAGGGATGGAAACTGGCAATAAATCTCTCGTTAAATATTTATCCTTGAAAGTTTATGTGTTTCAGCTTTTATTAACTGACAAGTCAAGCCCTTGTTTTCAAGTTAGGGAATCCCTTATATAATAATTTCTTTGCCAGAATGCGAGAGACTTTCATATTCAAGCCAACTTTCAAAAGCGCAGAAAGCTTGAGGATGATGCTGACTCAACTTCAGTCGACCAGAATAAGGTTTATTTTTTTGCTTCAAAATTTAATGACCAAGTTATATAATAATCAATGTTAGCTTTACCACTACAAAAGCTTCATCTCATCACTTCATTTTCATTATATCTTAAAAGTTTCATGATCTTACTTTTTATTTTCCCCCATTATTACTCCGAAGCATTTTTTTTTTTTTTTTTTTTTTTTTTTTTTTTTTTTTTTAAATTGAATTTCAGAATATTCACTGTTTTCATCCTTACATAAAATTTTAAGGTAGTGGCGGATGCGAGGCAAAAAGTTGTGGAGAATGTCGAGGTTAAGAGTGGGTCAGATGTAAATAGGAGAAAACAAACCCGTGGTAAAGGAAATTCTAATTCAGCCAGAGGACGTGGTTCCGTAAACAATGATCAGACAAGAATACAAAATTCTGCCTCACATCCATCATCGAATGGTCTTCAAGAGAACTCATATCAGAAGGTATATTGTTTTTGTGCTATCATGTTTGGTATTTGCTTGTCAGGGTACTTAGAGTCAAGACCTTGAAATACAAGTAATAGATGTAGCCATATTCTGTGTTCCATGGTTGCATACTTACATGACCATCTATAAGCCACAATCATTCTTGTTCTTTAATAGGAGTCAGCTATACTATAAGACACATCACCAAATTATTAATATGAGTTAACTATACTTATTATAGGGTACAACACCAAGTTATTCCCGTCATGTGGGTTATTGGTGTATCAGTTGAAAAGCGAACATATAGTTGCAGAAAGTGAACATAGGTTTGCTTCACGTTCATCACATATAAGCAACTACCCTTCTGGTTGTAAATACGTTTAGATGATTATTAAGCAGATGTATTTTCATTCAGTTAATCCGCCTCGGCCCTGAGGCGCCGCCTCATACGCTTCACCACCGCCTCATGTACATGAGGCGTACGTTCCAAAACACCCCCCTGAGGCGCCGCCTCATATGCGTTTTATGGCCATTTCGCCTCGAGGCGCCGCCTCAGACCGTTTTTTTAAACCATGATTATATCCAGAAAGAATCTTTACTTGCATAAAAACCACTTACCATGTAAGAATATGCACGTCTGTGTCCTTTTCTAGTTTAATGTGCCGTGTTAGTCCCGTCTCTTTACATGTGGACCATTTCCATTTTTGTTTGATTATCAATGACGTCATCTCTCCCGGAATATATTGCAGGAAAGTAGTAGATCAAAAGAACAACTTGGACAAAATGAACGTGCTCTATTAGAGGTATTTTCATAACTACTTTCTGCCCATACATGCCTCAGTGTAAAACCAATATCCACATGGATTATTCATTATCTAGAAGAATATATAAGCAATCCAGGCTTCATAATCTAGTATGTCTAGAAAGACACAGCACATAATAAAGGCAATTTTTTTTTCTTCCTGAAATGGGAACAAAATATGACGGATGATGCTGTGTATGTGTGCTGCAACTCATATCTTAGATTGAATGATTCCTAGTTGGAGGACAACACACATATTTCTGTGGGAAGTATGAACAAGAAGACATCTTAGGGTGTCAAAGCAGGTTGTTAATTGGGTATCCAGGATATTTTTGATTTTAAACTAGTAAGTTAATATCTAATGGGAATAAATGTGGACATGAATATGGATTAACAGTGGCCTCTTTTTTATAGCCGACAAAATATGTATAAAAGAACCAAATAATCAGTACAAGATCCCATTGACATGAGATGGGCCGAGACATGCCCCACACTCACCAACACCAAATAACACAATTATCGACATTTCTTATGGATTGGAAAAAGACCAACACACGGCCATAACGACGACAAACGCTGTGACATGAACATAAACATGAAAAGATTCACCTCACGATCTTCCACTTTTCCTTCATCTTCATGATGGTTTGTACTTCAAAGTCATAAGCTTTAATCGGACCACTTCATAAACCGTGTTGCAAATCTGATCCACAGTTCTTGCGGACTTTTTAAACTTTTTCAAACACTTTTTTGTCTTACCTAATTTTTTATTAATCATTAAGGCGTCAGTTTTGATTACAAATAAAATCTTTGCATAAAATGAAATAGGAGGTTGTATAAAATAGACTTTGGAAGACTTTAGATTTGTTTGACCCATTCCAGCTAAATAATATGATTCGATCCATTTAAGATTATACACCATCCAAATCGACCATCATAGGTAAATGGGAAGGCATGGCCATCTCAACTTTTCCATATTGAGTTTAATGCTATAGTCTCAGGGTGTTAGAATGTTTATATTCATTGTATTTATATTTTCTTGTTCTTTTATATATGTTCTTTCTTCTAATACAATTTAGGAGGAACTCACATCATTACGTGCCAAGATAACAACACTAGAAGAAGATTTAAGGAAAGCACGCCAAGAGAACTCTGAATATCAACATTTATGCCAACAGTTGGAAAAGGTTTAGTTGCTGCCGGCTCCTTATTTAAGAATTCAAGAATTGCATTATACTTTCTGCAATCTAGAATCGGTACTTATGGTTTATTGTCTTGTACAGGAACTTAAAGAGCTTAAAAGCAGTGAACTGCAAGTGAAACCAAAAGTGAGTTTTGCTCTGCTATCTTTTCTCTTCTAATAGTTAGCATTTCTATATTAGGTGAATTCATTGTAGAATTGTTTTTTTAGAGTGCTCTTATAAGATACTCACTCCGTAGTCTGATGCTGGGTGTGTGTAATTAGCAACACCTTGTAACACTATATTTGCGTTTCAGGATCGTCATGACAGTGGTTGTCAGTGAATTGATTTTTTCTGCTCTTTTATTTTTTCCTTTTTCGATTTTATTCTCTTGCCTTGTAATACTAAGTCCACAACCGGGCTTGGGCCTCTAATCTTTCTTCTATTAGTTTGGTCTTTTCATATAAGTAGACCATGGCAATTTTAAATTTCCCTCTTTATGTTGACTATATTGAGGATTCGGATGAGGTTTTATTAGTAAACTAGCTATGACAATGGAATTTTATACGGAGTATTTAGTAGTAGGGTGTTTCTTTACTCTGCTAATAAGATCATAACATTTACGTTCGTCAATTGCAGAGGATGAAAGTCATATCTGATCTGCTGATATCTGTGTCCAAAGCTGAGAGACAAGAAGCAAGAATGAAAGTACGCCATGATTCTCTGAGACTCGGAAATGTGGGCGTTATCAGGTAAAAGTAATCCAGTTTAGTCAGTTCTTACTGCTACATGTCTACATACAGCAGACGTCTTGTTGACAACTACATGCTGTTTTTGTCCAACTGTCCAACATACCGTGTGTAAATCCTTTTTTTATACCTAAAACCCTCAAATAACATATGCAAATTTTTTTTAGCCCCAACCCAGGTTCAGTGAAGCTTTAACATAAGGCGCATGCTGCCTACCTTAATCTCTTTACTTATCTGTTCGAAATGCATTTAATATCTAAGTTTCGCGTCTTTGGTCAAATTGCAGAGCTGGAACAGTCATATCTGAGACTTGGGAAGATGGGCAGGCCATCAAGGATCTTAATGCGCACCTGGTATGCTCTAGTCAATGTTTAATTCAGTTTTCATGCTTCCTTTATACTCAAACAAACTATCCAGCAGGCTCAAAGAAACATGTATACAGAAGTCCCTTGGGGATTCAAAACTTTAAAAGGCTCGGAAGCTGTTATTGCAAAATGAATCTAATTTTTTTGCCAAGGGTCAATTTACAGCCACTCCCTAATATAAACCTTGTGAAATTAGGATTTCCTTGGTAGCTAAATGCAAACAAATGCATTCATTAATGCCTAAATTAAGGGATAACAGGGCCCCGAGGGTTTTTTTTGTGATTGCTTATTTAAGTGATTATGCATTTACTTAAAGCAGATTAGCCATTTTGAGTGTATGAATAGCACCTGATCATCTGCTTATTATAGAGCAAATATGCACTTTAGTATAAGCAGTTACCTACTCATTCCAAACTGCTTAAAGATAGAAGATGATTTGATTGTTAAGGCTTGTGATATCTTGTTATTTAAACAAAAATAACACGAACTAAAGCACAAGGTTCACACTCCCTAATGTAGAGATATTGATGCATATAACGTACACAGATGTTCCTTACAGTTAAAATGGTCAAGCAACTTAATAATGCCACGTTGTGAATCCGTATATTGCTGCTTGATTTATCAACATAAGCATAAAGCTGAACTTTGTACTCAATTATCGGCTTAATGCTTATAAAGCAAAAAACACATAAATGTAATGTGACATGCACATTGCTAACCAATCAATATCTTTTCTATAGAGGCGTTTGTTAGAATTGAGGGAGGCTGTTGAGAGGCAGCGGAAGTCACTAAAGAAAAAACAGCCAGGTAAATAAATGTCCACCCTTTTATTTATATTTTTAGTTGGGTTAATAATTTTCATGACTTTGAGTTTCTAGTTTTTATTTTATTATTTTGAGAATGAACATTAAAATTTCCTGTTCTAACCAAGTTGAAAACCAATAATTTTAAATTGCAGATAAGGGTGATAAGGGGGATGGAAGCGATGCTGAATCAGGAGCTCCAGAAGAAGATATCATCATTCAGGATGAAATATATAAATCCCGTCTAGCCAGCATCAAACGTGTAAGTTTTCCCTGTTGTTATTTACACTTTTTAATATTGAAAGTTTTCATTTAGCTGTTGATTTGTAACAGGAAGAAGAAGGTTATGTGCGCGAACGAGATCGGTATGAACTAGAGAAGGGACGGCTTATTCGTGAAATGAAACGTATAAGGGATGAGGATGGATCTCGATTTAATAATTACCAGATCCTGAATCATCGATATGCCCTCTTAAACCTTCTTGGGAAAGGAGGATTCAGTGAGGTTTACAAGGTCAGTTTTCTCCTATTTTTATTTCCATTAGTGGTATGGCAATTATGGATTCTAACACATTCCGCTTACCACCAACTTTTGAAATGATATTGATGGGTTTACTGTATAGAGGTTGCAATTTCGACCCATATACTTATGAATGTGTATATTTAATTCTAACGGGTCAAGTTTGAAATGGGTAAAATATAAGTTTTTGCCCAATAGGAATCAGGTTACATGGATCAAAGGTTTCCCAAAGTGTCTTCTTAATGCATAAAGCCTTCTAAATCAATCTGATAAAAAATAGGTTATTAATGAAATAACATAAAATTTTGTGATCATATTTCTAATCTAGTTATTTATATTAATTTTGGACAAAAACTGAACCATTAGACGTTTTGATTTGAATTTGACCCGTTATTACCTTCACCCATTTCGCCACCTTTAATTATCAGTATTATTCTATACTATTATCTGCAACTGTGTGAGTGCATCTATCAGCGCTGATTAAAACATCATTTATCTTTCTTTATCAGGCATTTGATTTGGTGGAGTACAGATACGTTGCGTGTAAGCTTCATGGTTTAAACGCCCAATGGAGTGAGGATAAGAAGCAAAGTTACATACGTCATGCTATACGAGAATACAATATTCATAAGACCTTGGTACACCATCACATTGTTCGGCTATGGGACATCTTTGAGATAGATCAAAATACCTTTTGCACAATTTTGGAGTATTGCAGCGGTATACATATTCTCAACTTATTTCTATATGTTTTATTCCAAATGGGTCAAACTGCTAATTCATTAAAGTTGGCTAAAAAATGGGTTGAAAGTTTCACAAGGTGTGTTGTTTATTTAAAACCTCCTAAATCATTATAACTAAATATTTTGTCTTTATTGAAGTAGTATAATACTGTGATCATTTTTGACACGCTAATTTATATTTAAGTCGGACGAACCTAAAGTTATCAGTTACCTAATCCACCCAACCCTCCAAATTTATGACCTCTATGGTTCAGCTTATATCAGACACTTATGTTAGTGCAGTTCTAATCTGGTTATAATTTTCTTGATCGTATATTCTTTCATTCTAATTACAGGTAAAGATCTTGATGCTGTCCTTAAAGCAACCCCTGTACTGCCAGAGAAAGAAGCTAGAATAATTATTTTTCAGATATTTCAAGGACTTGTTTACTTGAACAAAAGAAACCAGAGGATTATTCATTATGATTTGAAGCCTGGGAATGTTCTTTTTGACGAATTTGGTGTTGCGAAAGTAACTGATTTTGGTCTTAGCAAGATTGTGGAGGATGATGTTGGATCCCAAGGCATGGAGCTTACATCTCAGGGAGCTGGAACATATTGGTAAGTTTTCATGATTATCGAAATACTCTCTTTGTTTGACTTTTCTCAAACCTTTAACTTTCTAAATTTAAACTTTATATAAGGAGTGGTATGATTGATTAAGTTTTCCATATTACGAGTACAGTTATAACAAAATCAAATAAAGCATTATTTATTGGTCAAAGGGTAAATACGTCATTATGTCAATTTAAACCTGTAATAATTACATTTTTCTTAATCTGTGTTTCCGTCTAGTGAAGTATCATACATGAAATGTACTTTCAGTTTCCCTTTCTGATTTTGATTGAATTTTGGCACAATTCCAGTTCGAACCAAGGGTTCAAACTAAAATATTGTTTAGGCAACTAACCTTTATTTTCTAATTGACTATGATGATGTTGATATTTAACTTGTGTATGCATTCTGTCAGAATTTAACGTTGGCAGCCAATTAATGATTTGAATCTACATGTTTAGGTACCTCCCACCTGAATGCTTTGAGTTAAGTAAGATCCCTCTCATTTCATCAAAGGTCAGTGATATGAATTTGATATCATTTGATTCTTACTAGTCAAAGTAATGCTCTCTATATAGGTTTTAATCATTGTATGCCTTTTTTTTTTTATTATTATTTTATTTATTTATTATTTATTTTTTTATTTATTTTTTATTTTTTATTTTATTACTCTGTAACTTCTTTTACACCGGTAAGGAGTGGGTTGGCTAAGCCATGACATGTTTTCTTCTGAAAATAGGTTGATGTGTGGTCAGCTGGAATCCTATTGTATCAAATGCTGTTTGGAAGACGCCCTTTTGGACATGATCAGACACAAGAACGAATATTGCGTGAAGATACCATAATTAAAGCCCGAAAAGTTGAATTTCCTTCTAGACCATCCGTGTCAAATGAAGCCAAGGTAACTTCTTCAGCCGAGTTTCTGTTTCCTACTCAAAATTTAATAGGTTTTATTGATATCCAATGCATTTTGAGGTTTGTTCAACAAGATACGTACATTATAAAACTATTTTTAAGTCGAAGAGCCTCAGTGTATCCTATTTGGCCTTTACAGGTCTTATCGCAACACTAAACACTTTCTGCTTTGCGATATTCTAGAGTAAACTAAGCTTGTTTATTTCTCCCAAAATTATTAACTGCACAAATGCTTCTTAGCATCAGTTTTGATTAATTATTAGTCTCCAAGCTGTAAAAAATGATTCCCTGATATTATATTTGCTTGCAGGAATTTATTCGTCGATGCTTAACATATAACCAGGAAGACAGACCCGATGTGTTAACTATTGCGCAAGATCAGTACCTCATTTATTCCAGGAAATGATCCCAAAGTGGACATCTTGTTACTCAACAGTTAAAAGTTAATTTTACCAACCACAGGTTGATCTTCCCCATGATCATTTGCCCAAATCCGTGACACCTTAATTTCTGGGCTGAAAAAACTACAGCAGCCGAAAAAGCCACCTGTCCCAGGCGTAATGAACAGCAAATATGGGAAATTTTCTTAAGTGATTGTGAAGTGTTCAGTTTTTCTTTTTTTAACACAGAAGTTGGGTTTTTTTTTTTTTTTTTTTTTTTTTTTTTTTTTTTTTTTTTTTTTTTTTTTTTTTTTTTGTACCTTTTGTTGTATGGTGTTTTTTCTTAGTATTTTATTTTGTAAATATGAGAATGGTGGAAACTTTTCTTCATGGGTGAAGTAGGGATTTGAAATGAGCATTCAAGCGATGTTTTAGATTATTCTTTTGTGACTGGAACGCTAAAGGGACAACAAGCTTTTACTAATGCTTTATTAAACCTGTGCACAGAAAGTTTATGCTTTCGTTTACCATAAGACAGGTATAATCAGGCTAGAAAGAAACCTGTAAATCATGTTCTGAAATATAACCTAGATTTTATGATGATAAGGTATTCAAAATATTAATGATCTTCATGAAAATTGGTATTTTACACTTGATTATCTTTCCACAATAAATTCTATAACATGAATGATTCTAATGTAGAGCTTTATTTTTTAAATGCAAAACATTTTTTGTACAAGGATAAATTTTGTAATACAACTCATCTTACATATAAAACAGGTAATGGATGTTTGATAAGTCAAAGCAATACCGAATTTTTTCATAGCAAGTAGTAAAGCTCACTTCATTACATATTCATAAGGGGAGCAACACCCTGACACCAAAGTCTAATAATAGATAAGAGTTTAACTAAATGTGGGTTATCAGCTAAGCTTATTCCAAGCTTACAATTGTCCATTTTCCTTCAGCAATGGGTAGCACAACACTTCCCTTCGGCAACACCACATCAGGCATGGACGTGTACACCCTAACCTTGTTGCATAGAAGGTAACTCTCCGCAGACTTGTTTAGATCAGGCTCGTCGGTGGTGGGGACTGCAAGATCGGGTGGTGTAATCTCCATGGCTGTCACTTCGGGCAAAGTAGGCAAACAGATGTCGCTGGACACCGTAGCTTTGTCCTTATTTGAGCATGTAGTCAGCTTCAGCTTCTTAAGCTTCATCATTTCAGCAACGGGTACTTCATCTACAAATGAATGGCAGTTAGAAATCAATCAATAGGTTGCTAATAAAGCAAGCATACATATAAAAACATTACTGTAGAACATTTTTTTGTCACTTAAGGGTGTTCGGGGTTGCTTATTTACTTCAGAATAAGTTGATAAGTAGTGTCATACAAACACTGATAATGGTTTCTCTTCTTAAAAATTAACCAGATAAACACGTAAATAAGTAACCCCAAAGAAACTCTTAAGTATAAGGAAAACCATTTGGTCGCTCACAAATATATGGAACATCAACAAAGACTTTATTCACAAAGCGATTTGCAAGCTTCATGTATAACGACTAAATCCAAGATTTTGTATATCTTGAACAAAAACAGATATGGGAACAAACAAAAAAACAAGTGATAGTTACTTTACAAATTTTTACCCATGTTCATTACACAAATTATTAAAAGAGGCTAAAATCTTATTTCAGACTTAGATCTCCTTTCAAAAAACCAGATTCGTATATCACTATCAATAAATCAGATGTTTTTTTTTTTCTCTGCAAAGTATGTGTTTGGGTGTTTTTCAAAATCTATTCACAATAATCAGTGTAAAGTGCTTGGTCAAAACCAATTCTAGTTATTTTGTGAATATTTATCTTAAAAATGAGTATCAAACTTAGATATTGAGATAAATGTAAACATAAACTAACTCTCACTTGGCAATATGTCTACGCTGGTTCAAATCCAGCTCGGCCCAACAATTCGCCAAAACCACACCCAAACACCCCTGATATGATATTTCAACTAAACTATTTATGCAGAGACTATGGCTACAAGAGATCTCAGCCAACTAGCCAAGCTAGATCCCGACTCAAAAGTTTAGGCTAAGCTCGGACAAGGCTCAACCTTGAAGATATGGACTTAAGTTCGGCTCCAATAACTCGAAATTTTTGTTAAACATTACATTTATTTTAATCATACTCATCTCAAGATATACACCGCCTCGTTTTTGGCTTGAATAAGAGCTCTATACGAACTCGAGCTCAACTACATATAAATAACTCTTTTTTTTTTTTTTTTTTTTTTTTTTTTTTTTTTTTTTTTTTTTTTTTTTTTTTTCTCTCTCTCAAATTCCATAAACTAAAAGTCTGACTTCTTTGCAATACCAGAGATACAAACAACTAACATATGGATGCAACTTAATCAAACATAAAGCAAAACTAAACAACATTTCAGCAACTTCTCTAGATATACAAAAAGCAAAGAAGGGATGCATACGAGAAGAAGTCGAGTAGTGTGAAAAAGCAATCTCAGCAACATCATTATAAGCAGCTTTAAGTTTCTTATAAAGTGCTGAAGAGTGAAACTTGGAACCATTCACCACAACCGAAGCTCGAAAAAGTGGGCTATGATCTTGACCCTCTTTGTCACATGAATATTCAGGTGAATTCCAACCATTCTTTTGACACAATTCATTCAACTCACTCTTAAACATCTTATTATTATATATATATTTTTTTCTTTTCTTAAACTCAAACTTGTTATGTTTGTGTTGTGAAGTGTGTAGGGTTTGTGAGGAGATGAAATGAATGTGTTTGTACTATCATCTGTAACATTTATATGGTTTAAGGATCATGATATTCATATTTGTTTTGTTGTGCATTAATGTATGCTATGTTTTCTAGACGTTTAAGGAAAGTTTTTTGAAAATGGTAGTACTCTCTTAGCCTTTTTTACCTCAAATTTTTACCCATTTTATTATTGACAAAACATTTTTTTTCCCCTTTCTTTCTTTCTAATTTTATATTTTATTACGTCAAACTTTATATCTTATGTTCCTCACTTTTTTCGGTAGTTTTCAGGACAAGACAATTTTTGTGATTTTCTGTTCAGTTTTACGCACGATCTGTTTCACAGTTTTATAATAAAAACAAAACTACAAAAATTATAAGATTTTTTATTTTATTTATTTATTTTATTATTATTATTATTTTAAGAGGTGTTACAACCAATTTAGTGGGGTATACCAATAATCCATTTGCGAAAAATATTTTTATGGTATTTTTGACCATGGGTAATGTTAAAGCACATAGCTTCGCATACAAGGGCCACTTTCGTCCTTTTATGAGCTATGAAATTATGATATGATATATAACTTGAATCGTTTTGGTGATAAAATATCAACGAATTTTTTTAAATGCATTGATTTGGTATGTAAGCAAAAAAGTGTTCCACTTAATGTAAGATACTTTCACTTTTTGTTCAAGTATGCACATTATTTTACCTGCTGTTACTGGTTAAATCGGCTAAAAATGTAAATTCTAACATTTATTATTCGGTTTTGGTCATAAAATAGCAACAAATTTTTTTAAATGTACCGTTTTGGTACGTGAACTAAAAAGTGTTTCGGAGTTTTTTTTATTTTGTTTGTTTTTGTATTTTGTAATTGTAATTTCTTTATTATTAAACTGTAATGTAATTTCTTACCTTTTATTCAAAAAGCCATTATACGTATGAAACTAGCAAGGTCTTGTTACAATTTGCGGATTTTTGATGAAATCGCAAGGTTTTGCTGGTTTTTCTAGAAAAATCGTAACGTCTTGCTAGTTTTTCTATAAAAATGCATGGTCTTGTTAGTCTTTCTAAAAGAATCGCTTGGGCTTGCTTTTTTTATTTTAGTTAAGAGCGCAAAGTCTTGCTAGTTTTATCTCAAAGAATTGCAGAGTTTTGTAAGTTTTTCCAAAACAATTGCAAGGTCTTGCTAGTTTTTTTTTTTTTTTTTTTTTTTTTTTAATCGCAAGGTCTTGCTAATTAAAAAAAATAAAAATCGCAAGACATGTGAGGAAAATGACTAAAAATACCATGACAGGTCATAAACATTAAAATTTCGGTAAATCAAGTTCATGCGTGCATATTAGTACAAAAGGTGAAAGTCCGTTGCATTAAACGGAACACTTTTTCGTTCACGTACAAAATTAGTACAGTTGAATATTTTCATTGCTATTTTATGACTAAATCTTAACTTGAATTAAAGGGGGAGTTCCGTGTTGACCGGAAAATTGAGTTTTTTTAGCTGTGATGTATAACAAGTGTTTGGGTGATCGACTGTTATAAACCATAATCTCTTTGCATGTTGTGAGGATATCTTATCAGGCCGGCTCTACCATAAGACCACTAAAACAATGCCTTTAGGCCCTATTTTCATGTTTTGCAAAATGATCCCATTTAACCTCAACATTTTATGTGGATATATGAATGAAAGAATGTTACAAAGGTAACTAATATTTGAGTATACAACAATATCTAATTACTTCTAGTGTCATAATCCGTTATAAGACCATCCGTAATATGGTGGTCATGACCGTGGTCACCTTACCATACCATGACCGAGTCCTCCCTTATTACACTACCAATTGAAGACGCACCCAACATAAGTATTTTGCAAGGACCCGTGCATGCATACGACTGAGTTGTGTGAGGTTCTTTTGTGTGTGTGTGTGTGTGTTTATTCAATGATTTTTTGAGGGTATATTTGTGTTACGTAGGGTATGTTTTGATGGTAACCGCGGTCGCCTTATTACACTAAGTTGGTTGTGAAGAGAGAAAATTGAGTTTGATACTGACATAAAAGTGATGACCGTAGTTATGAGGGCTCCCCTCTATTACACTTAGCCTAAGCCCTCGAATTAAAAGCTCTCTTTAAGGCCCCTAACCCCTTAAGCTCCAACACCTTACTACATGGCTTAAACATTGAAGTATCAAGTATTTTTTTTCTCTAGAAATATTTCTAGCATACTAATTAGGTCTGCAAGGTGTCAAGCTGGCATAGTGGTAGATATTATATGATAGATATGGCTCAAGCCTGTTTTTGAGCTTAATGGGTTAGATCATTCACCTAGTCGTCAATCATGAGCCGCCACCCTTACGCCTCCCCATCCAAAATTCCTAACCATCTTTTCAATTGTTTTCTCAACATTATTGTTACTGCATTTTCTTAACTTTGATTTCTTCTCTTAAGCATATCTATGTCTTTTAGATGTTTGTTTTTAATTATTTTTGCTTAGCCATCATTGGTGACCGCTAAACATGGCGCCAAATCTCTTTTCAAAGTTTTTCTTGTTATTTAATTTCATGTAAACAAAAGAAAATTAATTAAAAAAAGGATAATTTGATATTTACTCAATGTAAATGTGGAAAACTAGAAGGGGGGGGGGGTTGAATAGTTTTACGTCAATTTTTATTTAAAAAAAAAATTGTTTGCAAAATCTTCGATTCTAGTTTTATGTGAGATCAATATATAACACTTATATATACTAATATTTACGAAAGTAAACAACAACAATATAAGTAAATAAGTAAAGAGATAGAGATGGAAAGATCGCACCACAAGACAAAGGATTTATAGTGGTTCGGCTACGAAGCTCCTCTTCGCCCTACTCCACTCCCCGAGCACCAAACTCGAGAGTTTTCTTCACTATGTCAACAAGCTCCCTTATGGCGGAGAAAACCTTACACAACTTTTGCTTACACCAATTAACGACACTAAGCTAGATGTCGAGTCCTAATAGTAGCTAGAATCAATCTCACACCACTAGTCACTACACACCTTCTTCACAACTTATACACACCACTACTACTACACAGCTTTACACAACTTCACTACTTGTTCTTCACAACACTACTTCTTTTTCTTCCCAACACTACTACTTCTATTCACAACAACTAACACACCAAGATCTATCTATTAAACAACTTCTACACCTTTACAAATACTTTACACAACAACTAATAATATTCACAAATCTACAATACTTCTTAACAAGATGTTGGAGGAGTATTATTCTCTTGCACTTTGAATGATGAAGAATTAGATCACTTGAAACAAGAACTAATATGTTTATGATCAAAGGATTTAGGAAGATGATTTGAGAGAATTTGAACAGAAAGTTTTAGTGCAAAAGGTGAGGAAAAATTACAGATTTGAACCAGTATTTATAGCCAAAAATTTCTGACACAGGAGCGTATGCCGGCCCCTTTAATTCATGGCCGACCCCCTTAAAATTAAGGGGGCCGCCCACCTGTAACGGCCAGAAAGTTTTGTCTTTTCTGGAGAAAGTTTATTTGGTGAAAATTTAACTGAAATTGGTTAAAAATTTGAATTCATTTATTTATTATGAAATAAACATTTTCCTCTAATTATTAAAGTGTTTTTCTAAATATATAAAATGCTTATATCATTTTATATAATTTGTAATTAGTAAATAAACCTTCCTTTGATCATAAAATGTATTAGGCAATTGTTTATTCATACCTTAAGTGAATTAGTTGGATATAATGATATTTTGTCACTAAATACTTATTTACGTAATGATTTTACGTTTAATGATTTTACATTTTGTGATCGTCAAAACATAGGGATATCGAGAAATATTAAGAACGTTTTTACGCATTATTTATATCAACAGTAAATTTTAAAATGTCATATTTACCTGACTTACAAGTTAATAATACATAATGTGCAATGATTTTAATGCATCTCTAAAAAAATATGAAATTTTTATGTTTTTATTAGGGAAATATTGAATTAAAAAATAATAAAAAAATAAAAATAAAACCCCTCTTTCGTTAATTGTTCTTGTATCAATATTTTGTTGCCTATAAAAACTTTTGTTTTTTACGTTACTTAAAAAGAAGAGAATTTGCAGCTTCTCTTGCTTTCTTTTTTTGTTAGAAGTGATTTCATTTACTTAACAAAAAAAAAAACAAAAAAAAACTTTCATTCCGTTTTTCTTTTATCTATTTGTCTAGAAATTATGTTTATTGGTTGTGTCTTGTATTTGGTGCACCAGAATATCGCTTTCATCAACATAATTGAAGAAAAATAATATGGTTAAAGATTTTGCTGCTGTCGACCAACGACTTTGATGCTTTTTTGTTTTTGCTGCTATTGTTATTGCAAGATTTGCTTTCGCTTGTTGCTGGTTGTCTTCACTAACAAATTAGTTATTTGTTTTAATTTATTGTTTTTAAATTTTTTTCACTTTATTATGAGGTTTTGCGATTTCGCCGCTCGAATTGCGACTCTGCGAGGGAGTGCTAGATGACAGATATGGCCCAAGCATGTCTATGGGTTTAGATCCATAAGATTTATCTAGGGTTTGTAGTTCATGTAATGTGATCAAGAATAATGAATAAATTATGAGGAATTTTATAATACAATAGTAAAGATGATATGAACGTCTCTTATGAGACTCAAGTTCAAACCTCGCAAGGTGGAGATTTTGAAATTCCTAAAATTGCTGACTTCTTTTAAACGCAATATTATTAAAAGAATTGTGTTCTTTATACTTGATTAGTTGGACGTTAGCATGTGATAAGTAAACTAAATTTTTATTAAAATCAATCTTTTCAATTGAAATCACATTTCTTTTTTCAATTTTCTCCCTTATACTACAATTTTAAAAAAGTTATGCACCCGACCCTTTTTATCATGGTTTCACCATTAACTAAGAGAATAATGGTTAGACTACATATGTCAAAGCTCAAAAGACTCAACTTTTTCTTGAACGAAGATCAATCTATGTTTAAGGGGATGTTTGATAAAACTGTATAATTTAACACTGAACAAATCAAAGGTGTTGAATAATTCAATATTGTTGAGTTAACATGCTTCTGAACAAAAATGTTTGTTTGATAAATGTACCGAGTGTTTTTTATGAATATATGAAAATTACCATTTTAACCCCAAGACTAATGATACGTGATTTAATACTGTTTTCCTCTATTTATCTGTATCATTTAGATGATCATGTAAATAAAACAAACTAGTTAGGTTGTTTGTGCTCGGTTTGGTCGTCCCATATTGGTTTTTTATATGGGATAATTCCAAAATTGTGCCTAAAATCGGATTTACAACCATGATTGAGTTACAAATCATCCAACTTCCAATTTTGGTCATGTGATACCTGTGCGACTGTGCTACTCCATACATTTATTGACACGTGGCACAACACACATTTTATTTCAGCTATTTACCAATCATGATGTAACCCCATTACTATTTTGTCTTATCCGAACTGGCGTGCGACTGAAGGCTGTGCTACTTGAACTTAGTGTGCGAAAGGCGGCACAAAATCTTTCTTAGATATGCATGGGGAAGGTACACTAGTACTAATTGACTTTATTTTATTTTATTTTATTTTTCATTTTCTCTCTAGTTTCTTTCCCTTCTTCTTGTACAACTGATACCATTGTGTGTGATGCTACCATAACCGTGACACTGTTCATTTCCATAATCATTAGTAAAATTAATGATGATTGATGATATGGTAGGTTTTACTGTTTATATGTGAGTATGTTATAGTTTAAGTTGTTTATTACTTTGATTTGATAGGCATTTATGTTTTGGATGTATTAATCCTCTTATAATTTTCCATTATATATAGTGCCACTAAGTTAACACACAATCCTATCCACTCAATAACTTAACATTTCCGACCACCGTAGTTTAAGTATTCCGACCACACACTTACTTATCCGGCCACTTTATCTTCAACCTGCACTCAAAATGTCTTCCCCAAACTTCCCATTTCATGCTAGACTAGCTGTTGAAGCTCGCTCTTTGAGCAGAGCTCGTCAACTGTTTGTTTACTTTGAGAGGATCAGGGCAGCCAACTTGGTTGAAGAAGAAGAGCTGAGGGCTTATGTTGAGGAAGCCCGCCAAAGAATAATAGAGATTGATCTCTATTTGTTTGAGTTGGGCCAGGTGTATGGCTCGACCGTGGTTGCCCATGGTCGTAGTATGCTTAGGCTAGCCCGTTACCAGGATGTGTTAAGGATTGTCTTGTACACACGTGCTGCCGATGAGGCACGTTACAATGCCGATCTACTCTTGGAGTTTATTGGCAGTGTGTTGCATCTCTAGGCGTTGGTTGTAGGTCTAGCCTATGGTTTTGGGGATGTTGTTCAGCTAGATTAGTTTATGTACTAGTTTATGTGTTTTAGGTAGATACTTTACATCATTTTGTTTTGTAGGCGTTAAGTATGTTTGTAAATTTATGGTTTTAATGGAAATTAACTATCTTCTATCTATTGTTATGTGTTGTTGATGGCAAACTGTTGGTTTTTGCGGCACATCCAAAGACATTGAAATGATGATATACTTGTGTGGTCTACTAATGTGGTTCATTGTTTAGTAAATGTGGAGTTTTTGATCGGTATTAAACTGTAAATACTATGGACAACCAATAGCTTTGCACGCATAGTGGTTCTAGTAATCCTGTTTGCCTTTGTAATAGGTATACTAGTTATGGTTCCCAATAGACTATGGACAACTGTGTCCAAAAGCATACTCTCACAAGCTCTTTTCTACATAGCAGTTTAGTTGAATTTTTGCTTATTAGTTGTTATTTCTGAGCTTATTTGTCATATTTAAGTTGATAGTTGATTAATTGTTTCAATGTGTTCACTTAATCTCAGATTTACTCACTTTTGCATTTTCACTTCCAAATCTGCATTTTATAGCTTTGGATTAATATATGTGAAATTTCTGATCATGGCTGCTTGCACAGCTCTCATTTAACTTATATAATCATAGTGAATAAATATTTTAGCTTCAAATAATCATTTGCAGTTCAAATGGTCATATCAGTAGCATACAGGAGTTTTTGGATTAGCACTGCTCTGTATGTTCTAGACTATTTTAGTTGTTAAATTTGGTTCATCAAGTTTATACTAGTTGCATTGAGGTTAGTTATACACTAAAAACAATTAGTTAAGTGCATAATAGTCGAAATCATTATATAATCTCATATTTGCAAAATGTGTTAGAATTTTTGTTTTGCATAATCCCACATTTAGTTGCATACTTGGTTTGTATAGCTTAATCAACTTATTTTACAGCTTCTTACTTGGTTTGCATACTTGGTTTGTTTTGCATAATCCCCCATAAAAAGCTTTGGTTTCCTAACAAGTTTTCAAAACCATTTTTTTTTTTTTTTTTTTTTTTTTTTTTTTTTTTTTCATTCATTCATTTACTCATTTTAAACCAAACTGTTTTAGATTTTAGGATCTTTAAAATTGGTAGCTCATCTTATTGATCCATATTTTTTCTTATTTGTTTAAAATTTTTTAAGTAATATTTTAGTAGCTTATTCTGGCTTGTATGGACAAAACCTCCCCTGCACCACTGCAAATTTGCCTAACATGTCATTGTTTGGATATTTGATCTTTTTCTGAGCGCTTATTCTAAGCCTGCTAGTTTCTCTAGTGGATTTCTTGTTTGAGTAGTATTGTGCAGTTGAGCTTTTGATTATTTGAGATTGATTAAGCATGTTAAAGCTTGTTTCATTGTTGAATGTGGCTTGTTTACTGGTCCTCAGACTAGTTTGAGCTTACTTGCACCCTTAGCTTGTACTTTTAGTTATTATAAATCTCTTTTTTTAGCTTAAGTTGTTAACTGTTTTTGTACATTAGCTATTCAGAGCTTATTTACAGTTTTTCATCAAAAGTTGGTTCAGAAAAGTTTCTTTAATTTAGCTGTTAATCATTTTTACAAAAAGAAAATTGAAATAATAAAATGGTACTTTAGCTATTCAGAGTTCATTTAACTGTTTTGTTACTTTAGCTATTCAGAGCTTGTTACCATTTGTTTAAGTTTACTTATATGTTGTATTTGTTTAATAATGTAGGGATACTTAAAGAATTCGAAGGTCCATATCAGAAGCAAAGTTCGTTACTTTCTGTTAATTAAGGGAAGGTTAGATGAAAAGCGCCGTACTTTATACAGGTCTGCATGTTTCAGTCCATGGTTAGATATAACTTATGTTGATAATGACGAGAGTCTTGTTCATCAAATGCTGCAAAAGCAAATGAAATCTGATGATCAGCACTATGACTTGTCACTTATTTATAATGTAAACGGGCATCTTTTGCATTTTGGATGTCGTGAGTTCAACCTCATAACTGGTTTCAGATTTGGAACCCCTACTCTACGTGGGTTTAGGACTGGTCCTTTAAATTTTCGGGACCGCGTATTTCCAGACAAGATTGGTGAGCATTTAAAAAACATTGATCTTCTTTCTTTAATTGAGGATGACGAGGCTTTTTCCAAAATATCTGATTAAGATGCAATTCGTGCGTGCCTCTTGTTAGCCTTGGAGGTAATTTTTATGGGGTGTGAATTGATATCTGTGGTGGCTGATCCTTTCGTTAGGATGGTTGACAGTTTAGAAACATGGAATGATTTTCCGTGGGGGGAACACATTTGGCGAATGTTGTATGATGTGATTTATAATGTTAACTCATTTCAAAGGCGTGTGTTTCACAATGAACTTAATATGAACCCTAAGTTTCAACCTTCTTATTCATTGGGAGGGTTTATTTCGCCATTCAAGGTTAGTAATTTAACATCTTTTTAGTTACCTACTCTTATGCAAGTAATTAATTAGACTGACTTAAGTTTGCAATTATTTTTAGATTTGGATTTTAGAAGCATCTCTCCAGAGTGGCCGGTGGTGGACAAAGGAGCCTAATGTTCTTCCAAGAGCTATAGCATGGACGAAGAAGGTTTCGTTTCAAGCATCTGAGATCTTTTTCCTGAGGTAATTCGTACGTATACATAAAATTATGTTTTCGTATGTATTTTTTTACTTGGCAATGATGAGTTACTGTTTTTAAGATTCAATGTAGCTTGTATTTGAAAATTTTGAAGTTATTGTTAGTGGTTAGCCCAAATTTATGTTTTTATTGGTTTGATAGGGTGAAAAAAGCGTATACGAATTGTATCCAACAAGGGACGAGGGAGCGACTGAATCGTTTAGACGTAGTGTTAAGTTTTTTAATTGGTACGTGCCTAGACCAGCGCTTGTTGCTGAAGTTGGCCTTGTAGATGAATTCTTTAGTAAAAGACGTGAAGCCCGCAAGAATATGCTAGCTGAAGATGCAGAGGAAGAATCGAAAAACCGTACCAATCTCCGTACTGTTTCTATTATGGAACGTGTTGAGATTATACATGTAATGTGTGGAAGTTTGTTGAAGCTCTCGGCAGAGGTTGATAGTTTGAAAGGGCGTGTCCACAAACTTGAATCTTTTATTCATGTAAGTATTCTAATACAATATTATGTGAAGGTTCATAGTTTAAAATTATTTATATCAAAATAACTGTTTGTGAGCACATTTTTTTTATTTTCTAGATTATGACTCGGAAAAGGAGGGCTGGCGATACTTTGCACCAAGTCAATAAGGGTGAGCATAAGTGTTATTTGGATAGCAAAAAAGTAAGTTCCAATTGTTGATATTTGATTGACGTATTTGGTAAAACCTTGGTTTGATTTTTTTTGGTTGCTTATCATTTAGTTTCAAACCCTGTAGGGTAGAGTGGAATTTGGATCTAATGTGGAGAGTGATCTTGCTAACGAGTATTGCACATATTTAAATGACAAATTCCTGGATTTGTTTGATGCGTCGGTTCAACAAACACAGCAATATGTTGTGTTTGACCATCATGAATCACCGATGAAATCTGTTGGGACCGGTTTACAGGTTTTTACAGCTTGAACTAGTAACACACATTAATTGCGACTTAATGTTTTTCCTTAGAACATATATTACATGTTTCAGGATCTGTGTCCTAAAGTTGAGGAAGTATAGGACGAAGATGTTGAACAGGTTATTTATAAATATTCTTAACATTACTGGAATGCATTGTACAATTTATAATCTATGGGTGAATTATAAATTGGTTTGTATTTCGTGTTGTGATTTTTTGTAGGATGAATGGGTCATTTTGGATGATTGTGAGAAAGTTGATAAGCATGAGGCTGAGATACGTAGGTTGGAATCGGTTAGAGATGAAACTGTATGACTTAGACGGGAAGAGGCGAAAAGATTTGTGGATAGTGGGGTCATGAAACTGCCTCACATGAAACTTTGTTTAAACCGACCTGGACCAAAGAAAATGGAGTACAAATTTGTTTTGAGGCCGTCATTCACGGAAGATCTTCCGAAACATGTTATTCCTACCATGGAAACACTTAAAAGTCAAAAGACTATTCGTGATCCTTTTATGCTTGAAATAGGTAGAGATGTTAAACCTTGGGTAGAGGTATGTCCTAAAGCCTTATACAATATATTATGTCGTATATACGGTTTCACAAGATACTATGATTGCTTGATAAACATATTATTCTTAAAATGTGCAGGATCTCAAAAGGAGACACAATAGTATCGACACAATTATAATTGATCGTGAATTTCAGGAATTTATAAATAGTTCTTGGTCGCCTCGTTGCAAGTTTCCTTGGTGTAGTGATATTGTTGTTGATCGTCTTTTCTGGGATAGCCTAGCTGGTCTTGACAATAAACGTTTGGGTTGGTTACGTGATGAGGTAATACATATACCCTTAGTAACAACTTAATGTATTTTTTTTTATAATTGTGTTGAAGGTCACAAATATATTTATTATTTTTCTTTCTTTATAATCACAAACAACACATAGATCTTTGGGTGATGTATATGTGGCACTGTAGACCAAATAATGCAGATTGGTGCATGGTTAGTTGTTATTTCTTGACAATTATCCTTCAAGGTTCTATGCCACTATTTTATGCGACTAAAGAAGTGTATGACTGTGCATGGAGTGATGTTGAGCGGGTATGTAATCGAATCGAACCATAAACCTTTTAAATCAGTATGATATTGGTTATATTCATGTTTATGTATAAACATTTCAGGTTTTCATTCCTATAAATGAACCTTTCACCCATTGGTCTCTTGCCGTCTTTTACATACAAACTGGGGAGGTGGTTTTTTATGACAGCGGTGAAACATATGAAGCAGAATATCGTGAGTGGTATTTCAAGATGAGGAGGTGTCTAAGGGAAAAGCTTCCTTTTATCCTTAAGGAGACATGTGTTTTTGAAAAGAAAGGAATCGACCCCACTAGCTACCGTATCAATTTTCGCCACGTAACTAACATCCTGAAGCAGGGTGGGGTTTTTGGTGACTGCGGCATCTTTCTATGCATTTTTCTATACAGGTTAGCAATACTTTCGTTACCGTGTAGCTACTTTGCCGTTACGTATTGTATTTACGTATTGTATTTTTATTTACAAGTTGGCTTATGGGATCCCTCTGCTTATGGATGACCCAATTCAAACAGCACTGGCATACAGAGAGGCATTGATTCGTTTCTATTTCAAGCACAAGATATGCTGCTCTTGAATGTTTGAACTCGTTTGGAATGATTACATGTGATACCTATCTAAGTTGTAATTTTAAGACATTGTCACTTGTTGTTTAAGTTTATGAAGTATGTGCTTGTGTTTAGTAACGATGGTAGTTTAATGGGTATGTGATGGTATGTAATGTAACCATGACTAAAGATTGGTTTTACGCCAATCATTTTGGTACTTAATGTATGATATGGTTACATTCCTGGTTATTTTCTTTTTGTTAGCTGTAAACTTGAAAATGAAAACATTGTAATATAAAACCGGAACATGGTTGTTGTACAAGAGTGGATACGTAACATGCTTGTTGTACAACAACATTAACTTACTAACACTTCTGTTAACTTACTAACACATTTGTTAACCTTAAGGGTCTGCCAAGTTAACCGGGTTGTAGCCAAACGACATTGATCGTTCTGAACTCTGTGAGCTAACACCTCTGTTTTGAGGCCTTCCATTTTGAGTTTGTGAGCTTCCACTACTTCTTTGCGTTGCTCTGGTTGATGACATGCCACCCCTCTTCTGTACAAATACAATTTGTTATATTTGGATACTTAATGGTCGTTTTGCAATACATTATGATGAGTGCTCAAACATTCATCATTTTTGTCGTATTTAAACTGCCAAAACATCCGAAAACACTCAGAAATGCATCAAAATACTAAAAATATCCCAGGGATTGTGTTTTATATGTTTCAGATGCAAAATGAGCAAAAACAATGAAAAACAAACAAAGTTTACACAATTGGCAGTTTTAGTCCCCCAACTTTCAAAAATTTACAAAACTAGTCCCTGAGCATTTGTTTTGAAAGGAAAGTCAACCTAAGGTATTTAGAAGTAAAAATTATCAAATTTAGTCCTTGGGTGAAAACTTTGGAAAAATTACATATTTGGTCCTTGCAGTTTGGAAATGGGCAAAATCAGTCCCTGGGAGATTTTTAAAAATGGAAAATGTTATTTGTGGTCCCTGGAATATGGATATGTGGCAAGAAACACCCTGGGAATAACTTTAGCAGGTTGGCAACATTGGTCCTTGAAAATCAGAATATTTACATGATTGGTCCTTGTGCACTTAAATAACAAACGGACCCTTTGTAATATTATTAACCAAAACCAAACAAACCAATCCAAACACAAACCAACCCCCAAGCCCACCAATATCCCCAGCCCACCAATAACCCCAGCCTATTCCATATTAATATTAAAACGGGGGTCAAAGCCATGGTCAACCCACCTTCCCTTTTTCTTCTTCCCCGCCAAAACAAAACAACCCTCCTCCCCAACATCTTTGTCCCCCCTCCTTTCTCCAACATACCCTACAACTGCCACCCTACACCCCCCATAAGTCAACTCCTCACCAATACCAATCCCACTCACCACTCCATCCAAGCTGGCAATCCTCAACATATTTGGGCGCCTAAACCCAATTGAAGGATGAGATGATACCAAAGTTAATCTAATGGTGGGGATTGATCCAAACAAGCACAAAATGACTTTCCAGGCTGTTTTATCTCAGAAGAAGCACAAAGGAGAAGGAACCCTAGTTTTAATTTAGTATAAATAGGACCCAATTGTAAGCCCTGAGAGGCATGTTAGTTGTTGTAACGTTTCTTTCAGTAGTTATATTCTCCTATTGTATTTTCAAATTATAAAAGTTAATTTAAATCCTATTTTAGTTTCAAGCAAGTTGTGTTTTGATTCAAAGTATTTAATTTTCATGTTATTGAACCCAATTTGCATACTAGTTAATCTCAGAACCTTTTATAAGCATTGTAAAGAATTTATGTGAAGTTAAAAGAAAGAAAGCTCAGAAAAGAAAAAAAAAGGAAAAATACAAAGCAAAGTTCAAAAATAAATATAAAAATTGGAAGAAGGAAGCAGAAGAGAAGTTGCAGAGTTGATTATGTTTATGGTTTAGAATCTCTTGGGAGATGCATAGGTTGTTCTTGGTCATAGTTCTCAGATGGTTCTTTGCAATGGATGACAAATAGGTCACAACTCTCATTTTTATCATAATTCATAATTATATGCTCATTGATGCAATTTGCTGCTAGAACTCCATTTAGTTTATCATAGCTTAGATAATTAGTTGTGTTATTGATTTTTGTTAATTTCATTGTTAATCTTCAAATCAGTCTCAACAAAGGGCTGTTTGGGATAACTTTGTACCCTGTATTCCTTTGACTGTCAGGTGTTAAAACTAGTTTAGGTAGAACACACTAGGCAAAACTAGGATAATATTAACAAAAAATCAGTAGGCTACTTGTTAAAAACTCAAATCTCCCTTGTGCTTGCTTAACTGCTTATCTGTGTAACTTGTTGATGTCCAACTCCTCATACCAAGTTTAGTAAGATTTAAACAAGTTCACTTTAGTTTAATTATAAGCTAAAACATCAATTTCAATCATTAAATCCCTACCAAAGTTCATTAAAGTCAACTGTGTTACAAAAATTGAAAAAGTCAAAATGGCAATTTGGTCAAAATCTCATTTTTTGAACGAATTTTCCTAAATTTTGTGAGGGGAATCGGGATTTGAAATTTTTTGTGCTTAAAGTCACCCACTTAATCTACAAGAACCTATCATCATTATATTTTTAAGAATTTTATTGACTAGTGTGCACGTAAATTTTTGAGGCTGCAGGGAATGTTAACTCCCCTGCACCAAGGGTATAACCCCCACATCTGTGACCTGTTGTGACCAAACCTTTGGACCCCACCTTTAGTGTTTTGAGTTTTTAGCTAGCTTGCCAAATGAGCTTTTGATACCTTAGCTTGTTTCAGATTTCACCTCAATTACCACCTGCTTATTTGCCACTTTTCCTAGGCTTCTGTAATCATAATAGATTTTTAGTAATTTTTTCAGATTTTTCTTGATCATTTAGTATTTTTTATAATTTAGTTTAATTTAAATTAATTAAATAATTAGTTTTTAATTATTAATAATTAATTAAAAGTTAGGAAAAATAGTTTTTCTGTTTTAAAATTAGTTTTATAACATTTTAGATTTTTCTAAATTTAATTTTCATTTTTCTAGTTAAATTTCATAATTATTTGTAATTTAGGATAATTTAGTTAATTAAAAAGTAATTAATAATTAGTAATTAATTAAATAGTTATAAAAATAATTTTAATTTTCCAAAAATTTTCCTATATCATTAGGATTGTAAAAATATAATCTTCACATTTGTCGGACTTTATTTGCTCACGTTTCACGTTTTATCTCGCGCACTCGCGTTTTATTTAAGTTAACTTTTACGTTTTTAATCCTAGCTTACGTTTTAAGGTTCCCTAATTTCCTATTATGTTTCCCGTAGTATCTTAGGTAGTTTTTTAAGGTTTAATTTTCATTTCCATTGTAGATTCACACTTAGGTTACGTATTTGTTCGTTAATTCGTGATTTTCGTTAATTTAACGTACCACAATACCAAATAACCTTTCTCAACCAAGCATACAAGATTTTAATCTCGATCTTTTCACGAAACTTTCCATTCACACCTCGTTGGGATATGACTCAGGAAATCACTTCCCGGTCTCACAATTTTAATATCACTTTCACAAGTTTTACGAGGTAATCGTTTTCCTAAAAGGTTTACTCATATTACTTCACGTCTATTTGTCTCACGATAAATTAGACCTCACGTTTGTTGATATTTTGATAAATTGTTTTTGCACAAACCAAAGTACAACGAATCAAATGGCGCCGCTGCCGGGGAGGCTGTGTGTCGAAAGTCTCGATAAGGTTTAGACGATTAGTCTTGTAGAACCTTCGCAAGAAGTTACGCTTTCATAAAACTTATAAAAAACCAAAAATATTTTTCTTTTGTTTCTATATATGTATTATATCTATATAAGATAAGAAAAACACAAAAAGATTTTCCCGTTTCTATGTTTAATAATAACATTAAAATCTTACCACCGCAAATCAAGGCAGAACACCTACCAACTGGGGGTGTGACCATAATAAGTTCCCAAACCTAAGATCAAAACTTACCTTTGTATCACTTGCGTTTTGGAAAACTTTTAATCGATAAGCTTACGCTAAGAGGAGTCGAAACGGTATAGGGCGATCCAACGAACTTCGCCCTAGTGAGAAATCCATTCTTTTCTCCCGCTCCTTGTACGTTTATCCTTAAAGGTCGACCTTGCGTTCTTGATTATTGGTTTAAGTTCCCTTGTCGTTAAAGTGGTATTGTTTTAATTGAGTTTGTTTTTGTGGTGCATGCGCACTCGTTCGTCTACGTCAACGAGTCCTTTGTAAACGCTTAACAACATTCCAAGAAGAAGGCGTAATCGACGACGTACCAATCCAATAGTCGAACCCGAGATTCATACTATTCCTACCATGGCGGCTGAGCCCACTATGAATGAGCTTCTCCAAGCACCCATCGAGGGTTACGGAGATGCTATCGTTGTTCCAGCCATCGTGGCTGACAACTTTGAGCTCAAAACGGGGTTGATAAACCTTGTCACCTCGCGTCAATTCTACGGTTTCGAAATGGACGATCCTCAAGATCACATTCGATGGTTCAATAAAATCACATCCACCATCAAATGCAAAAATGTCCCTGAGGAGGCAATCAAACTTCCCCTCTTCCCGTTTTCCCTCGATGAGGCAGCCAAAAATTGGCTTGACAAACAACCCCCTCGATCAATTGAAACATGGGAAGATTTAGTTAAGAAGTTTGTGAATGAATTCTTTCCTCCTTCGAAAACCACGGCCCTCAAGAATGAGATCATGAAATTCACACATAAATTCGATGAATCATTCGGTGAGGCATGGGACCGTTATAAGGATATGCTTCGTAAATGTCCTCATCATGGTTTCTCCGAGTTAATGCAACTCAACACTTTCTATAATGGTGTGAGCCAAATTGATCAAGACTCTCTAAACGCCTCTGCGGGAGGTAATTTCTTGAATCGAACCACAAAGGATGCTTTAGTGATCATCGATAATAAGTCTAAGGTCCGCATTCCACGAAGCAAGCCGGTTGTTTCCCAAGTGAATGTTAGCCCTTCTACTTCATCACCCGTGGCTCAATCTAGCACCAATGCTAGGCTTGACAAACTCACGGAAGCTATTCATGCTTTGGTTCTCACCAAAATAAGAAAGTTTCTCCTCAACCTGCCGAAGTCAAAAGGTTGAAGTTTGTGTTACTTGTGGTGGTCCACACGCATGTTACAATTGTACTGCCACCGATGGCAATCCATTTGAGGTTAATGTGATAGCCGGTAATTCTAATCAAGGAGGTAATCAATACCGTCCTCAAATAGAGCCAAATTACCGTGCTAGCAATCAAGGTGGTCCACCCGGTTTTTCTCAACCCAATAATCCAAATCGATTCAATCAAAATCAACAAAGAAATAAAAATGTTCAAAATCAATTTCATGCCCCCAATAATCAATTTTCAAATCAAGGGGGAAACTTCAATCAAGGTTTTCAAGCTCATAATCACCAAGCTCCTAATGTTGCTTCAAATGAACTTGCTAATTACATCAAAGCAAATGAAGCTAACATAAGGGGAATGCAAAACCAAATCGACACTTTGAAGAATGATTTTCAATCTTCAATGTCGAGACAAGGAAATGAGCTTAAAAATGAACTTCAAAACACTAATCACAAGATTGAACAATCTCAAAGCAAGATTGAGAACATGTTTGCTAGTCTTATGAATCAAATAAGTCAAGCTCCTACTTCGGGTACTCTCCCGGGAAACACCATTCCCAACCCGAAGGGTGAATTGAAAGCTATTTCCACTCGTAGTGGTAAAGTAGTAAATGGACCCTCGACTCCTATTCCTCCACCTTTGAAGGAAATGGAACGAGAACCCGAGGTTACAAAGGACAAAGTGCAACCCTCAAGCTCACGAAGTACCGCACACGTCCAACCCTCGGTTGATCCAACTTGAATTCCCGAATTTGCTTTTCCTAAGAGCATTCCTAAGCCTTCGATCCCGTATCCTTCAAGGCTTAATGATCAAAAACTCCGTGAGCAAACTAATGATCAAATGAAGAAGTTTCTTGAGATATTTCAAAAGTTACACTTCGATATTAGTTTCGTGGATGCTCTTCTCTACATGCTCAAGTTTGCTTCCACTTTCAAGAGTCTTTTAAGTAACAAAGAGAAATTGTTTGAACTCACCAAAACTCGTTTGAATGAGAATTGTTCGGCGGTGCTTCTAAAGAAACTTCCTGAAAAATTAGGAGACCCCGGGAAATTTCTCATTCCTTGTGATTTCCAAAAGCTAGAAGAATGCTTCGCCTTGTCCGATCTTGGCGCTAGCATAAATCTCATGCCTTTCTCTATTTGGCAAAAGCTTTCACTTCCCGAGCTTACACCAATACGAATGACTCTTGAATTAGCAACCCGAACGGTTACGGTTCCGAAGGGTATTGCTGAGGATGTCTTTGTGAAGGTTGGTAAGTTCCATTTTCCTGTCGAATTCGTAGTCGTTGATTTCGATGCCGATCCTTGTGTCCCCCTTATTTTGGGAAGACCATTCTTGAAAACGGCTCGTGCATTAATCGACGTCTTCGATGGTGAAATGACTCTAAGAGTTGGTGATGAAAAATTGGTCATTAACATTGAAAACACTTCAAAAGATCTTCTCGACCTTGAACGAGAAGCAATTAACCAAATTGATGTCATCGATGTTACATGCGATGAACATTTTGAAGAAGTGTTGAATGTGCAAGGATCAATTAATTCTACCATCGATATCTCTTCCCCCTCTCTCACTCCTTTTGTGGGAGGTGACTTCATTTTGGAAGAGATTGAAGCTTGTTTATCATGTGATTCTCATGTTGATTATGATTCTATCAATCCCGAGGAAGACCTACTTCTCCTTGAGAAGTTGCTCAATGATGATCCATCATCTCTTCCTCCAAAAGAACTTCATAACGAGGAGGTCAAAAATGTTGAAAAAACTGATGACTTCCCCGAGGTCGAACTCAAGGACCTTCTGCCTCATCTCGAGTATGCATTTTTGGAGGGGGACGATAAGTTTCCCGTCATAATTGCCAAAGACTTGAATGAGGAAAATAAAACCGCTCTTCTCAAGGTTTTAAAGTCACACAAGTGATCCATTGCTTGGAGACTTTCCGACATCAAGGGTATTAACCCAAAATTTTGTATGCACAAAATTTTGATGGAGGATGACTTTAAACCGGCGGTTCAACAACAAAGAAGGGTAAATCCAAAAATCCATGAAGTAATCAAGCAAGAATTCATAAAACTTCTTGATGCCGGATTGATTTACCCTATGTCGGATAGTTTTTGGGTTAGTCCGATTCATTGTGTGCCCAAGAAGGGTGGTATTACGGTTGTTAAAAATGATGATAACGAGTTAATTCCTACTCGATTGGTAATGGGTTGGCGTGTTTGCATTGACTATCGAAAGTTGAATGACGCCACCCGTAAAGACCACTTTCCTCTACCTTTCATGGATCAAATGCTCGAAAGATTGGCGGGAAACGAATACTATTGTTTCCTTGACGGTTTTTCGGGTTATTTCCAAATTCCCATCGGTCCTCAAGATCAAGAAAAAATGACTTTCACGTGTCTGTATGGAACATTTGCATATCGACGCATGCCTTTTGGCTTGTGCAATACTCCGGGCACGTTTCAAAGATGCATGATGGCCATTTTTCACGGCATGATCGAGAAAACAATGGAGGTCTTCATGGATGATTTTTCGGTCGTTGGGAATTCATTCGAATCATATCTCACCAATTTAGACAAAATGCTTCAAAGGTGTGAAGACACCAATCTTGGTCTAAATTGGGAGAAAAGTCATTTCATGGTCAAGGAAGGCATTGTCCTTAGCCATAAGATCTCTAAGAGCGGGATTGAGGTTGACAAGGCTAAAATAGATGTCATTGCTAAACTTCCTCCTCCCACAACTGTTAAAGGTGTTCGGAGTTTTCTGGGTCATGCCGGCTTCTATCGTAGATTCATTCAAGATTTCTCAAAGATAGCTAGGCCTATGACCCGACTTATTGAAAAAGAGACTCCGTTTGTCTTTTCTGCTGAGTGCATCGAAGCTTTTCAAACTCTCAAAAGAAAGCTTACCGAGGCACCAATTCTAGTTGCCCCCGATTGTGATCTACCTTTCGAACTTATGTGTGATGCGAGTGATTTTGCCATAGGTGCGGTCTTGGGGCAACGAAAAACCAAGCATTTTCAGCCGATTCATTATGCAAGCAAAACCTTGACCGAAGCTCAAGCTCACTACACCACAACGGAAAAAGAATTACTAGCCGTGGTGTATGCGTTTGAGAAGTTTCGGCCATACTTAATCTTGACTAAATGCATAGTGTACACGGATCACTCGGCTCTCAAGTATCTCTTTGCCAAGCAAGATGCAAAGCCGAGATTGCTCCTTTGGGTTCTCCTCCTACAAGAATTTGATATCATTATTCATGATAAAAAAGGAGCTGAGAACCTCGCTGCTGACCATCTTTCCCGATTGGAAAACCCTCATCAAGATGTTCTCGAGAAAAATAAATGAAACGTTTCCTCTCGAAACACTTAATGTGCTTTCTAGTCGTGGTGATTCTAGTACCCCATGGTTTGCCGACTTTACAAACTACCATGCGGGGAATTTCGTTGTGAAAGGGATGTCGTCCCACCAAAAGGATAAGTTTTTCAAAGATGCGAATCATTACTTTTGGGACGATCCCTATTTGTTTAAAATTTGTGTGGATCAAGTTATTCGTAGGTGTGTTCATGGCCAAGAAGCCATGGAAATTCTTAAGGCTTGTCATAATGGACCCACCGGAGGTCATCATGGCCCGAACTACACCGCTTGAAAAGTATTTGATTCCGGGTTTTATTGGCCCACAGTTTACAAAGACGTCCATGACTTAGTCAAATCTTGGGACTCATGTCAACGTCAAGGAAAGATAACACAACGGGATGAGATGCCACAAAATGTCATCCAAGTTTGTGAAATCTTCGATGTTTGGGGCATAGACTTTATGGGGCCGTTCCCGTCTTCATGAGGGAACAAGTACATACTCGTGGCCGTTGACTATTTGTCAAAATGGGTCGAAACCAAAGCTCTCCCAACCAACGATGCCCGAGTAGTTGTAAAGTTTTTAAAATCGCTCTTTGCTAGGTTTGGAACTCCCCGCGCTATCATTAGTGATCGCGGTACTCACTTTTGCAATGACCAATTTGCAAAAGTCATGCTCAAGTATGGTGTCACTCACCGACTTGCTACCGCTTATCACCCACAAATGAGAGGGCAAGTGGAGGTTTCAAACCGTGGTTTAAAAAGAATTCTTGAAAGGACCGTAGGCGAAAATCGTGCCTCTTGGTCGGACAAATTAGATGACGCTCTATGGGCTTTTCGCACGGCTTATAAAACACCCATCGGGTGTACTCCCTACAAGCTCGTGTATGGAAAAGCGTGTCATCTACCGATTGAGCTCGAGCACAAAGCTTATTGGGCTTTAAAAAATGTAAATTTCGACCTCAAGTCCGCGGGTGATCATAGAAAAGTTCAACTCAATGAACTAAATGAACTTCGTGATCAAGCATACGAAAACTCTTTAATCTACAAAGAGAAAACAAAGAAGATCCACGACTCCAAAATCAAGAACCGCGTTTTTAACGTTGGTGACCGAGTCCTTCTTTTTAACTCTAGATTGAAGATATTTTCGGGTAAGCTTAAAACCCGCTGGACTGGACCTTAAACCGTTGCCAAAGTTTTCCCATATGGTACTGTCGAGTTGTCTCAAAATGACGGTCCAAATTTTAAAGTAAATGGGCATCGGTTGAAGCATTATTTTGGAGGGGATATACCACCCATGGTTGTCCCGGACCTCCAAACTTTCCCCATGTACCAATGAATTCGGGGATCGAGTCAAGCTAGCGACTCGATGAACAAAAACAGTAGCACAAACATGGGTTTTCACCCATGTCTCTGATTTCTTTCTACTTTCTAACACACTAGTGTGGGGGAGTGGCCGTCCCCTGCAGCTGTTTTCAATGTATATATCTAAAAAAAAAATGTGTTTGTTCGTATATATAAATAAAGTGAAAAATGAAAAAACGACATTCCCACAGTTAGCTTTTAATATTATCTTCTTACGTTCAAGGATTCGGCATAATAGCCGGGACTTTGAATATTCAGGACAATATTCAATTCTAAGTGTGCGGGAGGGGAAAATTCTAGCGAATTTTATCAAATTATATCGTCTAGTATCCCCCTTTTTGGCCTAAAATTTTAAAAAAAATCACTTTATTTCAAAAATTTTGTGGTTATCAGTCCTCCGTGTCTAAACGACAAATGGATTGGCTAATCCAAGAGCAAACGGCTCTTGGTAAAGATATCTCAAATCCGTTGACGGCTTGCAATTTGCCCAAAATTGTATGGTAAATCAACTCGCCATATCCCAAAAAGTGAATGAGTTGGCTAGCCCGCAAGATTATGGCTTGTGGTAAAGGCAGTGGAAAAACCATAATTGGTAATCAACTCACCAAGATGTTGACTGTGTCCATCAAGAGTTGCTAGTCCAAAAGCAAACAGCTTTTGGTAAAGACAAATCAAACCCGTTGAAAGCTGGTGATTTGCTCAAAATCACATGGTTATCAGGTGGACCATAGTTCTTACTTGAATCGATACATCTGGCTACTCCAGAAGTGATGGATTTTGGTAAAGAGTTTCAAATCCATCAAGTATTCCAAAAAGATTGCTAGGGACTAGCAATAGTTTAGTGTGGGGGATTGATGAGTGATCAAACACTCATCATTTTTGTCGTATTTAAACTGCCAAAACATCCGAAAACACTCAGAAATGCATCAAAATACTAAAAATATCCCAGGGATTGTGTTTTATACGTTTCAGATGCAAAATGAGCAAAAACAATGAAAAACGAACAAAGTTTACACAATTGGCAGTTTTAGTCCCCCAACTTTCAAAAATTTACAAAACTAGTCCCTGAGCATTTGTTTTGAAAGGAAAGTCAACCTAAGCCATTTAGAAGTCAAAATTATCAAATTTAGTCCTTAGGTGAAAACTTTGGAAAAATTACATATTTGGTCCTTGCAGTTTGGAAATGGGCAAAATCAGTCCCTGGGAGTTTTTTAAAAATGGAAAATGTTATTTGTGGTCCCTGGAATATGGATATGTGGCAAGAAACACCTTGGGAATAACTTTAGCAGGTTGGCAACATTGGTCCTTGAAAATCAAAATATTTACATGATTGGTCCTTGTGCACTTAAATAACAAACGGACCCTTTGTAATATTATTAACCAAAACCAAACAAACCAATCCAAACACAAACCAACCCCCAAGCCCACCAATATCCCCAGCCCACCAATAACCCCAGACCATTCCATATTAATATTAAAACGGGGGTCAAAGCCATGGTCAACCCACCCTCCCCTTTTCTTCTTCCCTGCCAAAACGAAACAACCCTCCTCCCCAACATCTTTGTCCCCCCCTCCTTTCTCCAACATACCCTACAACAGCCACCCTACAAACCCCATAAGTCAACTCCTCACCAATACCAATCCCACTCACCACTCCATCCAAGCTGGCAATCCTCAACATATTTGGGCGCCTAAACCCAATTGAAGGCTGAGATGATACCAAAGTTAATCTAATGGTGAGGATTGATCCAAACAAGCACAAAATGACTTTCCAGGCTGTTTTATCTCAGAAGAAGCACAAAGGAGAAGGAACCCTAGTTTTAATTTAGTATAAATAGGACCCAATTGTAAGCCCTGAGAGGCATGTTAGTTGTTGTAATGTTTCTTTCAGTAGTTATATTCTCCTATTGTATTTTCAAATTATAAAAGTTAATTTAAATCCTATTTTAGTTTCAAGCAAGTTGTGTTTTAATTCAAAGTATTTAATTTTCATGTTATTGCACCCAATTTGCATACTAGTTAATCTCAGAACCTTTTATAAGCATTGTAAAGAATTTATGTGAAGTTAAAAGAAAGAAGGCTCAGAAAAGAAAAAAAAAAAAGGAAAAATACAAAGCAAAGTTCAAAAATAAATATAAAAATTGGAAGAAGGAAGCAGAGGAGAAGTTGCAGAGTTGATTATGTTTATGGTTTAGAATCTCTTGGGAGATGCATAGGTTGTTCTTGGTCATAGTTCTCAGATGGTTCTTTGCAATGGATGACAAATAGGTCACAACTCTCCTTTTTATCATAATTCATAATTATATGCTCATTGATGCAATTTGCTGCTTGAATCTGTGTATGAGAGCTCCATTTAGTTTATCATAGGTTAGATAATTAGTTGTGTTATTGATTTTTGTTAATTTCATTGTTAATCTTCAAATCAGTCTCAACAAAGGGCTGTTTGGGATAACTTTGTACCCTGTATTCCTTTGACTGTCAGGTGTTCAAACTAGTTTAGGTAGAACACACTAGGCAATACTAGGATAATATTAACATAAAATCAGTAGGCTACTTGTTAAAAAGTCAAATCTCCCTTGTGCTTGCTTAACTGCTTATCTGTGTAACTTGTTGATGTCCAACTCCTTATTCCAAGTTTAGTAAGATTTAAACAAGTTCACTTTAGTTTAATTATAAGCTAAAACATCAATTTCAATCATTAAATCCCTACCAAAGTTCATTAAAGTCAACTGTGTTACAAAAATTGAAAAAGTCAAAATGGCAATTTGGTCAAAATCTCATTTTTTGAACGAATTTTCCTAAATTTTGTGAGGGGAATCGGGATTTGAAATTTTTTGTGCTTAAAGTCACCCACCTAATCTACAAGAACCTATCATCATTCTATTTTTAAGAATTTTATTGACTAGTGTGCAAGTAAATGTTTGAGGCTGTAGGGAATGTTAACTCCCCTGCACCAAGGGTATAACCCCCCACATCTGTGACCTATTGTGACCAAACCTTTGGACCCCACCTTTAGTGTTTTGAGTTTTTAGCTAGCTTGCCAAATGAGCTTTTGATACCTTAGCTTGTTTCAGATTTCACCTCAATTACCACCTGCTTATTTGCCCACTTTTGTTACCTGAGCTCAGAACCAAGTCTGATTACTCAGTTGTGACCCAACCTTCCCAAGGCCATCACAAGCTCACCTTTTGAGCTCATTCCTTGGTCTTGTACATTTTGGAAAGCCCAATGGGTGGACTAATAAGCTCAAGACTTATTTTGGACCTTTGATCAGTCCTGTGGGCCCCACAACAGGCTGCAAGTGAGCCTTGTGGCCTGTTTGTTTGTAACTAGGATCAGGATTGTTTATTTGGATTTTGTAGCTTATTAGTGGGATTCTTGTCCATGTTTTAGCTTGCTCTCAGTACATTTCACTAATTTGTAGATTGTTTTGCTTTTGATTCTCACCAAGTAGCTTATTCATTAGCTTTTGTTGCTTAAAAAAGTCCATTTGTACCATTTAAGCTCAACTGTTGAGCTTATTTATTTGCACAGAGCTTATTTTCCACTTCCATCAAAAGTCCTTTTACAAAAGTTGTCTAATTTCAGTAGTTTATTAGTTGTGAAAAAGAAAAATTAGAAAAAGACAAAAAATTAGAAAGTGATAGCTTCTATTTAAGCCCTTTTGGCTTATTTTCTGCTTATTTATAAGCAACAACTGTTTTTAAATTTTTCCTAGGCTTCTGTAATCATAATAGATTTTTAGTAATTTTTTTCAGATTTTTCCTTGATCATTTAGTATTTTTTATAATTTAGTTTAATTTAAATTAATTAAATAATTAGTTTTTAATTATTAATAATTAATTAAAAGTTAGGAAAAATAGTTTTTCTGTTTTAAAATTAGTTTTATAACATTTTAGATTTTTCTAAATTTAATTTTCATTTTTCTAGTTAAATTTCATAATTATTTGTAATTTAGGATAATTTAGTTAATTAAAAAGTAATTAATAATTAGTAATTAATTAATAGTAATTAATTAAATAGTTATAAAAATAATTTTAATTTTCCAAAAATTTTCCTATATCATTAGGATTGTAAAAATATAATTTTCACATTTGTAGGACTTTATTTGCTCACGTTTCACGTTTTATCTCGCGCACTCGCGTTTTATTTAAGTTAACTTTTACGTTTTTAATCCTAGCTTACGTTTTAAGGTTCCCTAATTTCCTATTATGTTTTCCGTAGTATCTTAGGTAGTTTTTTAAGGTTTAATTTTCATTTCAATTGTAGATTCACACTTACGTTACGTATTCGTTCGTTAATTCGTGATTTTCGTTAATTTAACGTACCACAATACCAAATAACCTTTCTCAACCAAGCATACAAGATTTTAATCTCGATCTTTTCACGAAACTTTCCATTCACACCTCATTGGGGTACGACTCGGGAAATCACTTCCCGGTCTCACAATTTTAATATCACTTTCACAAGTTTTACGAGGTAATCGTTTTCCTAAAAGGTTTACTCGTATTACTTCACGTCTATTTGTCTCACGATAAATTAAACCTCACGTTTGTTGATATTTTGACAAATTGTTTTTGCACACACCAAAGTACAACGAATCACATTACTATAATAAATAAATAAAATTAACCTTTTGTTTCATCATTGGTTGTTTGTACGTCGCTCGGTTGTGTCCAACTACACCGCACCTACCACATGATATTCGTCTTGGCTCCTCTCCTTTAGATCTTATTATGTCTTTGTTCTTAGGTCTTCCGGCTGGTCTCCTATCCATAAGTGGTGGTTCTACTACCTGAATGTTGTTTGGTGTTTCCTAGCTAGATACTTCACCGAGAGGAAATATGAAAGGTTCGTAGGTAGACTTTAGAGTTGTTTTCTTAAACCAGTCTCTTGCCAACTGACTAGAATCACTTAAGCCAAGAACCCTACACACTGCTATAGCATGACCACATGGCAAACCTGAAAGTTTCCATTTGCGACAAGTGCAAGTACCTTCAGTTAGCCGAACTACGTGCGCCCTTAAATTATCATAAACTTGATATATTTCTCCATGCTCAAATCCCATTGACAATCCAGTTCGCACTTTTCAACATCCGGTCCTGTACTTTTTCCGCAGCCTAGTCACTGAGTTCCCCATCAACAGCATCTATCGTAAAAAAAAAAAAAAAAAAAAAAAAAAAAAAAAAACTGATGCGTGGGAATCGCAACAGGCTTTACCTCTCGAGGGATCTCGAGAAGCTTACAACCCCCACCAGGCAGTGTACCTGATCGTTGTAGTATAGTATAGTGACAAGTACCGGGGGATTGATCGTTCAGCTTAGGAATAGTGTCGCTAGGATTAGAAAGCCTAAATACTAGTTCTAAAGGTGAGGGATGATTATTTTTGTGTTTTTATATTTTTTAGAAAGCAAATTAAAATCTCGGGTTTTGGAAGAGTGGGCGGAATTAGTTGCTATTCAACTAACCCAATACTAAAATGCAATCAAAATAAAATAATAAAAATGAAAATAAACTAATTAAACTAAAGTTGTGAGCAGTAATTGGAGAAAATGTGTTTACTTAGATTTCACTACTCCCTAGATATCTTTTACACGTTAATTACTTGTTATAATTGCATGGATGACGGATCGTATTCCTTAATACCATTCATGGGGTGGCACACATAACTCCCCAATTCTATGAGCTCTTATCTCCTCCTACACCATGCCCAGCACAACTATAGGGATTGTAAACAGTGGCTCATGCATTAAATACAACCAATAAAGACCTAGTGCGCCTCGGTTCATGTTTCTTAAGACGTTCAAGCATGTTACCATTTGGAGATTTGCCAGTTTTCTTAAGCCTAACATATAAATCATTCATCCAAGACAAGAATAAACAAGTAATCAACACATAATCAATATCTAGGTTTCATTAGATCTAAGCAAACACAAAAGAGATCTAGCCTAGCATGATAGAATTAAGACAAGAACATGATATAGACAACCAACACATAGACATATTGATTGAATTAGAAGAACACTTATCTTGATTAATCATGCAAGGTATCAAGGGGTTGGAACCCTTGAAAAACCTGTAAAGTTACCCCAAAATCGTACTTAGGGTTTCTCCCAAAACTTCTCTTTTTTTAATGTGTGAAAAATAGAAAACTATATATAGAAAAATAGGTCTGACGGCGTCAAGAGTAATCTTGTGACGCCGTCACCTCACCGCCAAAACTCTCCTCGGACTGCCTAGATCCATTTCTGACGCCGTCAAGACTTAAGTACTTCCAGGCCGTCACGACTCATTTACTCTTGACGCCCTTCCTACGTGACGCCGTCAAAACTCTTCTGGGTAGTCATGGAAATTTATGAAATTTGCTCTTGACGCCGTCAAGGATTTGCTCTTGACGCCGTCACCTACTGTTCCCAGCTTGGAAAATTAAGACTTTGGCGTTTTCTTCACTTTTATGCTCCAAAAACGTCCAAATTGCTACCTTTTCCAGATTTCACTCCTAAAGTACCTAAAATAACAAAAGGAACGATTTAGGGCAATATTTGATCAAATAAATTCGGATTCGGGCTTAAATGACCCCCTAAAAGTGGTTCATTTTTCGCCTCATCACAAACATAGTAATAATATAATTAAATTAAAAAATTAATTTATATTATATAAATCTCATTAACCAAAATAAAAATAAGAACAATAAATTAACTTTTAAAATTACAAAATTGTTTGCGAACCTGCATATTCCCGACGTCGTTCAAAATACCAATTTTGTATAAGTGCTCTATACCACTCCATTAGCATCGTAATTGGAACTTTTTGAACGAGTCTGGTGAGGGCATTTATTGACTCAGCGCTATTCGTTGTCACGTAATTATATCGCTTTCCAGGATAATATGCACTGGACCAGTTACTAACACCAGCTTCTATTAGTTTGTTGTATGCTTCAGCCCTAAAAGCGGCTAGGTTATTCAACTCTCTGTGAAACTCGTGGGTCATGTAAACTTTACATTACTTCCAATATAGCTTCCTCACCTTTTTTCCTTTTAATTTGCAATTCATCATCAAATGCCTACAACAACAACAACCATGAAATTTGTTTGGGAATACAGTACGACATGCTTGTTGTATGGCTGGATGTCTATCAGAGATTATTGCCAAATTCGGGGGTTCACTGATACATTCGCGCAAGTTGGTCAAAAACCATGTCCACGATCTACCTGTCTCTCCTTGGGATACACCGGTTGCAAGAGGTATAATTTGGTTATTACCATCCATTCCAACAGCCAACAAATTTGTTCCTAGGTATCTTCCTTTCAGATGGGCTGCGTCTATGATAATCAATGGCCGGATATGCTCTTGCAACAAACTTCTAATCTATAAGAAAACAAGTTTAGTATGTATATGTAATAAAAGATAAAAAGTTAAAGCATGAGTCTCGAAAAATATGATTACCGAAACACCAATTCCCATAAAAAAACTTTTCAAAGCGGTCTTCATCGTCAGTCAGAATATTTGTTGCCCAACCCTCATTTGTCAAATGTAAGTTGTGACAAAAATAGGGTAATTGTGCAAAAGAATTTTTCGGGCAACCATTGAGAGTCTCGAACGCTATATTTCTGCCTCTCCATGCCTTCTTGTAAGAAACATCGTAATTGTAGTCAACTTTCATGTCCTGTACAATATCCTTTGCCTTATAGATCCTATTATTATCTCGTAGCTTCAGTACAAGCAAATGACCCAACAATTTTGTTGTTGCATTACGATGGTTTGGAATGATTTTTGTTCTTGAACATGTGCGAGTGTCTCTAACTTTTCGTATTTCCAATTTAGAACTGCCGTCAACTTTAGACGTAATTATTAGCCAATCACATCCTTTATGGACACACTTAACATCATGCCTATACTTATCAGATTTTCTAGGCTTATATTCAAATGCATGTGATAGTGATTGTTCACCACTTCTATTTCCGTCTTTGCACAAAAAGGCTAACCAAAAGCGCCAATCAACCACAATCTCTGACCAAGGAAAACTATAGTAAAGGTCCTTCTGCGTATGCAACACCAAGTTAATTTCTCTAACTTCGTTAACTCTGTTTGCTGGGGAACGTTTAGGACGGGTGAGATCCTGAAATGTTTTGGATAGAAACACAAACAAATTGGTTTCCAACAATTATGGAATAAAAAATATAATATTTAGTTAAATTACAATGTATGTACCTCGTTCCATGGTTGTAGCTGGATCTCCTTTCCGTCAGCACCAAGAAACGTCTTTGATGTTTTTTTATGAAACTTTTGCTTACGCTTTCTGCGGACTCGAGGTGTAGTTGGTGGTGGGTCAGTAAAAGGATCTTGTAGGTACACACTCTTCTTCCTTTCACGAACAAATGGAACCTTTACAGTTTTAACCTTTTCTATGTCTTGAGCATTATTAACGTTATGACCATCGTGTGTGTCATCATGAACATTTAAAATTTCCCCATCATTATCCCTTTCCATATCAGCTACCCCTTCATTGAACTGATTACTTTCCTGAAAAGTAAGTTTAAGAAATGTCAAGCAAACATAAAATTGTATATAATCAAGACAATGAATTAACACCGTCTTTATTGTATCTAATCAAGCCTATGAATTAATGTATAATTACCTGAGGAGGGGTGAAGCTAATCAACTCCATCAAAGCCGCTACTCCTACCAAGCCTTCACTAGGCGATGGACATATGTCTCGAACTTCTTCATCGACATGCATCGTTTCTTCAGCCATATTATCCTTAACAAGAAAACAAAAATCATTAAAAAAATAATACAAAACCTTACAATATCGTAATCAAAGAAATTAAAAAGGGATCATAATTATAAGTAAAAACAATTAAGTTAGAGACTCACCAGTGAAGCATGAACACCAACATCATGATCAGTAGCAACAGTTGTTACAAACTTATCAACGCAGACCCTCTTGGTTACCACACAATTATCCCAATCAAATGGGTCGGTCACGCATTTGTTCAATCCATTTGTACCGGTTCCCAAGACTCTCCCCGCATTACATTCATCCACCAAACCATGCTTCTCTTTGATAACACCCTCGTAAGGAGCTTTAAAGGCATTGCTCACACTAACACAAACATCAACCAAGTTATGGTTGTTGACAGAATCCGATAAATCCAGGGAAACGTCAGAACTTTTCTTTACCACATTAAGATTCTATTTGTTTACAACATAATCAACACCAACAGCTACATCAACCAAATTGTTATTAGCAGTTTCACAACCCTTAACACCATTACTAGCAATCACCGAATTTTCACCACAAGTTAAAGCTTCACCAATCTTAAGACCTATGCTTTCAGCTTTTTCTTTAATTGTGGGAATGATTTGAGGTTTCAGTAGTTGTTCGATAGCAGCTAAACGAGTACTAATAGTTTTGTAGTTTGTTAATTCACGTTCCATATCAGCCAACTTCTTTACAAGTTCTGATTTGCTCAGCTCATTCTACCCTTCATCAACAACCTCCTCATTCACCTCTTCTTCATTCACATTTTCTTCCTCAACAGGGGCACACACCTCAGGTTTAACATGTTTCATAACTTCCTGTTTAACATTTTGGCTAACAAATCTACGACAAATCCTTGGCGCAAATTTTCTATGTGCCAGTGGTTTCGGAGTTTCAATGTCTGATGCCTCCAGTTGTTGGAAAAACTCAATACTGGATCGCCACCAAAGTGATTGGTTTTCGATAGGTGTCGGCATGATTTTTTTGAGAGGTGTTGTTGAATAAAAAAGAGAGTTGTAGTCAGATTTGTTAAACTTTGTACCATCAGCCCAAGCCACACAACGGGGGATAACATTATCTTCTTTTTTCCACCATAAACTTGACTTAGAAAAGCTTTCCAATACAAAAATCTGCAAATATAACAACAACGGAGTTAAAATTTCTGAAATCAAACTAATATGAGCTAGTAGTACCTAGTGAAACATGTTCCAACCAATTTTACCAACAGAATCCAACAAGAACACAGTTAACAACCTAAAACCAAACACTCCCTTAAACCAATAAAATCATGAATTTCAAACCATCTAACTGATTCAAGCCATAATTGTAATTCTCAGTAGCATATAATGATGGAATAGATTTATTTAAGCTGAAAAATACAACCATTAACCACTTTAACCTATAAAATACCATAATGCAATTTTGTTCCAGTTTACATGAAAATGTGTTTAAATGGTATCACAACTTTGAAACATGAACTAAAACCTATCTAATAAGTTATTATAAGCCATAACAAGCACAAACAAACAACAAAATACAACTAACACTATCAATTACCAATTATGCCAATTATTACACTAAGAACTTAAAACTTGGAAACAACATTGTCAAACCTTTACCACTAACTAAACTAGGGCTTCTTTAACTGCTGCTTATCAAAGATAATCTAGGTAATAGTCCAACTTGCAAATCCATTTCTGGCAACTTCCATTAGCTTCCGGTCTCATATGCATAGGTACAGATTTGTGAGCTTTTCAACTGATTAAGTAATAATGATGATTTCTATTATATTTTGCTAGCATAAACCTAAATAAACTTTTAAACAACTTATACAAGCTTTTGAGTACTACTCTACCCTATTTTTTATTTTTCAAATATTTTTCTTATATTTTTTTTGAGTTTTTATAACTAAACTAGATTTGAATAAATTCTGAGTTTCTTAAAGCTTACACATATCTATTGTAAGCTTAAAGGACCAAAGAAACGTAACTTTTAACAATTTTAGGCTAAAATGAGATCTTTAATGAAAATGGCAAAACTGAATGTGAACTAATAAGACTTGAAATGTATATTGAAGAAGGTTGCTATTACAGTATAAGAGCTGAGTTAATATAAGTCCTAAAAGCAAACAACAATATTCAACAACCTGTTAAAATCCAAATTTGACAAATTTTAAGCAACAATCTAAACTAGCACATCAACGCTACTGAAGTCAACCTAATAAGCAATAAGAATCAACCTCAATACACAGATACATAACTATTTAACTATATTATGCAAAATTTAGATACAAATTAACGGATATAAACATTTGCACGTGAATTAAATACTAAATGTACTAACCTTCAAAGCAAAAACAAATCCGTACAACGAATATGTAGCGTTGTATAAAGAACCCATCTGGACGAATTCTTTCAAATGCGTCTTTCTTTTCTTTGAAACAACATTGTAAACCCTGTCTTGAAATTCCCTCCACATATATTCCCCCCAAGGAAAAGCATCCCACGAATAAAAATCATCAACTAGGCAAAGTATCTCGTTTGACATTACATGCCTAAGCTCTTGACCCATCAATACGTAAACTAGTGCTAAAAGCTGACAAATACGCACGGCATCCTCATTGGACATTTTATTAAAACTTTCACTTTGGAGAACACTTATAAGATCAAAACCCTTTATTCTTTCCATACCCGGAAAAACACGCTCACAAAAACCAGACACTGATTCCTCCAAATGTTTTAAAGAGATTTTGCCAAATCTTAAACCAGTCATTAAACAAAACTCTCTCCTACCAAACTCTAGAGTATGTTTATCTATCTCAAAATACATGAGAGTTTCGTAACTAGGGTTATCAATATGTTTTTGATGTTGAAGCATAAAATTGAGGACATGATTATCATGCTCTTCTGATCTTAAATCCAACCATGGGCCCAACACAGTGTTTCTAAACATCGCATATCGATCCTCATTGTAAGCCAATTTACCCTTAATGGTTGAAATTAAGTACAACCTACATCGGATTGTTACTTTCACATTATAAACCTACATCAAAAAGGGAAAAAAATAAAAAAATAAAATAACAAAATTAAAATGAATTTTAAACACAAAAACATAAAAATAAGTATCATAGGTTTTGTTTAAACATACGCTTTGACATCTCCACGTCTCCTGTTCTTGATGATTAACCTAAATCAAATAAATTCACAAAATGATAGTCAAATTAAACCACAAAATCGTACCAAAAATGGGTAACAATCATAAAATTCAAACTTACGGTTTGACGTCTCTTTTTCTCCATGAAACGTTTGGTGTGCTTTGTGAAGATCGGCACGCGATTTGTGTTGATTTAAACCACAATGTGTTCTTGATGATTAACCTAGATGAGGCAAATGCACAAAATTATACTCAAATTAAACAACCAAATCGTAACAAAAAATGGGTAAGATTCATAAAATGTAAACTTACGGTTGATATCCATGATGATTTGTGAAGATCACGCCTTGAAACGCTTTGGTGTTACTAATGTGTGTGTAATGTGTGTGTGATTTTTAGATCTAGAATTGCAATAGTGAGGAATAGTGGTGGCGCGAGAAACGAGAACGTCAGAAATTAAAAAATCAAATAAATAAATAAAAATATTATTATATTAACTTGTTCCTTCCCCATGCAAATCTAAGAAAGATTTTGTGCCGTCAGTCGCACACTAAGTTCAAGTAGCACAGCCGCCAGTCACACATAAGTTCGGATAAAACAAAATAGTAGTGGGGTCAGCTCATGATTGGTAAATAGTTGGTAAATAGTTGAAATGAAATGTGTGTTGTGCCACGTGTCAATAAATGTATAGAGTAGCACAGTCGCACAGGTAGCACATGACCAAAATTGGAAGTTGGATGATTTGTGACTCAATCATAGTTGTAAATCCGATTTTAGGCACAATTTTGGAATTATCCCTTTTTATATTACTAGTAAATGATTAGAAGAGGAGAGAGACATGGAATATTAGGGTATTTGCGTAAATATGAAGTCCACTGAATCACTTAGTGGCCCCTACCTCGTTAAATTGCTCAGTGCAATATCTATCATCCAGTGGTATTTTTTTTGTCCATCAAACATGCCAACCGATTAAGTTGATAGCAATCAGCTGAGTCATCTTATTCAGCACCAATCAAACACACCCTAACTGTGTACTAATTGGATTCACCTAACATTTTTGAATTCAAAGTTATAACGTCTTTCATAAAATAGATTGATAAATTTAGCTAAAAACAATACAAGTGAAGATCCACATTATTAGCGATAAGCGACTTTGATCCAAAGTGATGGCTAGTTGGTCGTTACTATAAATTTATATGTTTTTTAGTTAAATCTAGCTAGGTCATTGTCAAAAGAACCATACATACTTCCATCAAATACAAATATATAGGACTAAAAAAGAGAGTTGGGACTATATATACAAAGTCATTACTGATCGTTAAAAACAGAAAAGTTCAAAATCAGATAGATTGAATTTATCTGATCATTTCTCATTTGGAACTGTATATTTCATAGTTGATGCAAAAACAGAAGCTAAGAACACAAAGCGTATGCAAATGCTGTTAGAGAGATTTAAATTATTTTTAATAAACCAAGCTTATAAGAAAAGTCTAATATAAATTCTAACTTTAACCAATGAGATTTGGTCTAATGGTATCAAGGTGACTCGTCAACAAACAATTCAATTAAATATTTCTGTAATCAAGCCTTTCCAAAAATAAAAAAGGAAAAATTGTCCATAAATGCATCTAACTTGCCACCTTTTCCTTTTGTATACCATGAACTTTTTTTTTCCTATTGTATACACGAACTTTCTTAATCTTCCTATTGTATACACGAACTTTCTTAATCTTCCTATTGTATACATGAATCTGACGTGGCATGGAGTTAATTACATAAATTTACATGAATCGTCCCTGTGGCTCAAAACAATTACATTATTCGTCCTTGAAACAATTACATAAAAGGTCCATGTAGCTCAAGAGTTAAAATATTTGCATCGTTAGTCCTCATTTACTATTGAGTTAAAATATTTGCATCGTTAGTCCTCATTGAGTTAAAATATTTGCATCGTTAGTCCTCATTGACTATTCTTATGTTAAAATATTTGCATCGTTAGTCCTCACTGACTATTGAGTTAAAATATTTGCATCGTTTGTAATCTCCCGTAAAATTTCCTTATAAATAGTAAAAGTAAATCAAAGACTAATATATCATTCACTAATTAATAACGTTTTTACCAATAACAATTTTTTTTTTATTTTTTTTTTATCAAATATGTTATGTTACTTAAAGATCACTACGATATTCATGATCCCTTGCTACTTGGAACGATGCTCACACATGTACCACTATAGTCTAAAATCGCGAGAATATTTAAAATTTTCTTTTATTCGTTACGAACCTGCATTTTCGAGACATTTTTCAAATTTACTATTCATCGGTTACTATTCACCAAACACTATTCATCATTTCACTATTCATCATTTTTGGAGTCGGTTAGTGATATTGAGATGTTTTTCAAAAGTTTTACTATTCACGAAACACTATTCACTCTCGGACTCACGTAAACATTTCACTAATCACAAATTAATTATTTACTAATCCTAATTTCACCTAATCGAACCATAATTTCACCCTAAGCCCAATCTTATTTTCGGCCTGTTACTATTCACGGCCCACTCAATTCAAGCCCATTTTCTTTCTTTTTATTTTCGTAACCATCGAATAGACCAAGCCAAAAACACGTCTCGTACTCCTTATTCTTACACACGACACATAAGTATTTTCACACTCCCTCATTCCTCACCTAGTCAACTTTGAGGATGTCGATTTTTAGCTTCTCACATCAAGTCTAACAACGTTTTTACTAGGCAAAGTGTTTGTCCAAAAACGATTTCATAAAATTTCAACTAATCCAAAACTAAACCATTTTGAACCACGTTTGTTTCTATTAAGTTCTAAAAATATTTCTATCACAATTTCAAGTCTAAATATTACATTTGATCAATCATCACCAAGCCTAGCCAAGATTTCAAATCGCTTACAACTAAAAATTGGTGGTCGACATGCATTTGTAAAACAAAGACGGTACTTCCCCAATTCAAGCTCACACAAAACATATAATATGATCCTAGGCAAGTACCATTTGCTTTTTATATACATATTCACAAGTACAATTCATTTTATATTGGATCACCACACGTTTCCTTTGAAAATTAGAGTATGTCGATCGCTAGAAACCAACAAAGAGTCATGTTGCGTCTTACACTTCCTCAAGGACTTTTGGTAAACACGTAAACATCCCATCCCATTAATTTTAGTCACTAGGACACTCAAAAGTTCATATATATAAACGCCATGCATGCATGCTTTCGTCTTTCACTTTCATGCAAAGCAACACTCACCACAAATACTAAGTCTTGAGTCTAGTTCTTGGGTCGAATAGCTTGGGTAGGATTTCAAAGTAATCGGGTGGAGTTTAGGAGGAGCAAAACCTTGTTTGTGAACCTTGGTCGAGTCGACACACACACTACACTCTCGTACTCTCTTCTTCTCGACTCTACGTCTCGTTTTACCCCACCATTTTGGTGTAGTAAGTCTCACACAAACTTTTTCCATCCTTACTAAAACGTACATTTTGATTATTTTCGTATAAATCACAAACACTTGCGCATTATTACTAGTAATCTATTAAAACAACGTATACGTATTTTCATCCCACCTATATATTTACTACCTTAATAACCAAGTTGTATAAAGATTTGAACCTTAAAAGCTACGTATAAACTATTTTTAGATACCTTTCTAACGTGTAACAACTAGTCGTGAAATCTTTAAAAATATTTCTAAGTCTTTTTACTCAAAAGTTCGACCCATTCAACCCATGAAACGCACGTATATCTTTAATTCCAACGTAACGAGCCTACAATTTTATTTCATAAACTATTTAACCACTTGACAAACTATCATTTTCGTGTATAACGTTGGTAATAAAAATTACGTCTCGACCCTTTAAATGATGCAAAGCATCGCGACTTAAAACCTTTTTCTAAAAAACTAGTAAATATCGATTGGGCCTTAAGGCCCAATCCTTTGAAAATAAGCTAACGAATAAGCAGTCCTAATAAGCAGTCTTGGAACATTTTTAGCATCCTAAAATAAGCCCGAAACCAAGCCCAAAACTTTTGTAAGCCCATTGGATTTAAAAAGCTTAACGGACCTAGTCTTTTTCGTTAAAAAGCCCATTAATTTATAATAAGCTCTTTTCGATAAATAAGCAGTTTGGAAAAGTTCAAATAAGCTATTTTTAACTTATTTGAGAAATAAAAACACTAAGTTTTGAATTTGGTGAATTTTGGACTAAATTTGAAAAAATTATAATTTTCGGGTTAAAAGTGTCACTTTTATAAACTTTAGGTAAAAATTGTCATTTTACAAACTTGAGGATGAAAAACTGATTTTGTAAACTTTTGGGATGAAAAATGTAAAAATTATAAAGTTTTGGACGAAAAACATAAGTATATTTTACTTTGGACTAACGACGTAACGCTAACACCGTTAGGGTAAAAAGTGTAAAAATCTGGAAAAGACAAGGGCCGTATAATATAATTAATATTTTTATTTTTACTTTCCAATTTACGATCTCGAGTCACGACGTTTATATATATATATATATATATATATATATATATATATATATATATATATATATATATATATATATATATATATATATATATATATATATATATATATATATATATATATATATATATATATATATATATATATATATATATATATATATATAACTTATTTAAAAACTTACGATACTTTATCAAACCACCAGTTTTACTATCGTTAAATCAACAACTCACATATTCAAAACTACTCGCGATTAAACCATTAGGACTATCAAACACTAAAACTTGCCATATATTATCTAGGTTGTGTGTGGAGCCGTTCCCTTATTGCAAACTGAATATCGATATTTTTACCACTATACCACTAAGGTGAGTTCATAGCCTCGCCTTACTTATTTAAATGTTTTATAAACCTCGCGAGGGGGATACATGCTAGTTTTTACAAACTGAACACAAGTATTTTTCTTGGTATGCTTTACCTGATATCGTTATTGCTTAAGTCCCTTATTGCCAAAAGCCCATCATATCATGAGCCTTAGTCACCCAGAGGGTGAACGTAAATAATTGTGGATAGATCTATTAGGGATTGACAATCCCCGTTTGGGCGTTGGAGAAAACTACCAAATGCACTTTATTTGAAATCTAATAGGTTACTGGCAAGAACCTATCCCGAGGGCCCTGTTACTATAATCCATCATTTATGATGAGATCTGTTAATCGGCTGAGTGTCATGAACTTAATGCAATAACAACTGATTTTTAAATTATAATTGTATACCGGTGCAATTATCACTTATAGCTTGTGTTCAACTATTAAACTTAAACCTATGAATATCACTCAACTTTTGTTGATTTTTAGCATGTTTATCTCAGGTCTAAAATGAGCAAGGATGGGACGGGAGAGCACGAAATTCTTACGAAGGCTATAAAATTTTTATTATCATTCGAAAACCTATTTAACAAATTTTAAAACCACTGAGACCTCAGTTTTAAAACTCTGATATTTATAAAAATTCGAATGATAAATGTTTTAGAAAATCATTTTCTACTGAAAAACTATGAGCTGTGAAGTAACACCCAATCTTTATTCCGCTGCAAATATTTCAAAATTGGGGGTGTTACATCGTTAGTCCTCACTGACTATTGAGTTAAAATATTTGCATCATTAGTCCTCATGGAGTTAAAATATTTGCATTGTAAGTCCTCATTGACTATTAATACGTTTTTATCCCTTTTTGTTCGTTTTTCTTACGTTTTCGTCCGTTTTTCTCATGTTTTTATCAGTGTTCGTCCGTTTTTATACGTTTTCATTCATTTTTCTCATGTTTTTATCCGCTTCTTCCATTTTTCTCACGTTTTTATCCGTGTTCATACAGCAGTTTGAAACTTTTTGAAATATAAGTTCTAAAATATTAAGACAGCACACTTAATTATTATAGTAAATTTTAATAAGTATAGTTATAATAGCATTAGTTACATGGCCGTCTATGAATTTTTGTAAATTTTGAGGACCCTGAACGAAATTACATAATGTGGCATTTCGAGAAGAAATGTATATATAAAGTGTCACCGTTTATAAAATATAATGCAACTAGTTATCTAAACATTCAACATATTACTTTAGCTCATTTCGTACCAGTAATTATTATTGTTTTTTTCTTCTAAAACATTCCTGGTTACCTAGTTTGATAAGGAGTGAAACTAATCACTAGGACTCCTTCCATCCCTAAAAACATGAAATGATGGTGGTGGTGATGTTGGTGGGTTGGTGGTGGTAGCGGTGGGTGGTGGTGGTGATGGTAGGTGGTGGTGGGTGGATGTGGTGGTGATGGTGGTGTTGGTGGTGGTGATGGGTGGTGATGGGTGGTGGTGGTGGCGGTGGGTGTTGGTAGGTAGCGGTGGGTGGTGGTGGCGGTAGGTGGTGGGTGTGGGTGGTGGGTGGCGGAGGTGGAGGTGGGTGGTGGTGGTGGTGGGTAGTGGTGGCGGTGGTGGGTTGGTGATGGTAGCGGTGGGTGGTGGTGGTGATGGTGGGTGGATGCGGTGGTGATGGTGGTGTTGGTGGTGGTGATGGGTGGTGGTGGCGGTAGTGGGTGGTGGCGGTGGGTGGTGGTGGTGGTGGTGATGGTGGGTGGTGATGGGTGGATGCGGTGGTGATGGTGGTGTTGGTGGTGGTGATGGTTGGTGGTGGCGGTGGTGGATGGTGGCGGTGGGTGTTGGTAGGTGGCGGTAGGTGGTGGTGGCGGTAGGTGGTGGGTGTGGGTGGTGGGTGGCGGTGGCGGAGGTGGAGGTGGGTGGTGGTGGTGGTGGTGGTGGTGGTGGGTAGTGGTGGGTAGTGGTGGCGGTGGTGGGTGGAGGTGGTGGTGGTGTTGGTGGGTGGCGGTGGTGGGGGTGGTGGTGGTGGTGGGCGGTGGTGGTGGCGGTGGGTGGCAGTGAGGACTAACGATGCAAATATTTTAACTCAATAAGGACTAACGATGCAAATATTTTAACTCTTGAGCTACAGGGACCTTTTATGTAATTGTTTCAAGGACGAATGGTGTAATTGTTTTGAGCCACAGGGACGATTCATGTAAATTTATGTAATTAATTACATGCCACGTCAGATTCATGTATACAATATGAAGATTAAGAAAGTTTGTGTATACAACAGGAAAAAAAAAAAAGTTCATGGTATACAAAAGCAAAAGGTGGCAAGTTAGATGCATTTCTGGACAATTTTCCCAATAAAAAAAGAAGTCCTAGCATAAAAGTGTAGGAGTATGGCGTGTGTTCTTGTAATTGCAAATTTAATAGCAGGTGTGGCCAAAATATTAAAATTCACGTATAACAACTAAATAAAACCATTAGTTTTGAACTTTGAGTTTAAATTAAGGGGCGTTTGTTATGTATATTGGAATGACTATGGAATGGATTTGTAAACCCACCATCATAGATGGGTATGGGAAATGCCCATTTTGTGGGTTTCATACCCATTTTCAAAAACCAAACGCATAAACCAAACAATTATTTTGGGAATGAAAGTATTCCTTCATACCTTCAAACCAAAAGGCGCCTTACTTTACTTTCTAAATCATCACTGATGGAAGATACTGGGCTACAAGAGTTGGGCCAAACTGCTTGAAGCAATTTGCCATGTCTTTTGATGTTTTTTGGGTTCTTTCAACTCCATTTGATGATTACACAACTTTTCATTTTCGGACTTTGGGGCATTTTTCACTTAACTACACAAAATCTCTATATCTACAGACTCGGACTCTTTAGTCTTGGTAGAAAGAAAGTGTTGAGCAAATGAGTAATGACCAAATGCCCAAGCGAAACTCATCCGCAACGCAACATTTGCTTAAGGAAAACCTCTATATAATAAAGAAGCAATTTAACAACAATCATGTACCAAAATTATTTACATTACATATTGAAGAAAACTTGATAGAACTTTGATGTGAATGATAACTGGAAATTCCTTACAAAGGATTGTAGTTAAGAAATCGAATCATCAAGTAGTGACACTGAGAGAATAAAACCAACTTAAATAGTACGTAATTTTTAGTGTACCGTTAAGTGTATGAGACAATGAACAATAACAATAAAACAAAATGAGAACTCATAACTTACAATAACATTCAACACAACAATATTTAGTTCAGTTAGTATCTACTAAATATGCAACTTTGATAGTTACTTCAAACCTAATGTTCTCATATATAACCATAACACTTTGGGCTCTCTTTAATGTTAGTAGTAAAAAAAGTGACGATTCGATCGTACCTCATATACAACGTAAAGTTTGCTTCTTTATCACATGATGAGTGGATATAGTTGGTAAACTTGTTTAATCATTCATCATACTTTTATGTTAGAAATTTTCACTTTTTCTCATATTCGATCTCCATTTACTATCTCATATTTACTTTTTGACCCATTTATTTTCTTTTAAATTTTAATTTTTTTAACTAAAGAAAGCTTAACACCCATACGTTGTTGTTAGAAAAATCCTTACGGAAAAAGTACAGACATTTATAGCGCATAATGTATACGTTGTGTAGGAATCAAATGTAGATGTGTACAACTCAAATAATGGAAGAAAATATTGGTGGAACTTAGTAACTTTTTTCTCCAGAAAATCTAAGTTAAGTCTCGTCTTTAAAACAATGATTTTTATTTTTATGGAGTTTTTCTATATGATACTCGTAGTTCTAAACCTTATTTAATATAGTGAGCATTTTTAAAAATATTTAACAGAATAATATTATACTCTTGTTTTTTGTTTTACATCACAAAAACAAACGTGAGAAACAGAACGGAAAAACCCTACAGGGGTCGTCCTCCACCTGCAGCACCTCTCACCGGTGTCGCATTGTTTATCGGGATTTTGAATTTTCCCGAGCCTGTTTGACCCATCACCCGTGTCTGCCTGTGCCCGCCCATTTTGCTAGTTTGCCACCTCTACTAGTCACCATCGTCATTGTCGCTCTGGTTGTGACTCTTATTCCAAACTCCTATCTCCAACGTTTTTCGACTTATCCCTTTGTACAAATCAATCGTTCCGATTTTCCACAAAATTGAGCACTTTGATTTAATACTTAGAGCATTGGGTGTCTTAACCCAGAGTTATTCAATAACTTGGTCCACGTTAGCACCATCTTGGCATTTAACCATTCACCCTTGGCAATAACTTGGGAGGGCGGTGTCTTAACTTAGCAATAACTCAGCAAGTTAAAGGTTAACTTGGCAATAACTTGGTATAACTTGGTAGGCGGTGTGTTAACTTGGCAATAACTTTGGTTAAAGTGATTTTTTTTAGCCTTTAACACAACGTTAAAGGGTTAACACGCTGCGTTAACTTGGCAATAACTTGGGAAGGTGGTGTCTTAACTTGGCAATAACTCGGTTCACGTCAACCTCCATGTCATTTTAACTTGACAATAACTTGAGTTTATAGTCAAGGTACCTCTTGCTCTTAAGATTTCACCGAAAACAAGAACCAATTAATACATTTATTGCTAATCTTAGCATTATTATATCAAAGTGTAATTGTCTCTATTAAGACAATCCTTCTCAAGGTTGTTTTTTTTTTTTTTTTAAATTTGGTTTCTGCATACAAATTTCCTGCTGCAACACGTAAAAATATTGTTGCATACTCTTGTGCATACAAAATAAAGAAAAGAAAATTCGAGAATGGTGATGAATTATGGACTGTATTGTGATTTTAGTAACAAGATGTTGTGCATCTTTAAAACTAAAATGGATATAGAAGTGGCTTATCCAAAACTATGGTTTTACGCAAAGAGTGATCAAAATTTACTTTTTACATAAAATAAGTTTGAAAGTACCAATTTTTTTTAATTTCGTTTTAATTTGAAACTACCATATTCGTCATTTAAAAAAACTCTATTTTTATGTATTTTTTGTCAACGAGGTAACAAATTTTATAAGTTTGATTGAGATTTCAAAGATATTTAATTGCAATCATATCAAAAGTATCACAACTAAAATAAAGGTATCTATATACATTCCATGTCATGGAGAGAGAGAAAAATCCATGCATCATTAAGAAAAGATTTCAGCTAAATAAACATTTACGTAAACACTCATTGCATCATATCCAAATGTTATTTTAGATACTTTTGCATATGTATATATATTCGAGTCAATAAACTATTTTATTCATATATATTTCAAATCAAATCTTACATATCATTTCCTAATCTCCAACATAACTTTAACTATATATACACGACCCCTATGATCATTCTTAATATCTTCTCACCAAAAACCTTACAAAACCTAAAATCTTTTTTTACAGAGCTCTAGCTACAACCACCATGACCACCGCCGCCAAAGTCGCCGATTGTGTCATACACAAAGACGGCTTCCTGCGTAAACACTGGAAGAAATTTGTAGGGATAGCCGTCTTGGTTACCATAGCCTTAGTACCCCTGATGATATACTTCTTCGCCATTCCCACAAAACCCACGTTTACTCTCCAAGATGTCACTCTTTTGGCGTTCAACATCTCATCCCTACCTACAACCCACCTCACGTCCAAACTCCAAATCACAATCTCATCTCGAAACCCTAATCAGCGATGTGGAATATACTATGATAAACTTCGCGTTTATGCCACTTACAGAACACAAGAAATCACACTACAAACAATAATCCCACCCTCTTTCCAAGAGCATGAGGACGTGACCACTTGGTCACCTCTCCTTATTGGACCTGACACTCCACTAGCACCGTTCTTAGTTAACCCTCTGGGTGAAGATCAGGCAGCTGGGACGGTGCCGATTAATATTAGAGCGAGCGGAAAAGTTAGATATAAAATTGGAGGTTTGGTTTCTTTTGGGCATCATTTGAATGTGAATTGTCCTGCCTTTATTAAGTTTCAGAACAATGATGGTGGTTATTCTGTTACTCCTGCGGTCCTTAAGTATCAGTTAGATGGGGAGTGTATTGTGGATTAAGTTAAAAAATTCCATGCCAAATTTTTAGAGTTTTGTTAGTATTATGGGAAAAGAATGGTAAGGGAATCAAGAGGAAGGATATGTTGGCGGAGTTTCTATATTTAGGTTTATATTCTAGTATTTTTTTTGTGTACGTACTCTTTTCGCAAAAAGATATTTTGGTATTTTGTGATGAAATTATAATAGTAGTTCTATGTTTTGTTTCTTCTAGTGTTTATTATGTTAAATGGTAATGACATGTCGAAAGAAAGCATCGTGAAACGGTTAAATGAATAAGGAACATGTCACATTTAATAACTCTGTTTTAGCTTTTGCTTAAGAACACTATTCGTGTAATTTTCTTATACGAATGTCTTAATGAATTTTGAGCGTTTGTGTCTGTTTTTATGTTTGGCATTCTACACATACGTTGTTTCTCAAACTTTATTCACTAATATGATTGGCACTGTACACATCGTTGTTTCTTAAACTTCTTTCAGTATAGGTATTATGTTATTGTTTACGACAAAAAATCAGCACACTGACATCAAAGAGCACCATGATTATAGGTATTTATTTTAATAATTAAGGCTAATGTAAAAATGATTAGTTAAGAAAGCTTACGGGTTCAATAGATCTTATCTCACAGAAGCCGTCTTTCACGATGCTGTTCAGGTGTCTTTAAAAAAAGAGTTTGGGTGTAATCTTGACCTTTTTGGGTAATAATAGCTCTATATTGTATTTACTCTCATCGGAACTGTCTTATTGTTTACCTCATTATTGCACCAGTTTGCTCAGTTTTTGCTTGATTTTGAAACAACATTGAGTTAAAGATTGGAAATTTAGCACAAAAGTGACACTACAAAACACTAGTTAAATTTTCCACACTTTAAAGGCCAATTGGCCACGGTTAAAAGTGTGTCAAATTATAAATTCCACACTTGAGCAAGTGTGGTAATAATGGGTGTGACAAATTTTGCTACACATATAAGTGTGAAGGTACTCTTTGAATGTCCACACATAAAAGTGTGGCAAACACTCTTTGAATGTCCGCACTTAAAAGTGTGGCAAAATTGCAAAAAGATGCTTACAATCAAAAGTGTGGCAACATTGTTAAATATTCACACCTAAAAGTGTGGACATATTTTCTGGAAGAAGAAAAAAATAAAAAGAAATTACATACAAATATGTATATCAGAAAACCTGATGCAAAATAGAAAATAGACCAAAACCGAAGCAAAGAACAATATATTTCAATGTTTTCCAGTAATGTACAAGTAAAAACACCAATTAACATCAATCATTTAGCATGTTTGCATACACATTTTCGATTTTCTACGCTTTTTCTACCCTTTGACATCAACAATCTTCGCGCTTTCTACCCTTGAGACGACGACTGGACAGCATGGTGATTCTGAACTCTAGAAACAGAAGGTTTTCTACATCTTCACATGTCACGAACTGATAGGTGTTGATCAACTGTTATTTAAAAGAAAGACGGGTAAGAGAGAAGTAACAGACTACGATCAATCATACAGACTATTTTATCAAGATTTCCATATTCATCCATCTCCATTTTCAATAAGGCCGACAGTCACATTCTAGTATATGAATGGGACCGCAACTTCATTTAAAAAGCAACATTTCCAGTTAGGTCTATTTCTTACTAAGGAGGTGCATGGATGTGTATTTTATAGATGATGAACAGTGAATCATTAATTCATTATATCAAAAAGATACTGTTGGTATGTGCTTCTAATGCCTGAAGTTGTAGCTATTATACTTAAGTGTGTGGCAATATTTAAGTGTTCCAGCAAATTCTAAAAATCTGAAAAATTACTAGACATTAAATCGAATTATTGTGACTTCCTAGAGTTCTAGATAATTCCAAAAGAAAAACTAGATCCCGTAAGGGTGTTCTAGCTATTTAACAAATTGTCTCACACTGTCAATAATTAGGATTAGGACTCTGGAAACATCAGTTATCTATACTACTATATAATGTATTTGGGACTATTCTATAATTAGAAAGGCTTAAAAATTCAGACTTTTACTTACTAATTATGGAAACAATCACCCCTAACAATCACTCCCAACAATTTATAACCACTTCAACAACCACCCCAACAATTTATAACCACCTCAACAACCACTCTCAACAATTTATAACCACCTCAACAACCACCCCAGCAACCACTTTCCACCACCCCACCTTCCTCCTCTTCACCCCCAACAATCCGCCCCCGCATCGCGCGGGCACCTTTCTAGTGAAATTAAATTGAGTTTCTTACAGCTTAAAAAATCTAATGCAAGTCTTTTCTGTAAGATGGATGGAACTAATAAAGTGAATAGTTTAGGCTTTGTATTCCATTACCTGACGATTGACTCCACATTCTAGCATGAGTTCTGTCGCAGAAACCACAAATTCTTTGCCATAATGTATCATCGAGTAAGTTAGTTGCATCATGGAAAGATTATTGGTATGCCACAGAAAGCATCAAATAACTCCTAACCTCCACAACCATGTCCTCTAAATGCACGTGTCACTGTCATCCGAAAATATAAAGGTTTCACAATAGTAGGCACATAAGAAATAACCAGATCAAATATAATGTAAAACACATACTGCATACAAATCAGTTTAACAAATCATCTACCTCATACTCATCTATTTTTAGGACAGCTACTTTCATGTACTGTCATAATGGTATCATCGCTGAGTAATAATTACTCCTAGTAAACTTTCCTTTCTTATAAATTGTTCTTCATCTTATAATACTGTGAGTTTTTGAGCATACAATTATAATCAGATAATCAGAGCCACACTAAAGAAATTCCAGGTGCAAAACCACATTCCCTAGTCTAAACTGAAAACTGTTATTAAGTCTGAGCTACTGTATGCTCATATTGGTTTAGTATAATCAGATAATCTACTCTTTGCCAAACACTGTATTCTGATTATCTGCATTCTACTAACGCTGATAATCTACCCCAAAAAGCAATCCCAGACACCCTCTTAACAACAGTCACATGGTCTAATTATACTTCCGTATCTCAAAAACCAAAACGACGCATCAAAAAAGAGGGCATGGTTCTTGGTACAGAGAGGGCAGGTCTATTTACCAGGACATCAACAATCTAGCAACTTAATATGTACATGTAGGCCATAACTTAAAACTGTTGGTATAACCTGAACTGTCCAAAGGCTAAACAGGGTATACTAAGACAATGATTTGTGGATAACATATATCATAAGTAAGATAACCAGAACTTGATACTTACCAAATCCTAACATCAGATTGAGTCGGGTTCTTTTCACACGCTCTTCGAACAAGAGCATCAACTGTCTCAAATAAACAATGGTTAAACACCGGGTTTTTAGGATTCACACAGACCCTGTTTAGAACCGTTGTCAGCACAGTAATGCAAGGTGAAGCTGCATCAGGTGAAATATCAGCAATCTGAAGAACACGCATAATATACCTCATGATATACTGATTCTCCTCCGACTCAGGCTTCTCCAACGCACCAAAAAGGCTTGTCATCATAGGAATCAGAATTGGACCAATGTCCAACGCCGTATATCTTGCTTGAACCCCATTATCCTTCACTAGCAAAAGCTCCTCGATACAACTAGCAGCATAAGAATGAACCACATTAACATCTGAACTAAGAAACCGAACCACATCACCAAGAAGAGCCATAGCAACAAGTTTAGGAATCAGAACCCTAAACATGGTGAAAAACTTCAATGCACCCGCCTTCAACATTGGGAAAGCATTGACATCCTGACCCTGCAACTCCGGCACAATAACTGTTCTAAAGAAACTATCAACATTAACAAGATCAGTCGAGACAGAAGCACCACCTGCCTTTTTAGTAGCAAGAGAAACAACCAAATATATAGCACAATCCTTATATTTCCAATTAGCAGTGGGATTTTGTTAAAAAAAAGCCAAACAATTACGAATCTGTTCCGAAACCTTTGCAGTAACCTTCTCATTATAATTTCCCGCAATCCCCTTAAGAAGCTCACAAGCAATCCTCCTCATCGTATCAAGATCATTCCCTTCCATATCTCTCCTAATAAACTCGATGTAATTCATCTCAAATAGCTCCTCCTCCTCGGTCCTATTCCCTTAACATCACATTCGGAATCACAATACTCTGAGTAATCTGCTGCAATATCTCATCACCAGCAAACAGCGCATGGTGCACACTCGTACTAACAATAGTGAAAAACTTAATAGCAGTAACAGTCAACCTTTCCCTACTCAGAGACCCTGATGCCACCACAAGCAAACTCCAAACTTCCCCCACAAACCCGCTCAAATACTTCTGAAACAACTCTTCCACTTTCTCCATATAATGACTGATATTATCACAAAAAGCCGCACGTA